>JARHVA010004977.1:0-222500 GCA_037957365.1 Torreya grandis
TCAGGTTATGGCTATTGGAAATCAATATCAATCAAGTGATCCACTTGTAAATTTTTAATAAGATGATTATTGTGTAGTGAATTAAGTGGGCATCTCAATTAGGGTGGTACATAGTTCTATTGTATCCAATATAAGGTCTAAAAGAAGGGTTGTTAAAAAGGTACAAGAGAGTGGGAAAGATTCAACTGTAATTCACTCCTTGAATAAATTTATAATATAGGATAATATACCTTATAAGTCTCAATAATATCAAATAAATCATAATGATAAAGTACCTTTTCACACCAAGAAAATCAGACCCAAAGTGATCTTATAACTCGTACAAGACAACCAAAGATTGGTGCTTATTCTCTCAACATAGTGGATCAAATGAAAAATATTTATGTAAGTATGCCTATGTGTGACACTTTTTATTCCAAAACAAAGGGATATGATATAAGAGAAGCTATCTAAGCTCAAATCATCATCAAGAATAGTAATAAAGGGTACTTCTATGCTCACAAGTACATCAAAGATTAGTGAGTCACAATAAGGTAATTTGAGAAATCCTCCTCCCTTCTATGTTTCATTGATCGTTGGTGATTTTTTGGTGCATAATTGTATGAGATATAGTGGGGCAAGTATCTCAATCATTCCCAAGTAAATAGTGGATAAAATAGGCCCCAAATATGAACCTCATGCTAAAGGTGTGTTATAACTAGATAAATCAGCCACTAAGCCAGTTGGTGTTATATCAAGGGTTTAAATCTAACTCTTCATGTTTGTCCTAATTTATCCATTTATAAATATGTGGTTGTTGTTGACTTTCCACCATACTTTTCCTTTTTATTATCAATGGAATTCATAAAAAAATATTGGCATTTACTTGTCATCAAATTGGTCCTACATGAATTTTAGGACAAAATATGACACCAAAGTTACTATAATATCAGAATTTATCTCAAGGTTTCACATTGATCCATAAAAATTAAATGTTACTAATGTTAACTATGTTATCATTGATTAGGAGGATTAGCCTAGTGACCAAGAACCAATTATTCCTCTTGAAGATATTTCAAATCTCTTCCTTAATGAATGGGGGTAGAAAATCATGAGTTTGACCCATATAGAGGTTTTAAAGAGGATGGTCTTGGGGTCTATTGCATACACCAAGAAGGTACAAACATACCTTCTATTTTTAAGCCTAATGATGATAATGATGGTTTGTGGAAGTTGTTTTTTGATGAATCAAGAAGCAAGAATGGAGTAGGTACTTATTTCTCCACCAAATTAAAGGTATTGTTCAACCATTATATTTTTTTTTGGTTTTTCTTGTAATGTATTTGAATATGAAGCTCTTATACATGGGCTTTAATGGGAAAGGAAAAAATATTCAAACAAGTATAAGCCATTAGAGATGGTGAACTAGTTGTACACCAATAAATAGGTAGGATTACATATAAGAACACATTGTTAAAGTTTTATAAGTATAGAGTGTTGGACCTTATTGAGGATTTTAAGGCTTTTGACATCAAATCAGTCCCATGGGAATAGAACCAACATGCTGATAGGTTGGCATCAGTTAGATCAAAATTTCACATCCCCAATGATGTCAAGAATCCCAAAACATAGCCACATGTCATGGTAGTTGTAAGGCCTTTAATACCAGACAATGATTTTAATTGGAAAGAGTTTAAAAGTGAAAAAAAAACGTTTTATCTAGCATGATGTGTAGTTCTCTTGAAAAAACTAGACCAAGTTGTAGCACTAGTATCAGGACTAATCTGTGCAATTAAGGTCTAACAAGCTTCCTAAAGGTTGGGTACTCTTGAATATATATTCAATGAAAGTGATAAAATGAGGAGAGATAAAATAAAAATATATAAAAAACTTTATCATCATGAGAAGGTAGATATATTGATTGATAAACTCCTAAAGCTTGGAAAGCTATGTACTCCACAAGAGAAGGTTGCATTCATTAAGTTACGTAGAAATTTTTTGATGTCTTTTCTTGGGATTATAGTGACCTCAAGGGGTTTTATCCCTCATTAGATCAAAAACTATATATATTGATCCCAATGCTAATCCTATAAGGAAAATATAAAGGACAATCAATCCTAAAGTGGAGGTGCTCATGAGAAAATAACTCACCAAGTTGATAGAGTCAAGAATTATCTTTCCTATCAAACACTCTTCATGGGTTGCCAACATAGTTCCTATGAGAAACCAGAGTGGTGAAACTAGGTTATGTGTGGATTTTAGACACTTGAATAGGATCTCATTAAATTATCTCTATCTTATACCTTAAATGGAGTAAATCCTTCAAGTAGTGGTAGGTTCTCAACATTTCTCACTTTTGGATGGCTATTCAGGATATAATCAAGTGTTGGTAAAATAAGAAGATAAATATAAGACAACCTTAACTACCAAATTAGGGAAATATGCCTATAAGATAATGCCATTTGGGATATCCAATGCAGGTTCCACATTCCAAATATCCATGGATATATATTTCCATGCTTTGATCAATGAGATGGTATTTTTATACCTTGATGACATAACCATTTTTCTAAATCTGCTAGTGACCACTTGAATCATCTAAGGCTAATATTTGAAAGGTGAAAGAAATATGGGGTTTCCCTTAATCCCAATAAGTTTTTTTTTAATTCATGAAGGTAAGTTACTTGGTCATATTATTTTTCAAGATGGGCTTGTTATATACCCTTATAGGGTGAGTCCTATACTAGTTTTGTCATTGCCCAAACATAAGAAAGATTTACAAAGTTTTATTGGGAAGATAAATTTTATTATGAGGTTCATACCTATATTTTAAACTATTATAAGGAATATAATAACTATGTTAAAGAATCATCAAGCATTTGTTTGGACCAAATAAGGGAAGGCTAGTTTTGAGGCCATCAAAGAAGCTATTGCTCAAGCACCTACACTAATCAACCCTGATTTTTCCAAATAATTTTTCTTATATGATTTTTCCAACATTGACACCATATCCTTTATGTTAATTCAATATGATAATTAATTATTTGAACAACCTATAAAAATTTTATTCAAGGACTAGAAGGCTAAGAATAGAGGTACACATATGTTGAGAAATAAGTATTGGTAGTTATAACAAGTATTAAGAAATTTAGGCACATGGTGTCCAACAACAAAATACATGTCATGGTAACTCATCCAATCATAAGACACTTCATCTTAAATAAATACTTGAATGAGAAAAGAGATAGATGGATAACTAAGGTGATGGAGTATGGTTTTGATATCAAGGCCACTAAGCTAGTAAGAGGAATAGGGTTGTGTGAACACCTAACATTAGACCTAAAGGAGGACTAAGAGATGGTTTTGGAATTTAAAGAGGGTATTATTATAGTTGAAAATTCATCTCCTTCAAGTTGGGCACAAGAACTGGTGAGGTTACTTCAAATAGTTGAGTGTCTTATGAGTTTAGATCAATCAAGAAGGAAATACTTCAGATTGTAAGCAATACCTTATGTCTTTGTGGATGGGGTTATTTTTAGAAAATACCTTAATGATATGTAGCTACTATGTGTGTAAATATACTAGGTTTCTAAGCTTATATAACATTTCCATGATGGACTAGTTAGATGTCATTTTGTACCTAAAACTATATCCATAAAACTAGTGAGGGTTGGTTACTATTGGCATAGCCTATTCAAGGATTCATATGCTTAGGTTAGAATATGTCAAAAGTGTGAAATATTTTGATGAAAAAAAAGACTTTCATCCCTTCCTCTTCACCCTATTCAAGTTGAACAACCATTCATGTAGTGGGGACTTGACTTCCTTGGATTGATCAATCTTCCATCTAGTGTAGGCCATAAATGCATCCTTACAATTATCGACAATTTCACAAGGTGGGTAGAGGTAATGTCCCTTAAGGAGGATAATGAAAATTTAGTTCTTGACTTCTTTGATATCCTATTGATAAGGTTTGGGCTACCTACAACAATAATTTTTTATAATGCAATGGCTTTAGGTGGTGTAGGAATAATGGAATGAGATCTTCAATATAATATATACTTTAGTGATTCTTGTAATTACTACCCCTAAGGTAATGGGATAGCTGAGTCCACTACCAAGAACTTGATCAAAATTAGAAAGAGAATAATATAAAATAATCAGAGGACTTGTCACACTAGATTGAAAGATAGCTCTACAGGCTAATAAGATCACTCCAAAGATTTCCATTAGTAACTCACCCTATATGTTTGTCTATGGGAGAGAAGCTAAACTTCCCATTTCACTTGAGTTACCATCCCTTGAGTTGGAACATCAAATTGAGATAATGGATAATTATCTTATGGATATAATATTATAAGAACTAATAGCCTTGGAGGAAGAAATAAATCATGTTATGCACACCATGGAATGTCACCAAGTACAAGTGAAAATAAATTTTGACAAGAGAGTTATCTAGAGAACATATCAAGGAGATTTTGTCTTAAAGTGGGATGATAATAGAGATAATATTGGTAAGAACACTAAGTCTGATGAATTTTGTATTGGACCTTATGTTATCATTGCTTTTAAAGACCACAACGTCTTTCATCTTGCAAGACTCAATGGAGAAGAATTGAGTATCCCAATCAATGGGATACACTTAAATCCATGCTATTTAGGTCAGTTTTATAAAACAATTTACATATTAGAGTAGGTATTTGTATTCCCTAAGTGCTTCATGCACAAGTGTGTATCTTGTTTTTTGTGTAATGTTCATTCCTTCAAGTTTCTTATGACATGTGTGGTGTGGTATTTTGTTTCATGTTTGTCCAATTTAGTTCATTTCAAGGTTTTTGTCAACTCTTATTTTCAATCACGACTCCATAGCCCAATGAATCTACTAATACACTAGTCTATATGCATAGTCAAGCATGAATTCCCAAGAGGTCATCAAATATGTTAGTCAAATTTGGGATACCATAGACTAGATTCATAAAAAACATGACTTGTCATGTATTAATAACCTTATTCATAGCCATTCCATGCCTTGTGAGGTCTTTTAATGGTCTTTCCAAGGTCTTATTATCATATTTTAAGGTTGTTTTGATAAAAATGAGGTAATCTATTGTATTATTATTGTGCTAGTCTATTCATATCATGATGTGAATAAGGTTGGTAAAATAATGTTAAAGGTTCATAAGTTTCCCCTCAATTCATCTTACCCCTTCATCACCTTGCATGAAAATTTCATACATGTTTGGAAAAGTTAAAGTTGATTCGTAAAGTTTAAGGTAAATGAATTTGAAGAGAAAAGTGCATATAACCAAATATAATGTATGTCAAAGCCAAAAAATATCAACTATCCATACAATCACACTTGTAAAAGCTTGTAAAGGAGTTATCTAACTTGAACATATGTTAAAAACGTAAGATCATGCTAGTTGTTATAGGTTCCACATCTAAAAGAGAGATAATCACCCTTAAGTAGGAAATTTAAGGAACTTATACAGACTTGGAGGATCCATCCTTAGGTGAAAATGTCATCAGAGTGACTCTTCACCTTATTAAATTCATCTTCATGAATATCAAGCTTACACAGGTCCTAAGATATCAAAATTTGTATCAAAACCTCCATTGACTTCTTGGTAGACTAGAAATGGTTAACTTCATGTGTTGGGAATAATATATTAAGCTTATGATCAAAGGAATGGTGTCTAATGGAAATTAATTTTTTGGCATTGTTTCTCATAGTGGTTCTTTCATCTTTATGAACAATCATTAAGACCATCAGGTGCTCTTAAACCCCTACATAACCCCAAGGTTTCAGTTTTGAGCATGTTTGACACATGAATGAGATAGTTAAGGTAAATTTATTAATTTAAAATACTCCTCAGGCCCTAATAAATATCACACTTTCATATTCCATCCTTTTGGTATGTGTGGCATTAGAAAGTGAGTAAAAGATCTCCATAGGATATGTTGAATGTTTACACTTAAGGATTGAAGGTTTTTTACAGGATCCAATGCATAAAAATTATTTTTAAATGTTTTTTCCATATTCTCACTTCATTAAAATATTTATAACATGACTATTCACTTTGTACGATCCCTCCATGAAGTCACATCATGACTCACTTTTAAGGACTATGTGTAGGCTGCCTACATAAGAATGACTTGAAAAGGTTTAATCCTACATCATCAAAGACATATAAGGGTAATAACCTCATGGTAAGTGTAATAATGATATGGGTAATTTATCTTAGATTGATATTACCAAAACATGTATCTTCAAAAACTACAATCAATAAAATGCAAACCTATAAGTCTGCAGACTTGTAGGTCTCATTTTCATAAGAAATGTAATGAATGTTGCATTGTAATATGAGTTTCAAATATTCACACATTTCATAAGATACATGAAAAAAATTTATACCCCATTAAAAAACTAAAATATTTATGACTAACTTAAAACATCCTTTTTTAAGAGCCCACCATACAATGAACTCCCACTGCCACCTATAAGTTAGTCTAGGCCTTTGTGAAGAAGATGTGGACTCTGTGGTACTTGAGAGATGTTGAAGGGTTTTTGAAAGGGTTAGAGAATCAAAATATTCATTCCAATGTCATTCCATGATATCAAGGTGCCAATTAATAAGAGACCTATAATGTATACCTATAAACCAACTTATTCACCTGCAGACAAAATGATCAAGGATGAATAACAGGAAGTTTTAAGGCATATTGAGTACAAGAATAAAATGAATATGTAAAGAGATAATTGTGTTGTATCCTACTTGATACCTATTAATATAATCCTAAAATACCCATTAGATGTTAAGATAACTGGATGTAGAAAGTGAATAAAATTTTAATTAGGCCTAAAAGGTCTAAATAGACATACAAATGCATGTGTATGAATCCAAAAACACTTTAAAGTTTGGGATGAAAATAAGTGTCATAAGTATTAAATTAAAAAATATATATTCAATTTATAAATTAAAAAAAACTATCCAAGGGTAATTCATTATTAAGTTGCATAAGGCTTAAGCCTTTAAGAGAAGACTCAAGCCTGCCTACAAACATTTGAAAAGGGGTCATCTCTGGTTTTGATCATGGGATTTGGGAATTACATAAGGCATTATATATAAAAAATATTAGTTCCATGGTGAATTTATAACATTATAAATATATAAAAACCCCTCATTTGATGTTATTCTTAGGATTAACAAAGCATTAGACCCCCATGAAGACCTACAAGCTTAATGAGGAATGTTCGAGCATGTCCATGAGTTTGATGTTTTGTACAAGTTTGGTATAGGTATGAAGAATATATGTGAATTAAAATTTTATATAACATATATAAATACTAACATAAGCTTTAAACTCATAGTATTTAAGAAGAAAAAGACAAACTTAGTCACTAGGGTCTTTTACATTTTTTTGCTTATAAACACTACCATGAGCTAATGAGTGTTGAAGAGGGTATAGAGAAGAGGAGTGGATAATAAGAAAATTATAATAGGTAAATATATGTGTTAAATACCTCCATAATGTTTTTAAAATAAAAACCAAACTCCAAGATAACTATTTTAACATAAATATATCTCTTGACCTCACAATTCTAGGGTTACTAGCTCGAGAGGCATCTTCTTAATGTCAAAACCACACAGAGATTTTTCATGGGAAAAAAAGATAATTTAATATGTTATATACCGTTTTATACTTTTAATTTGTGGCATTATTTAATTTATTAAGGTCCTAGGCTTTATGAATCATCGTTAAGATGATAATCATGTTTTAGGTTGCCAAGAAGACTAGAAGTGACTTGATGGAAAGAATTGATATCTTAAGTGTTTTAAATGAATTTAATTTAAATTTAAACCCCTTGAATATCATTCCCCACTCTATGAAGACTCTTAACATGAAGTTTGTATGTACTAACACATATATGAATTCATTAAATGTGTTTTTATGAGGTTTTAGGCTCAAAACAAGGTGTTTGATCTCCTAAAAAGATGTAAAGTATTATTTAAGGTGGATTGAGGTGTCTTATATCTATTTAGGTCCAAAATATATAAATTTGACCTTGGAAGTGATCCTATAGGTCTAGTTCTTGAAGGTAGTATGAGAAAACTTGTGAAAGACTAGATTTATTCACCATTTATTGGTTCACCCACCTATGCAAGGCTTTAGAATCCTAAATTTAGCATGATGGATGGTCACTGGGTCCTAAAAGTGAATCAAACACTTACTTGGAGTTTCACACATGTGGTAAATTAATGGATCAAAATCTTGATTTCTAGGCCTAGAGACCTAATTGAGACCTAATTAAAGAGAGAAACAAGGTGAATAAGTGTAATTTCACTCAATGTCTAGTCATGAAATTTCGTACAGAGATGTAAGGGAATAGTGTGTACTAAAATCTATGTTTATTTTGTTAATATCATTTTCACTTTGTCCTATAAAATGATATTTGTCTATTTTAAGGGCTACAAGGAAATGAAGGCAAGTGAGAGGTTTGGGTCTGAAATGGAGTGATAGAAAGTATTTGAGGAACTAAGATGGGTTGATATAAGTTGATAAGGAAATTAAAGGTGATTCATGAAGATAAATTGTAGTCATGAAGTTGAAATCAAAATTTTAAGCATTTGATCCCAAAGAGAGATAGTAAAGATTGCTTGATTTTGAGGATAAAAGGAGAAGTTACATGGTTTGTAGGAGAGTGGCATATAAACATTTCAATAAAGACACATTTCAGTTATCTTGAAACTACCCTTGTAGGTATAGAGGTGTAGTCTCAAAAGGGAGGAGTTACACATGTTAATGAGAACCTTCAGTACTATTTTCTTGACCAATTTTTTGTATTGAAACTTCATCCATGATGGGTTACACTTTTCCATGATCTTCTCTCTCTCTCTCTCTCTCTCTCTCTCTCTCTATATATATATATATATATATATATATATATATATATATATATATATATATATATATATATATATATATATATATACTATATATGCAGCCTTGTATGGCTTTGAAAATCATCCTCACATTGGTTATACCAAAGCCCTTCCAAAATTAAGTCTTGTACTTGCCAATTAGAATCAATTAAATCTATATATTTTATATTCATATTGTAAAAAATGATATTTAATGGGTTATTTTGATGAATGCTTAATGATAGTATATGTGTTTCCTTGCATTTGTCCTTCTTTTTCATGCCTCTATATAAGTTTGTCTTGTCTCATAGGTCATAATAAGTATTATACCTAGTTTGATTAGTTATAAAACTAATAAACCACTAGTGTTTTCTATTATAACCTCTTGGTTGATCATCCTAACCTATTAAAACCTTTATAACCTTTATATTGAAGCACTATTGTGATAGAGACTATTTAGGAATAACATAGTCAAATTGTAACTTAGTATTTCATAGTGAATTCTTAGCAAGTTGAGGACCTCATGTTTGGTGAATCACCTCTAAGTTATTTATTATTTTTAGTTTTCATCTTACCCTTTTCAATTCAATCAAGTAGTATAGGTGGTGTACTTGGGAGCTACCCCAAAATTTAGAGGTTTGATCCCCTTGAAATGTCACCCACAATCTTGGATCAATTGCATTGTATAGCTCAGGTTGAGAGGAATTGAATCACCCTCTCAAGGGTGAAAATTTGATCTATAAAAATAATTTAGAACATACACACTATAATTAAGACAAACTGACTCTCAAGATGAGCATTTAGTTGTAGTTCCACTTTAAAATGATGAAAAACTAGAGCTTAATAAAGTGCATTTTAATGAGAATTTTTGAAAAAAATTATGAAAAACCTTAGGATCATCATAATAATTTGAAAACACTTTCAAGAATTAAAATCAAAATCATATCTAATGTTGTACCCAACATCCTCCTCTTTTTACAAGAGATGGGGACCCACTTTTTTTAGATTCTAGCCTTGTTTGTTGATCTTTTATTCTATATGTTTGTACAAATTATTGAGAAAATTGATTCTTAGTCTTCATACTTATAAGAATTTATAAATTTAACATGGTATTACATATTTTATGAAATAACTCTATTAATACCTTTTTGGGAGTTTTTGAACTATGCAATTTTTTGAGACTTTGTTTATTTTAATAAATTTATTTGAAGACTTAATCATTGAGCATTTTGTTTGGACATTTTGTCTGACAGGTTTGGTTTTTTGGGTTTTCTATCCAAGAATTTATATGGAATTTTAAAAATTATATCTTCAGGACTTTTGTTTTTAATGGATTAGGTCTTCAGAGTTTTTGTTTTAACATTTTGTCTGGTGAAATTTTGGGTCTTCAAGTTTTTTGCTTTAGATATTTTATCTGATGGATCATAAACATTTATATATGCTTTGAAATTTTTGTTCAAACATTTTATCTAATGGTAATTAGGTCTTTGATATTTGTATTTTGGTCTTTTATAAATATCGATCCCAACACAAAGCCCAAATACCTGACTCCTAAATGTCCAAAACCTTATTACACTTAGATGAATAAAGCTAAAATACTTCCTAGATATTTGCTAAAGCTACTCGCCAACTAAAACTAATGAAAGTTTCAAACTATGTAGAAGATATAAAATAAGCGAATGTTGGGAAATTATATCACCTAATTAGAATTCAATTCAAAAGCTATATATATATATATATAATGTGCAGCTATTGAAGCCTTCATTGCCTACAAACAAACTTGCACTTGATCTTGATTCTTATCCTATACTAGAAAATCCCTAGCTACCTATGAGAATACTGTAACTAAAATAAATGAATAAATAAATAACAAAAGCAATAATTTTTCATAGAGAACACAAATCACATAGAGAATACTATAAACACCTCTAATTGCACATAAAGAATAATGGCATATTCATCTAAACCATTTAGGGGAGCAGTTCCACCATTACCCTACTTGATTAAGGATTCAATAAAATTTATTGACATAATATTTGATGTATCTATTTGTGACAATAGGTATGCAAATTATTAAAAATTATGGGACACGGTTGACTCTGTTGACATATTTTCATTAGATGAAAACATCTCTCCCTTGGAATGACTATTCATCAAGGATTTATTGGCCATTAAAAGATAAATATTTCATTTTACTACTACCAAGCTCAAGGTGATGCCATGCATCGACCTCCTTTATGACTTGTTATTTACATGTGAATTCATGCAAGATGCTTTCCTACATCATATTGGCAACTCGATGGTTATAGCATGCATTGTGGGAGCATATTTTCAAAGGTACTTATCATTACCTACACCATATAATTATTTTGACAAGAATATATTAGTTAAGTGGAATCAAAATAATATGATGGAGAAGGTGTTGTCTTCATGTATTCTTCTAAATGAGATAATTACATTCAAAGGTCACAATCCTAAGAGTCCAAATCCTATTAACAAGGTCAATATGGGGGTGAAAATAGGCATGAAACTGCTCAATAGACTCTATAACATACCCAGTATCCACTTCCTCAATTTGGACTAGGTACCATTATTTCACATGATGTTAACCAATGATTCTATATTGGTGTGGGAGAAATTATCAATTTCCATTTGAGAGAGTAGGTCATTCACAAATACAAGTAACCCACTCTTGTAGGCCACTTTTATATGATGTCATATCTATTGGATGTTGATATAGGAATAGTCTACAAAGTCCTTGGTGAGCTATGGAACCCAGCAACCAATTGTATCAAAAATAGAATCTATAATCATATTCAGTTTATGCACATTTATGCCTACATTAAGAATATGGAAAGAGTTATTAAGGATGTTTATCCTCAAGTTTTTAAATCTATACATGGTTATGCATTGCCCAAGGTTAGAGCCAACATTATGAAGACATGGTCTATAAGAGGGGATTATTTTCTCTATCTATATTAAACTATCTTCATGGTCTAGGTAAATAAGGTTCATCCCCTATGCCTCCCAAATTACATACCTAAAAAATTGGTTGAATAATAAATTTCTTTCCAACTATGGTGGAGCACAAAGGAGGACCTAACCAGGGAGAAGAAAAGCACATTCTTTGGCCACCACATGGTCATTAGCAGAATGGTATATATAATGAGAAAAGACTTAGGATATGTAGGTGGAAAGAGGAAGAGATATCATTTTTCGATAGTCCCATAAAGGGATTGGGATCCACATGGCATCATCCAAAAACATATCTACGGCCTCATAATCCCTTATAATCATGAGCATTATCCTTATGAATTTTTATTTATGAATGCAAAAAATGATGAAGAAGTCTTAGAAATAGCCAAAGTTGTTGGTATAAATGAGGATCACTTAATGGTGATCCAATAGGAAACTAGAATGCCACTTTATGTAGGATGGACACATTTAGACTTCTAGAAGGGGTAGCTAGTAGAGCAATCAAAGGATCAAGGGGATCCATCATAGGGAATCCATTTTAAGCTAAAGGATATTAAGAAGGAACCTAGGTTGAGTGAACCTAACCCTAAGGGAGATCAAGGAGACCCCATAAATTTGGATTCCTCTAATGAGGAAGAGCAAGTATAAGAACAACTAGCTACTAGTACAATTCAAGTGCCTATAAATACTTCCTAGGCACATGATTTTACATCTACAAGGGTATTAATTAATGAAGCAACTACCTTAGTATAGTAAGGATCCTCCTCATAGCCAAAGACTAACATTTTCTATAAGAGGAAGCTTACAACTCCCACAAGCAGTCCTATAATTGAACAATCTCAAATCCTTCCTATAGTGTCCCAAAAAGTAGGAGAGGAGCAAATAATTAACTTAGAAAGAGAAAGAGAAAGTTCTGTTGAGGAAGCAAAACTATAAATAGCTAAGTCTTTGATCCCAAAAGCTAACAAAGGGAAATCATCAGCTATAGAGAACACCATAAGTACTCAAGTTCTTGAGACCACTTCTTTGTTTTCTACTTTTATACCCATTTTTGGTGTTGTGTCTATATCATCTATTTTGAGAACTCGAAAGGTGGAAGTTACCACTTCCACCTTTGATGATCCATTCATCAACACCTCTTTCTTTCACTATCCCTTACTCACCACAAAGGTTGAGAAGGATGTTTCTACTATTGATTCATCCACCACCATTGATCCATTCTCCACACCCATGCCATCCATCTCCATCATGGCTACCTCCAATATTCCTTATAACACTACTAATATTAGATCATTATAAAGGAAAAGGGAATCCAAGAAGGTGGAAACATCCATGGCCACTCCATATCTCCATGTCCAATCCACTTAAATCACTCTCCCCATGCCATCCACCACTTCATCACAAGAGATCATTGTCACTAGTTTAAACAAAGGCAAAAGGGAAAATCCACAAATAGTCATAGTCCATCCACTCCCCTAGTTTTGAGGATTAGATTGGTCTAAGTCTTAATAATATCTATATTTCCTTGCTTGATACCATTTTTAAAGTATCCAAGAAGTAACATATATCTAAGGAGGCTAAAGCTGAGGTTTTAATCACAACCTCAAAGTATATAGATGTGAATCAACTGACAATTCCTCCATAATCCATGGACTTAATTATCAAGACTTCTCAATTACCCAACTTTAAAATAATTGAGCTCCCATTTAGCATAACATTTTTTGACAAACGATCAAGCAACACTCAGAGGTTGAGGAAGAGGAAGCTAGAAGATGATGCAAGTAGGGAATTTATTTTATAGGAGACACAAGAGGTTTTCTCCCTCACAAATTTTATAGGTACAAATACTGAGAGGAGGTGAATCAGTGGAGACAAATTATTCCAACTTAATTCCAAACCTTGACAACCTCTTGATCAATTAATGTAAGCATTCATGAAGCATAAATAATTTATAGTAATGAACAATAGATAATTTAATATCACACACATAACACAAGATCTATGTGGAAAACCCTCTTGGGGAATAAAACCCACTCCCAAACCTATAAGTACATGGACTACTTGTCTTATAAGATGATCACAAATAAGATATTGGCCAAGTCCTTCTAACTAGAATTTAGTGAGACAATTGTTCCACAAGGATCACCTACCCCTAAGATTATCAAGTCATTTTGACCACCTATTTGGTCAAGTCTTTTTTCCCTACAACCTCAATCAATTCCTTTTGACCAAGGCTTTAGTGAAACACCTATTTCACAAGGAGCAACTACCCCTAAGGAAGATCAAGTCCTTATGACCTCCTATGGAAAGAACACCTCCACCTTTGAATTTATGTCTTCAACACCTAATGATTTACTTCTAATAACATAACCTTCACATTGCCTTTTCACACACTTAAAACATCCAAAACAACCTTTTGTATTAACCCACTCTTCTTCACTCATGCTCAGTATTCAAACCTATGATAGCTATGTTCAAAACACTAGAAACATGACCAAATGATCATATATATAGACCATAATTTTATCTACTCATCATCTCATCCACTGGGCACACTTACTCTAGTTTGCCTCTCAAGTCTTCACTCTACTCTACACACGAGCCTCTTTGATTGTAGAAATCAACATCTTTGATTTCACTATTTATAGAGAATTCATTATTATCATGTTATTGGTTAGACATTAGGCATTCCTTATCCCTTAAATATTCTCTCATATCAGGACATAACTCAATACCATTCTCAAAGGTCAACTATAACACCCATGGATCACCCTTAAGCTCCAACTCCTTTCAATTAGGGCTTAGAAGCCCTTATAGGTCTCATAGCGAACTATTTTCCCATTTAGAACTTCATCAATAAAAATAGAAACACAAGACCACTTTAAAATTCATAGGTCCTCTCTACATGACCCCATCAACATCCTCAAATAATCACAGTCATCATTACACTCGTGCATATGTTCAATCTACTCACACAGCAGCATTGTACCATAAATGAACACATAGTCAAATTATTAATATTTATTCATAGTAAATATATATTGAAAATACCTCAAAAATCATCACATATAATCTACATGGAGTCTACAATAATCTCCAATATCTAATTCATCATGAGACAACTAAACAACATGAAAACAAGCTCAAACAACCTTCTTAGGTCACTTGTAGAAACTGGTCAAACACATAGTCAACTTTGGATCTCCATATCATTTTATTTACACACATTCAAACATCCTAACTAGGTTCATTGGATGTACCATGTATTCATATTCATATTTTATTTTTACTTCATCAATAAATTCATCTAGGATCAAAAGTTATAGATGAAATACTAATCACTAGTTTTTCCCTTTACAATTCAAATATTTAAATGACAACAATCATAATTGAACCTCAGACACTTTTCAATCATCTCATGTCTTTGTTTATTAGATAAAACATTAACCATCATCTCCTTTTACCTTTACCTTTGTTAAACTTCTGTCATTTTGACCTCATCTCCTTCAATTTGGTAACTTTGATTTCATACGATCCATCTATCTCTTTGAGAGTGTCCTTACTTTAATCATGCTACACAACTATCACTTTGACCGCATTGACTCAATACCCACCATTTATCTCTATATATATGATTAATTTCTCATCATTGATCGTTATAAGTATATTCATCTTTAACTTTGATCATCGTTAAACATCAAACACTTTTCCTCATCTCGTTGCTTCCTAATATCTTAGAACACACATTTCATTGATCTCTTATAAGATGCTTGATCTTTACCTTTGATAAATAGTTTTCATATTTACCTATTTGACTTGACATGCACCATTGGATCTATATGTACAATCTCTCATAAACCATTAGATCTCCATTTGATCCTAAACTTTACCTCTTATAAAAATGATTAAGTATAGGGACCAATTGCAATATACTTGAAAGGCTAACTTTGCACAAATATATATTTTGCCTCAATCAATATCATGACCTTACATTTACACTATATGATCTTCGTTAAAATGGGAATCCATCCATATTTGAGCATCTCATGAAACCTTTGTGTGTGCAATATATGCCATCATCAACATACTTACATGGCTCAACCTTAAAATTAGACATTAAGCTCAGATTCATTTTTCACCAATGATCTTTGATGTGATGAAACGTGGACCATTAGATCTCCCTTACAAATTTGGCTAAGTTTAGGAACTTAGTGAACTTATGTCTAAGGGACAAACTCTGTACTTGCATAAATTTTGTCATGCTAAGTCATATGATCTGAAATTTGGACCATTTGATTACCTCAAATAGGAGTATCCAACAATATATCAATATGATCCTGACACCCTCACATGTGTGAGATATGACAACATCAATATTCCTTATATTTAGCTATCATAGAGCCAATTGTGCCTAGATGAACATAATGAAGAACCAGATGAAATCCACTCCTACACATAATCACTCAAATCATCCTTGACCTCTAATAGGACTTCTTACACATCCTAAAATCATCATACTCATCCCTAAACATCTCTAACCATGTCAAACTTGATGAACAATCAAGCCTACTTCATGCATACTAGGACAAACATACTACACACTTTGTCATTGTCACTTAAATTATCAAGACACTTCATCTACTCACTAGGACACCTCCATGATATCACTGATAACTCTCCAACAATCTCCTCCTTTGTCATTGATGTCAATAGCCATTATACAGCTCACCTTATTTCTTTAAGCACTCTCATAATATGAAAATTCTCCCCCTTTTACACAATGACAAAGTGGGCACCAACTAATATTGAGGACCTAAAAATACTTCCAATCAAGAGAAGACCATCTTAGAAATATAGTACAAACTCCCTCTTACTTTGAGCCAACCTCTTCTTTCCTTAACACTTTCCTCTTGCCACATGCCAACACTCTTCTTCAACCAAGCACTAAAACCAATGAGGAAAGAGAAAAAAAATACTAAAATCTGATGTAACTAACCAATAATCATCTAATAAGGACTCTCCCTAAGATCTCTGAGCCATTACACCTCTTGAGTATCTTCAACTCTCCATACACCATGAAGAACCACCACACAAGCTTTTAAGCCTTCTCTCAAACTACTAAAATGACCACCAACAAAACTTCATGCCACTCAAAAAATAGGAAACATGATCTAAACTAACCTGATAACTCTCATTGAAACATGCATGCCTTATTTTTTTGAATAAACTGAACAAAAAGCACTCTTCTTCACACTAGGCATGTCTAGTCTCCTTGTAGCCCTATCTAGAACTTGAAAAGCCCAAAACTTTTAGTAGAAGAATTTTAAAGACCTAAAACTTCATAGATAGAGAAATATAATATTCCCCCTCAATCACACCAAATTTTATCATCTAACTCATCTTATACAAGAATATTTATTCAAAAAGCTACAAGCTAATAAGGCCTTCATCTTGACAAAAACTTGAATATCTTGAAAACCACAAATATTTAAATCTCTGTAAAGATTGATTTAACAACCCATTTGTCCCATTCAACATATTAAGAATCATTATATCTCAAATCATAAGGCAAACCACTTTTATAGCATATTAAGAATCCTTAGATCTCAACAAACCTCCTTCTGGTCAACGCCCACCTCTGAAACTTCTTACACACCTAGAGAAAATCAACACACACTTATGTACCAATATTTCAGAATTCAAACCTTTAGAAACCTTGATTTTTTATGCCATGGAATTGAATTTAAATAATATAGATAAACCTAAGAGCACACAAAAAACTTCTAAAGGCACAAATATGATCATCAAGATACATAACCATCCGAAACACATCACAAAGTAGTGCATAGACCTTTCTAAGCATCAAAATATTCTTAAAATTACATTAATCTCATTATTCCACCTAGAAACACCCATTTTAACCTTGAATTATGTAACCTTTAATAAATTTTGGAGCAAGCTCATGAACTTGTTGCTCCCCCTTAACCAATGACCTTCTAATGATCAACACAAGTCCTAGAAATATAGGATGATCAATTCTATACCATAATATCATTGGTATAAAATACCAATCAAACATCCACAAACCTCTATACTAATTTAAATTATGATCTTGAACACACATACTTGCTTTTCCATAAGAAATATGTCTCCTAAGAAGCATAGGCAAAGATACCCTACTTCTCAAAGTCCTAGAACAATGTAACACTGGGAGTTGCCTACAACTCCTCATATTACTTCTCCTCCTTGGTCATCTAATAATTATAGTTCTCATTAGGATTTAGAGAATAAAAATGTTCATCTAATATATTATTCTCCATTTATTCTATGATTATATTGTCAACATATGGAGACAACAAAGATTCATGACATACCTTTTCAACTAAAGAATCTTCCTTACAGCTCGAAACCTCATCACTAGACACTAAAAACTGTCATTATTTTCATGAATCATGATCAACAATAGTATTATATTAACTTGAATCCAATAAACCTAAGAAATATCCTCAACCAACACTTTGGTCTTCTCTTTCAGCTTGGTCTCTTTATTCACAACATGAACAGACAATGAGAGCCCTTAGCATTCTTCAATTTTTGTAGCATTCTACACCATAACAAATAGATTATTTGGACCTATAGACTCATCATTACTAATACTTACCACTTTTAGTCTCCATGAGATAAATTTCCTTCTTTCTTACACTCTAAGAGCCTGATTGAACCTATTATGACTTGTAGGCCTTTGCTTATAGAACCTAGCAATATGACCAATCTTCTCACAGTTGTAGCAAACAATAATTCTTAATAGAAACTCAAATTTTCTTACCTTAATAGAAAATGTTTTTCAAAGTGTCCCATATTATGATAGTTTAAATAGTCAATCTTTCTCACACCTCTTGACTTATGAAGTCAATCATAGCTCCATGTAAACTCATTTCTAGTATGTCTTCTACATTCTTTAGCCTTATGACTAAATTGATTACATGTGTAATAGTAACCATTAAAACTTTCATACCTCATAGAATTTGATTTTATGACCTAATTTTTATTCATTTCAATAATATTTTTATTCTTTGACTGATTATTTGGCTTTAAAGTATGATTGTCCTTGATCACATTAGTCTTCATCTTGTCTTGAGTTACATTCTTTGGTTCTTTGAATTCAAGACTAGTTTTATCACTAGCATGATTTTAACTATACAGAATATTGTCTAGATCACTTGAGCTTTTTTCAATTGTCACAAATGACTTCACCTTATTAGATGTCTTTTCTAACTTAGCTTTCAATGACTCATTTTAAATTACATACCTTAAACATTTATCTTCTTTAGCTTTCAAACTTTTAGATAGGATTTCTAATTGATAACTAAAATGTTTGACTATACCTTCATGCTCCTTGGTGTCTTCATTCATTCTTGCCTCAAAGATACTGAATTGATTTTCATAATCCTTAGTTTATATTTCATATTATTATTGATCTTCTTCTAAATATTTAGTTTTTCAATATCACTTATCAACTCAATCTCATAGTCCACCTCATCTTTATCATCATCTAAATCACACTAAGTAGACACCTTTTGATGTGAGAAACATCCTTCCTTAGTCATGAAGAGAGATTCATCTTCAATAGGACCATCATCTTCATGATCATATTCTAAGTCACTATCTTCACTCTTGTTTGATGATCTACAATCCTTATTGGTATAGAGACTATTCTTATTCTTGAAGAACTTCTTGTTGTTGTCATACTTTGTGAATCCTTTATTCCTCTTATAATTACTATATGTCTTCTTATCTTCATCTTCATCTTCACCATGTTTTCATCATCATTATTCTTATGCTTATGAGGGTACTTAGTAGCAAAATTTCCTGCTTCTCCACAATTAAAGCATTTGAAGGGTAGTTTACCCTTATACTTGCTTGAACCTATTTTCAATTTTCTTGTAAACAAAGTGATTAGTTCATCCTCACTAATATAAGATATGTCATCATCCTTAGGTTTCTTACCTTGAAACTTTTTCTTTAGCTTCATTTTTATCTTGAATGTTGCTTCCTTATTTGGTCGTGTATCATCATTTACTCTCATCTCATACGCAGTAAAAGTGTCATGCAATTAATCCATATTCAACTGAGTAAGATCATGACTTTATTCTATAGCAGATACTTTTGGATAAAACTTGAGGGATAGAGACCTTTATACCTTTTGAACTACTATATCCAGTTCAAGGCTTTATCCAAGACCTATGATGATGTTCACAATCTCATCAAATCTCTATAGGAAAGATGCCATATAATATTCTTCCTTCATCTTAAGACTCTCAAATTATCTTTGATGAGTCTACAACTTTTCCAATTTAACCTTTTAATATCCTTCATAAATGATCTATATTTTTTCCCATATCTCTTTAGTAGATTTACAATGGATTACCTTGGTGAAATGAATCTCTATAAGACCACAAGTGATGGCATTCATTACCTTATAATTATAATCAAACAACTTATTATCTACAACACTAGATAGATGAGTAGTGGAAAACACATAGCCATAAAAAAAAAACTCCCATACATCAAACCCTATGGACATGATTTATGTCATCATCCTTGCACTCCAAAAAGAATAATTGGATCCATTAAACATCAGTGCTTGCTTAGTATAGAAACCTCCTTATATCTAATGACTAGTCATATTTTACCTTGGATCACCTTCAAGCAATCAAGCCTTTATCAAAGGACCTACTCTGACACCAATTTTTATATGTACAAAGATTGAGAGGGGGGTGAATCAGTGAAGATAAACAATTCCAACTTAATTCCAAACATTGACAAACTCTTGATCAATTATTGTAAGAATTCATGAAGCATACATAATTTATAGCAATGAAAAATAGATAATTCAAGATCACACACATAATACAAGAATTATGTGGGAAAACCTCTTGGGTAATAAAACCCACTCTCAAGCATGTGAGCACATAGACTACTTATCTTATAAGATGATCACAAATAAGAGACTAGTCAAGTCCTTCTGACTAGAATTTAATGAAATAATTGATCCATAAGGTGCACCTTCATCTAATATGATCAAATATTTTTTACCACCTATTTGGTCAAGTCCTTCTAACCTATAATCTCAATTAATTATTTATGACCAAGGCCTTTAATGAAACACCTATTTTACAAAGATAAACTACCCCTAAGGAAGATCAAGTCCTTATAACCTTTTATGGAAAGAAAACCTCCACCTTTGGACTAATATCTTCAAGACATAATGATGGACCTATGATAACACATCCTTCACCTTGCCTTTTCACACATTCAAAACATCCAATATAGCCTTTTGGATCAACCTACACTTCTTCACTCATGCTCAATCTTTAAACCTATAATAGTTATATTAATAACACTAGAAACATGACCAAATGGTCATACACATATACTATAATATACTCTACTCATCAACCCATCCATTGGTCACACTTACTCTCCTTCGCCTCTCAACTCTTTTCTCTACTCCACACATGAGCCTCTACAAGTCTAAAAATCAACATCTTTGATTTCACTATTTATAGAGCATTCATGATTATCATGTTCTTGGTAAACATTAGGCATTATATGTCCCTTAATCATTCTCTCACATTAATACACAACTCAACATTTCCAAAGGTTGGTTATTGCACCCATGGGTCACCTTAAGCTCCAACTCCTTTCAATTAGGCCTTATAAGACCTTATAGGTCTCATGGAGATCTATTTTCCCCTTTATCACTTAATAAATAAAAATAAAAACACATTACCACATTAAAATTCATATTTACTCTCTACATGACCCTTTTAACATACTCAAATGATCATAGTCATCATTACACTCTTTTGTATATGCTCAATCTACTCACATAGTAGCCTTGTACCATAAATGAACACACAATAAACTTATTAAGATTTTTTAGTAATTAATATATATTGAACACACCTAAAAAATCATCAAATATCATCTAAATGGATTTTAAAATACTCTCCAATAGTTAATTCATCATGAGATAACCAAATAACATCAAAATGAGCTCAAATAACATTCTTAAGTCACTTGAAAAAGCTGGTCAAACACATAGTCAAATTTAGATCTCCATATCATTGTATTTACACACATTAATACCTCATAAATAGGTTATATATATTCATCATTAATTCCTCTTCATCTTTTCTTTTTACTTCATCAAAAAAATCATCATGGATCAAAGTTATAGATGAAATATTAAACACTAGTTTTTTCCTTTGTAATTCAAATATTCAAATGACAATGATCACAATTAAACCTTGGATACTTTGCAATCATCTCATGGGATCATTACTTATATTTAATGCACACCATCGATCTATTTTTAACTTTACCTTTGTTAAACCTCTGTCACTTTGACCTCATCTTGTTTAATCTAGAAGCTTTGACTTCATATGTTATGTTGATCTATTCGAGAGTGTCCTTGCTTTAATAATGCTAGACAATTGTCACTTTGAACTCATTGAATTAATATGCACCATTGATATATATCTATATGATTACTTATTGTTGATCTTTAGAAGTAGCTTGGCCTTTAACTTTTCTCATGGTTAAACATCAAACACTTTTACTCATCTCACTTCTTCCTAACATCTTGGAACACCCACACTCTATTGATCTCTTATAAGATGATCAATCTTTACCTTTGACAAAAAACTATCACATTGAGCCATTCTAATCACCATGCACTATTGGAATTTGAATTATGAGCTCCCATGAACTGTTGTATCTCTATTTGATCCTAAACTTTACATCTAGCAAAAATGATTAAGTATAAGGACCAATTGTAATATGTCTGGAAGGCCAACTTTACAAAGATATATATTTTTCCTCAATCAATCTCATGACCTCACATTTTCACCATATGATATTCATTTAAAGAAGAATCCATCCATATATTGAGCATATCCTAAAACCTTTGCACTTGTGAGATATTCCCTCATCAACATACTTACTCAGCTCAACCATGAACTTAGACATTAAGCTCATATTCATTTCACACTGTCGATATTTGATGTGATGAAACGTGGACCATTATATCTCCCTTGCAAATTGGGCTATTTTATAACTTAGTTAACTTATGTCTGAGGGACCAACTTTACACCCACATAACTTTTGTTGTACTAAGTCACATGATCTAAAATTTGGATCATATGATCTCCTCACATAGGAGTATCTAACCATATATCAATATTCTGTTTGAACCCTCACATGTGTGAGATATGATGTCATCAGTATGCCTCCTCAGATTTATCTATCATAGAGACAACTATGCCTAGATGAACATAATGAAGAACTAGATGAATTCCACTCCTGTACATAAGCATTAAAGTCATCCTTGACCTCTAATAAGACCTTTTGTACATATTCAAATCATCAAAATCATCCCTGAAGATCTCTAACCATGTCAAACTTGAAGAACAGTCAAGCCTATTTCAAGCATACTACACACTTTGTCATTGTCACTTAGATTGTCAAGACACTTCACCCACTCACTAGGACACCTCCATGATGTCACTAACAACTCTCCAACAATAAAGAGGTAGAATATGTATCTGGGTAAACCCCTTATGATGAATACTTTAGATCTCTAGTTGAGGCACAAAAGGATGCCATGATGGAAATCCATGAGGTCATAGAGATGTCCATATAAGAATTAGAGGCTGAGCTGGAACAATTGAAAGAATAACATAAGACTATGCACATACCAACTAGAATTAAAGTTGAGGTGCAAGAATTATCCTTGAAATGTTACAATTATTTAGAATCTTTGGAATTCATGCAGGCTAAATTATCCCCAAATGTTACTAAGACATGAATTATTTAATTCTTTTAAGGATAATGGAAATAAATTGAAAATGTTAATTATTTATACATGAAATAAGGCTTATATCCATTTAGATTTCATGACACCACTAGTGTCATCCAATTCCCTCAAATTGGTGGTCATTAGTATGGAATAAGCTCAGGAATAGTTGACGGTAGTTACGGCTTTGCTCCCCAAGTATCAAGAACATGAGACCCTATTTATTCTAATTTAGAATGATTTAAAATTCTCTAAGGTAAAAGACACTATAGGAATTTTGATCAACTCATTTAGGAGGCCATGGATAATTTCAAGTAAATTTTGTAGGGGCTGCCATTAGAGGACATAAAGATTGAGTTACATTTCAACAGAACCAAGGTTACTAAAGTTGATATCTTCAAGATCAACTTCTAAGCAACCAAAATAGAACATGTAAAACTCATGGGCTAAGTTAGTAGAGTACATAGACCACCTCTATTGAACTTAGACATCATTCAGTAGTAGAATGATGTTTCCCACAAGTGTTGGTAGGAGATAGAAGTGAAAAAGAAGCAAACCCAATTTTCTACTTCTAGTTCCACATCAACAACAATAGTTTCCATGTCAACGAATATAGCCACAATGTCGATAAAGGCCATGTAGCTATTTAGACATCAACATAACCTTGAAAGGCTAAGATTTATTGCATGAATATTTTGTAATGGTTGACCAATTTTTGGTCCTATAGGCTGAAATTTGGGCCCCCTTTCCTTTTCCTTGCAAGGGTCTTTCAATCTAGGTTTTGGATAGTTCATCCCATAGCTACCTTATGCAGATTTTTGATCTATCAGGCCTTTTTCCATGGAAAAACCAAGTGTTTTCTTCTTTAGGGTGCTAAGTGCTTTGGGTCTAGTAAGAAAGAGTCAGCTTGAAACTCATTCTAATCTTAGATGCTTAACAGGGCAAGTAAGTTACTCTAGAACGATTTTTATCACCAAAATGGACCAAGTTCAAAGGGCCAAAAGGTAGGTGCCCTTGTGGAGGGCACTTAGGTGGCAAGCAAGACCTTTTCAGTTCTTCTGAAAGGTGGCTTAGAGGCTAATAAGCCCTTGTGGGGCATAGGCAATCAACAAAATGGACCTTTATAAAACCCTGAAGGGTAGATTTGGGCTTGAGGTGTCCTTGTAGAGGGTAGATAGTCGAAGAAAAGGGGTAAAGTAGAATTCTCAAAAAAGACTTGCCCTTCAAAAAAGTTTACAAGCCAAAGGAGAATTTATTTAGAATTTTTGTTTAAAGGAAATCCAAGGATGAAGACTCAAGGAAGAATTCTTTCAGACAAAATGTCTGAAGGAATTCCTTCAGACGTTTTGTTCAAGGAAATTCAACAGTGGAAGAAAGTCCGAAAAAATTCGGAGGACAAAAGCCTAAAGGGTAGATGCCCTTGTAGAAGGCCCTTGGATTTGAAAATAGGACCTTTTTAATTTTTCCAAAGGGTTACTTTCCCTTCAGGAAAGGTTCATTTGCAAAAAAGTTGAAGAAATTGTCCCAAAGGGGTGATAGGCCCCCCAACATCAAATTAAAGGTGATAAGCTAGCCGTTGAGTTTCAATCATAGGTGACAGGATAATGAATGTCAAATTTAAGGTGGTGGGATAGCCATTGGGAAGCAGTCAAAGAAAAATTATTTTTGATAAAATGTCTGAAAGAATTCCTTCAGACTTTTTGTCCAAAGGAACGAAGGAAAGAAAGCCCATCGAAGAAAGGTCCAAAAGTGCAAACTCAAAAAGGAAATAATTCTTTTAGAAAAAATGTCTAAAGGAATTCCTTCGAACATTTTTTTAAAATAAATTAAAAGGCCTGAGAACTTAAGAAATGACTTAGTAACCTAGCAAGGAAAGGATCCTAGGAGGAAATTCATAAACATTGAGGTCATAAATTATGAATAAAAGGGGAAAAATAGGAAGGTAAGAAAAAGGAGAGTGGGTAACCCAGGACATGGGCATGTGCACATAGGAAAAAATCTCAAAATTCTCTAGGTGGCATAACAATTCAAAGTGCAAAACCAAGGGTGAACCAGACTATGGCAGGTGGCATAGGAGTCATCAGTAGGAGAAGTAAATACACTTAGGTGAAATAGTCTCCACCAAAAACCAATAAAGAGATTTGTTGTAATCATTGAAGAGAAGCAGATTATGTTTTCTTGCATTGCCATTAATGAATAGCTAGTTGTGCTTAGTATCGAAGAGAGCATGGACCGGTTAACATATCTTTGAGATGGCCTTATTAGTTGCTAGGTGAAGTAACCCATGCTCTTGCAGGCCTGTAATGACTTAAGTACCTACAACATGGCTTTCACATACACATTTAAGAAGAGATGGTAGTAACATGGGTTGGTACTCACTATAGGAATGATTAATGCATCATGGGATTCTTTCCCTTGATTGGTCAATGATATATTTTCCCAGTCCTCTATATAATTGTAACTTTTCATTTGAAAAAATCTCTCAGCATTGCATGGCAAGGCCCTGAAGAAATTTACCTTGAATCAAAATAAGTGTTTTAATTCCATTTGAGCTTGCACTTTTGTATATGTCTATGGTATCATCTTATGTTCAATCATTTTCTTTAATGATTTCATAGGTTTATACCAGCATGTCTAGTGTATTGTGAATCCTTTTTTGCAAGCCAACAAGTGTCCACCTCAAAGTATAGGCTCATATGAACAGACTGTCCAACAATGTGTATTTGGAACACCTCTGGTAGTTTCTTCCTCCCTATACCTTCACAAAATCCTTTGTTCAAACACTAATGCAGTTAGTTTCTCATTCAAATGAAGTGTCTGTTGGCTTCTATTTGGTGTAAAGTATAAGTAAAAGATAAGTAAACCAACCTGTTTGGTGCATCACCACATTAGTTAGGTTCCATTTTTTTTAATTTCTCTCTCTTTTCACCCCCTCTATTGTTAGTAGTAGTAAATCCAAATCCTCAAGGTGCATCAAGGGGAACTAACCCCTAATCTATACATTCATCCCTCAAGTTTTCCACCCACAGCAAGAGGAATGTTTCCATTATGCCGCATGGAGGAAAGGAGCTGAGTATCCTTTTAGATGGTGAAATCCATAGTGTCAATAGTTTTTAGTATGCCTAATGGGACAATTTTTTTATGTCCTATAATTTTTAGGATTGGTGTTGGTCCTGTATTTTTAAGAAATCCAAAAGAAGGAACTATAAGCCAACACCTGGTGACTCCATTTTAAGAACTCAATTTTTGGTTAATGATTAACATGGCATCCCATGCCTAAGGTCGCCATAAGATCTTCTTCTAAAGGTATCCTTTTTGAATTTATTGAGTTGCTTTTAAACTCATCAAAGAGGCTAAGGTTTGCAACTAGTCGTCCTTATGTAGTAAGCCACTTTCCCAAACTAGTCATAAAACACACCTACTCAGGGAAACCCCAGTTGAATCATTTCACAACCATGGCTTCCCCTTTTATGGCCTTCAATGGTCAGTGTCCCTTAAACCTTCTATAGTATGACACAATTCTAGGGACAACTCTCAAGAATGTTCCCCCTTTTAGTGGATAGGGCCTAATCACTACTATTGAGCATATTAGAAACATAGCTAACCTTGGCAACATCCATAATATCATTGAGGAAAATATAGCCATCAGATTGCTAGCCTTGTTCTTTAAAGGGAAAGTTTTGGATTGGTATGGGACCTTGCCTATGAACTCAGTTGGCTCATTTAATGAGTTAGGAACACTCTTGACAAATAGGTTTTGGGAGAAAAGTGACCACTTGTCTCTAGCCGAGCAACTGACCACCATGAAAAGAGCCCCACATGAATTTATGCAAGATTTTAACACTACGTTCCAAAAGACTTGGGACAAAATCCCAATTCTTGTGAGGCCAACCCCAAGCTATGATTTCCTTTACTATTTAAAGGCCCTGAATAGTGACATTGATGTCATAATATAGTTGATGGGTGGACATGTTCTACCCACTATTTATGAAATAGCCATAGCTACCGAAAATTATCTAGTTCAAGTAGGAAATATAGCTCCTAGCCGTCATATGCCACTCTTTCCTAATTTTCAACCCTCAGTTCAGTTTGTTGTACCCACTCTATCTCCTCTACCTAGTGTAGAGAGGTTGGATACTACCCCTAAAAATGATCTCCATGAAGTTAAGAGCTTGTTGTAGAGTGTTACCAATGAGCTAGTTACCCTCAAGAGGTAGTAAGCCCAGAGTTATAGGCCAAATCAAGGCTACCACTAGTTTGAGTAGACAAATAGCCCTCCCTTTTAGAATTATAATCAAGGGTAGGGGCAAATTATGCAAGTCAAGCCTTATCAGAGCTATAATCCAAATGTCCCTTCATCTTCTAAGGCTCTTGTCCCCATTAAAAATAATTTGGTGTAGGAGCAACCTAATTATCCACCCTTGGGGTATGGTCAAGAATAGGTTGTTTATGCCAATGAGCTACCAAATCAAATTATAACCACATAAGGTGATCAGGTAGCCCAATTCTCAAGTTTTGAGATGTCAACACAACTTGGGATGGATAATAGGTAGGCTCAATCTGATTCCACTCATGAATCACCTAGAAGGGGAGTTTTATGTAGTCAACTACATGGGGAATGAAAATGACTAGAATGATTGTGTTGCAACCAACACTAGATACAAAAGAAGAGCTATAGATGAAGCTCAAGAAGCTACTAAGGAACTTGCAACATCTTTTTCATCATAAGCAAATCAAAATTTTCCCAATTATATAATGTTGGTTGCAGCTTCAACTCCTTAGGCTACATCACAAGTTACAAATTTCCCCAAGGAGACTTCCAATGGGGGAAATCCTTCAATAAATGTAGTGGACCAAATGAAGAAGATACAAATGAACATCTCATTATGGGATTCTTTATCACTACTAGGGTAAAAGGATATACTCCAAAAGTAATTACATGGGCTAGGTGAGTGAGCCATCCCAACAAAGAATGATAATGTGTTCATAGTGAATGGGGCTCGTCCCATGGGAGGTCAAGCAAAAAAGGATGAAAATTTCCCTCCTTTTTATTTATCCTTAATTATTGGTGACTTCTTGGTCTAAATTTTCATTATTTATAGTGGAACAAGTACCTCAGGTATACCCAAATACATAGCTGATAAGCTAGGCCTCAAATATGAGCAAATGACCAAAGGAGTTCTATAGTTGGATGGATCACTAGCCAAGACCTTGGGAGTGGTAAGAGGCTTGAATCTAACTCTCCATTCCTATCTAACCTTCTCAATTCCCCATAATGTGGTAGTGGTAGATGTTCCTCCTTACTTTGCTTTTTGCTTATCTAGGAAATTCATGTCCAAGATAGGTGGATACTTGGTAGCCAATTGGTCTTACATGGTTTTTAGGAAAAAGTATGGAACTAAGGTGAAGATTGAGTTGGAGCCCATCCACAAAGATCACCTAGATCCATACTCACCCAAAGAAGTGAATGTTATCCACACCATCATTGATGAAGAAGAACTCTAGGTAGATCAATCTCCATCATCTTCCCTTGTAGGAGTTGCTGACTTACTCCTAGATGAATGGGGAAATGACAATTTTGATCATGATCCTTAAAAATTCATTGAAGAGGCTAGTCTTGGAGTTTACAACATGCATGAGAAATATGATTTCATGCCAAATTTGATGAAGGCAAACCAAGAAGACTATGGTTTATGTTAGCTATTCTTTGATAGATCTAGAAGCAAGTTGGGAGCTGGTGGTGAAATAATGCTAGTTTCACCTTCAAAGGAGAACTACTTCTCAACTTTTAGGTTCTAGTTCTACTGCACTTGCAACATAGAGGAGTACGAACCTCTTGTTCATGGTCTAGAATTGGAATGGAAAAGAGGAATCAAAGAACTAAAAGTGTTTAGAGATAGTGAGTTGATTGTGAACTAGGTGAGCGGTCAAAACTTAACCAAGAACTCCCTACTTAAGTATTATAAGCACAGGGTGTGGGACCTAATGGAGAGCTTCATTGCTTTCAACATAAATTCCATATTAAGAGAGGAGAAACAACATGCAAATAAACTAGCAGTAGTTGGTACTTAGTTTGATATCCCAAAGGGGGTGAGACAAGGCAAGAATCAACACCATTTAAAGGTGATAATGAAGCCCTCCATACCAAACAATGTCACCAATTGGCAGGTGTTTGATAGTGACCACCAAATAGCACTTTTATTACAAGAGGAAACTAAGTTCACTTCTAGGAATCAATCTAAATTGTAATAGTATTATGATGGGTAGATTGTTCAGCTAAAGACTGATAGACTTCCTAAAGGTTTGGTAATTCTTGAGAGCATTTTCAATGAAGATGACCAGCTCAAGAAGGACAAAGTAAGCATATCAACTAAGAAATAAAATTATAAAATGGTGGAGATATATAAAGATAAGATTCTCACACTTGGGAAGGTATGTACCAATGAAGAAAAGCATGCTTTCAATATGTTATGCCAAGAGTTTGTCAATGCCTTTGCTTGGGAGTATGGTGACTTGAAGGGGTTTGACCCAAGTTTGGCCCACCACACCATTGATCTAGAAGAAGGTGCCAAACCCATCAAGAAAAATCAAAGGCCAATCAATCCAAATATTGAGCCTCTCATGAGGAAGGAACTCACCAAACATATTGAGTCTCAGATCATCTTCCCTATCAAGCACTCTTCTTGGCTAGCCAATTTGGTCCCCGTTACGAAAAAGAATGGAGAGATCAGATTATGTGTGGATTTTAGAGACCTGAATAGAGTCTCATTAATAAATCACTATCCCTTCCCAAGTATGAAGTAGATTATTTAGATGGTGATAGGCAATGAAATATTCTCCCTCCTAGATGGATACTCTAGATATAATCAAATTTTGGTGCAAGATTGTGACTAGTACAAGATAGCCTTCACCACTAAGTGGGGAACTTTCACCTATAAAAAGATGTTATTTGGACTATCAAATGATGGAGATATCTTCCAACATGATATGGAAATGGATTTCCAAGGTTTGATAAATGACATTGTTTTAATTTACCTTGATGATGTGATAGTCTTTTCAAAAGAGGCAAGTGAACATCTAAATCACCTGAGGAAAATCTTTGAGAGGTGTAGAGAGTTTAGCATCTCTCTCAACCCTAATAAATGCATGTTTGTTATCCAAAAATGCAAACTCCTGGGCCATGTCATTTAAAAATAAGGCTTGTCCATTGATCCAGAAAGAGTGCTTGCCATTGTAGCATTGTCCTTGCCTAAGAATAAGAAGGGCTTATAAAGTTTATTTAGAAAAATAAATTTCATTAGGAGATTCATTTGTAAATTTGCTAAGCTATTCAAGCCACTAACTTCCATTCTAAGGAAGGATGAAACATTCATGTGGACAGCAAGGAGAAGAGAAAAATTTGAAGGCATCAAATAAGCTATCACATAGGCTCCCACCCTGACTAGTCTAGACCTCTCCATGGATTTCAATCTCTACACCTTTGGAAATGAAGAGGTAATATCTACTATGCTCACTCAAGGGAATGGTGAGAATTTAGAATAACCTCTCACATTTTTTATCCATGGCTTAGATGGCTATGATATTAGGTACATGTATGTTGATAAATAAGTGCTTACAATCATATGAAGTCTAAATAAATTCAGACATATGTTTTCTAATAAAAAGATTCACATCATGGTGTTACATCCTAATGCAAAGGAATTCTTTTTGAGCGAAGACTTGAATGAAAAAAGGGCATGGTGGATCACCAAAGTAATGGAGTATGATGTAGAGATCAAGACCACCAAGTTGGTAAGGGGAAGAGAGTTGTGTGACCACCTCACTATAGACTACAAAGAGATAAAGGAGCACATTTTGGTACTCCATGATGAATTTGAAGTAGAAATACCTACAATCATGAAGAGTTAGGAATAAGACATGGTTCATTTCCTTCAAAATGGTGAGTGTCCACAAAATCTTGATAGGACTAGGAGGAGGTATTTTAGGATCCAATCTCTTCCTTATGTCTTGGTTGATGGAGTGTTATTCAAAAAGGACCTTTTAGGGGTAATCTTGAGATGTATTGACTCAGACCAAGTTGATAGGGTACTGTCTGAGTTCCATGATGGAGTAGTTGGTGGCCACTTTGCTCCCAAGGCCACAGCTGCAAGGATTATGAGGGTTGGATACTTTTGTCCCATTTTTTTATAGACACTCACGCTTGGGTGAGGAAATGTCAAAAATGCACTTTATTTGATGGGAATTAATGGATGGTTGTAATCCCTCTTCATCTTATTTAGGGAGAACAACCATTCATGAAATAGGGGTTGGACTTCATAGGACTGATCAGCCCTCCCTCTAGTGCTAGCCACAAATGGGTTTTGACTGCTATAGATTATTTCATAAGATGGGTAGAAGCCATAGCCTTGAAAGAGACCAATGAGAGCACAGTCCTAAACTTCTATGAAGACATAGTGATGAGATTTAGGGTTCTAACCAAAATCTTTATAGACAATGTATTGTCTTTCTTGGGAATAAAGATAATAAAGTGGGTGTTAAAGTATGGCATCTATCTCAGCACTTCTTCCAACTACTACCTGCAAGGAAATAGGTTGGTTGAGCCCACAAATAAGAATTTGATTAGGATCATTAAAAGGATAATGGAGGAAAATCAGAGGACTTGGCATGCAAGTTGAAGACAACTCTTTGGACAGATAGGATCACTCCAAAGAAGGCAATTGGGAATTCACCATAAACACTTGTGTATAGAAGGGAAGTTGGACTCCTTATTTCACTTGAGTTATCAGTGTTAGATCTTGCCTATATACTATAATTGGTTGAGAGTGAAAACCTAAAAGTTAGGTATTGTGAGATAATGGAGCTTCAAGAAGCAAGAGATCAAGCCATGGATGCAATGACCAACCACCAATAGCAAACAAAGAAGCATTTGACAAGAGGTCTATGCCAAGGAGCTTCTCAAAAGGTGACATTGTCTTGAAGTGGGATGAAGATCAAGCCAAACCTGGAAGGCACACAAAGTTTGATGCCTTGTGGAGTGGCCCATATGTCATCACCCAATTCAAGCAACATAATGCTTTCCAACTCTCTAAGTTAGATGGTGAAAAGCTACATATCCCAGTCAATCGGATATATCTTAAACATTGTCACTAGTTTTCTTTTGCCATGTGCATAGTTTCCCTATCTTTTCCTCATTTTCCCTAATTGCTTTTATGCATGTGTTTAGTATTTTTTAGCCTTTGTGTGTGTTTCTTTTATCGTCTATAGTGAATCTTTGATTGATTCTTAGGTCTTTACAACATTGTCAACTTTTCAAGCTATAACCTAACTCCATGCCCAATGGATTTTTAGGCCACCAGTCTTCTCAAGCATAGATGGCATGTTTCCCATATGAATCACCAAATGTGTTGACCAATTTTTTGTCCTATAGGGCAAAATTTGGGCCCCCCTTTACTTTTATTTGAAAGGGTATTTTGATCTAGATTCTGGCTCATTCATCCCACAGCTGCCTTGTGTAGATTTTTTCTTTGTTAGGCCTTTTTCCATGGAAAAACCAAGTGTTTTCTTCTTTTGCTTGCCAAGTTCTTTAGGTCTAGAAAGTAAGAGTCAAATTGAAACTCATTTTGATCTTGCATGCTTAACAAGCCAATTAAGTTACGCTAGAAGGCTTTTTATCAGCAAAATGGACCAAGTTCAAAGGGCTGAAGGGTCATTTACAAAAAGTATGAAGGGTAGGTGTCCTTATAGAGGGTGCTTAGGTAGTAAGCAGGACCTTTTCAATTCTTCTAAAAGGTAACTTAGATGCCAATAAGCCCTTTTAGGGGGTACGAAATTATAAAAATGGACCTTTGAAAAAGCCCAAAGGGTAGCTTTGGGCTCAAGGCATCCTTGCAGAGGGTAGATGGTCAAAGTAAAGGGGCAAAGTAGAAATCCCAAAAAGGAATTGCCCTTCGAAAAAGTTGACAGGCCAAAGGATAATTCCTTCAAAAAAAAAATTGAAGTAAATCCAAGGATGAAGACTTAAGGAAGAATTATTTTGGACAAAATGTCTGAAGGAATTCCTTTGGACATTTTGTCTAAGGAAATTCAATAGTGGCAAAAAGTCTAAAAAAATTTAGAAGACAAAATCTTGAAGGGTAGGTGCCCTTGCAAAGGCGCCTTGGCTTTGAAAAGAGGACATTTTAAATTTTTTCCAAAGGGTTACTTTCCCTTTAGAAAAGGTTCATTTTAAAAAAATCTAAAGAAATTGTCCCAAAGGGGTGACAGGCCTGCAAACATCAAATTAAAGGTGATAAGCTCGCTATTGAGATTCAAATGTAGGTGATAGGGCCATGAATGTCAAACTCAAGGTGGTGGGATAGACATTGGGAATTAGTCAAAGAATAATTCTTTTAGATAGAATGTCTGAAAGAATTCCTTCAGACTTTTTGTCTAAAGGAATGAAGGAAAGAAAGCCTATCAAAGAAAGGTCCAAAATTGCAAACTCAGAAAGGAAATAATTCTTTTGGATAATTTTTTTGAAAGAATACCTTCAAACATTTTGTTTGAAGAAATTCAAAGGCCCGAGAACCCGAGGAATGACTCAATGACCTAGCAAGGAAAGGAGCCCAGGAGGAAATTCATAAACACTGAGAGCCTGAATTACCAAAAAAGGGGAAAAATAACAAGGTAGGAAAAAGAAAAACAAGTAACCCAGGACATGGCCACGTGCACATAGGACAAAATATCAAAATTCTATAGGTGGCATAGAAATTAAAAGCATAGACCCAGGGGTAAACCAAACCATGTTAGGTGGCACAGGAGTCATTAGTAGGAGAAGTAATACACTTAGGTGAAATAGTCTCCACCAAAAACCAATAAATATATTGGTTGTGAGCATTGAAGAGGTGTGGCCTATGTTTTCCTACTTTAATATTAATTAATATCTAATTATGATTAGTATTTAAGATATCATGGCTTGGTCAACATATCTTTGAGATGGCCTTGTTGATTGCTAGGTGAAGTAACCCATGCTCTTACAGGCCCAGATAACAAGGGCAATGACTTAAGCACCTACACGATGGCTTTCACATATGCATTTAAGAAGAGATGGTAGCATCATGGGATAGTGGTCTCCATAGGAATTATTAATGCAACATGGGCTTCTTTCCCTTGATTGCTCAATGACCTATTTTCCTAGTCCTCTATATAATTGTAACTTCTCATTTGAAAAAATCTCTCAGCATTGTATGGTGAAGCCCTGAAGAAATTTACCTTGAATAAAAATAAGAATTTTACCTCTATTTAAGCTTTCAATTTTGTATATGTATATGGTATCATCTTATGTTTAGTAATTTTATTTAATTCTTTCATATGTTTATACCAACATGTCTAGTGTATTGTGAGTCCTTTTCTTTAAGTCAACAAGAAGTGTCCACCTCAAAGCATAGGTGCATATGAATAGACTATCTAAAGTGTGTCTTTTGAATACCTTTGGTAGTTTCTTCCTCCCTATACCTTCAAAAGATCCCTTGTTTAAACACTAATGTAGTTAGCTTCTCATTTGAATGAAGTGTTTGTTGGCTTCTCTTTGGTGTAAAGTGTAAGTAAAATCTGAGTACACCAACCAGTTTGGTGCATCACCACATTAGTTAGATTATATTTTTTTAGTTTCTCTCTATATTTTCACCCCCCTCATTATTAGCAGTAAGAAATCTATAGCCTCAAGGTGCATCAAGGGGAGCTAGCCCCTAATCTAGAGATCCATCCCTCAAGTTTGCCACCCATAGCAAGAGGAATGTTTCCATTATGTCACGTGGAGGAAAGGAAATGAGTATCCTTTCAAAGGGTGAAATACACAATGTCAATAATAATGGTGTAATATTTCATATATATTTTTAGTTTTCTTATGATTTTGAACCATTATTATAAAGTTGCCTATTCATCTTTCTAAACATGCACACATTGCATGGTTTTTGTAAAGGCTAACTTAGACTGTTTAACAACTGTAAGTAAACTCTATATAATTTTTACCACTATTAGAATTCAAGTTCTAACTACGACATGTAATGAATTTTACATGGACTTGTAAGATGAAGCGACCCCTTCCCCAAGTCTATTTAAACAATTATAATCCACATTTTGGATTTGTCAGAGAATTTTCAATATACATGAGCAAAGAAATTTTGATTATCCTCTCATGTGTTTATGTATTTTATTTCCATTATTTGTGTAGTTAGATTTTATTTATTTATTTGTATGATTCAATAATCCTTAGTGTGCAAAATTTATGAATGGGTTCTTGATTATCTTGATCACTATACTAGTCTTAGATGTGCAACGCCTATTGAAGGATTGGTGAATTTCATTGATTATTGACAATTAAGTTTATTGATTCATAATTTTGAGTGTGTAAAATTGATTTCATTTTATATAGTTTTTTATGAAGGTGCAATAACTTCCTCAGATACCTCACTAAGCTTGAGCCATAACTTCCTAATTAAGGGTGTACAATGGCTACTCTGAAAGGAGTAACCTTTACTTAAGGACTTTAAGTTTCCTATATCAATATCCCCTTATACTTCTTAACCATGTCTAACTATGTGTGTGTAACAGATGCTAGCCAAATGCATCAGTTTTGAAATCACTTGTCCACTTAGAAACCAACCAAGGAAGTGATTCTTGAAGACCACATAACCTTATTTTTTTCCTTACCATTCCCTCCTTTTTGGGTTTATTTTTGAGACCTACCAACTCTAGATTAGAAACCAACCATCCATCCGAATCCTATATACTTTCACTTCCTTTTTTATAGACCACACCTCCATATAAACACATTGTTAACAACCTATATGCCCTGTCTACTATTCCATCAACTTCTTGTTAAGAAGACATACTTGTAACTCATGCCCTAGAGTTGAGTTCACCTTCATTGAGATCCTAAAACATTGGAGGTTACCTCATTATGAGATTAGTGTAGTTAAAAATCTCATCAACACACTATTTCTAATGCTAGAAAGAGGTGAGAGTACCTATGATAAAATAGGTTAGTTTCTACATAGATTTGCACTAGAGTCACCCAAGAGAGTGACCAAATCTAATTCCTAGGCTAGTCTTTTAGTCTCACCCTTAACAAATCAAAGAAGACCTAGAGTTGTACCAACTGTCCCTAACAAACCTACGACCCCCTCCTAAATAAGGAACCCTTTATCTATTAACCATTCAATGGCTCAATCACCTTGGTTAGTTGGATCTACTATTGTCATTCCAATAAATGTGCATGATTTATCTAGGAATCTTGAAAAGTACCTACCATCCTTTTTTCTTCAGGAGCAAGGACAATAAAGGAAAATATTAAATATTTTAAAGATGATTTGATATTAATGAATGTTATTAATGAGGATGTTACATGTAGATTATTCCCTTTTACACTAATGTATGTTGCTTATGATTAGTATTTGAATCTAACAGAAAGTTACATCACTTCTTGGGATGCATGTCAAGCAGATTTTCTTGCACAATTTGGATAGGTCGTCAGTCTTAGTTTGATATATCATCACTTCACCAACATGAAGAGAGATCTTAATGGACCAATCCAGTATTTTAATGCAAGGTTTAAAAATATGTACATGTGGTTAAGCGAAAGATATAAGCTAGAAATAGCATTAGCACTATAGATGTATAAGAATGCTCTAGACCCAATTACTATTGTGTTCTTAAGAAGAGAAGCTGCTACAAAAAACATAACATTGGCATATGAAAAGGCCATCAACATTGATAGGAAACTAAATCCCAATATGCTTGGCATACTCAACATTAACAATGGCTTCCCAGTGTTGAATCTAGTACCACACACGAAGGATAACATTCTTACATTCAATCAAAACTAGCTATACACGATGCCTCCTCTGACATAAGCAACACCATTAAATTAAAAATTCATAAAAAATCATACACAAGGAAATGGTTACCAATAGAATCAATAATTGACCATGTCTTCTATTATTGTTCTACAAGGCACTGCATCTATAAAGGTAGAGCTAGATTATATTCAAAATATGGTTCAAAAGCTGAGCAGTGACTTTTTAGACATGCAAAGAAAGATGGGTAATGCTAATGCCCCAAGTAGTAATCAAAACACTAGATTATAAATCTACAATAGAACATTCAATAGGCCCATGAACAATATAGATAAGCTTAGAAAACTTTCAGAGATCAACATGATATAAATAGCCCTACCTAATTGGTGCATAATTCATAATACTTTTTAGCATGGTGAGCTTGATTGTGTTGAAATTTTTGAAATTTTTCAAAGAGAAGTAAAAAGGCAAGACTAAATGCACAATCCACTAGAATCCCACTAGGATCTTATATCTTTAATCACTACCATGTTCTTTGAGACTCATGAATTTCCTTTTCCAAGCAAAAATGATAACATACCAGAAAACAACATCGACAAGATTCACACTTTTCAACAATTCCAAAGAGGTGTTTACAATATAAGGAATAAGTAACCATTCATAATGTATATTCCTCCAATTATCATAATGATTCCACCCAATCCTAAAGTTAACAACAATACACCTCCCCCAAGAAGGAATGATCAGCCTCAGAACAAGGAGAACTAAAGCAAAGGAGGATACAACAGTGTTGAAGACATGAAGAATATCAAAGTAAATATAACTTCTCATGAGTTAGCTCAGATCATTGAATAGAAGGAGCTCCTATGGAAGTATATTATATATAAGACCCTTATGGAAAGAACCAAAACATCTATAGATAAAGCAAAAGTCGATAACACCAATGTCATTTATAAAAGCAATCCAGAAGTTCCACCTTTTTTTGCTGACTATCAGAGTATTTGGTAAGAATATTCATAACTATTTAGTTGATTTTAGAGCCTCCAAAACTATTATGCCTACTTATATATGTCAAAATCTTAGTCTAACTCCAAGCCCTTCAAAGATAATAGTTTCAGAACTAAATAAAATAGGGGTTCCAGTAGTTAGAGAATCGATGAATGTATGTATTCAAGTAGCATTTGAACCATGAGTCCAGATGACCATTAATGTCCTCATAGTATACATACCTCAAGGATATGAATGAAAAATTGAGTAGGGACTAGTCCAAAATGCTCAATGGATATATTTCTATGGAATTCTCTCACATCTAGTTGTCATGAAAAGGTATTGCAAATCAAATATGGATTGACAAAGAACCAAAGATGAATTATTCTATCATAGAATATAGTGTCAAGAATGAAGAGATAAAGTATGAATCTCATAGCCCTGGTATTTACACTTTCACTATGCAAAATCAAATACAAGAGTAAGAGTCTAAAGGTCTTAATCAACTATAAACTTTACACTTTGATGGTGCTAGATCCAAGCAAGGATCAAGTGTAGGCATCAAGATGATTGATCCATAAGGAAATAAATTCTTGGTAGCATATAGATTAAAATTCCCATGCACTAACAATAGGGCTAAGTATGAAGCTTTAATTTTTAAATTGTAATTTACATTAAAAACAATGTGAAGTTGGTGCTAGTGTTTGGTGATTCTAAGCTAGTGGTCAACAAGGTCCAAAATACATATCATTGCAAGCTATCTTACTTGAGAAGGTAAAAACATAAATCATGGGACCTAATTGAGAGCTTTGAAGATTTCAACATAATAGCCATTCCCAAAGAGCAAAATTAATCTACAAATTCACTAGCTACTATTGCTACTACTAATTTGGAGCCTCTCCAAGAATCTAAGGTAAAGAGATTATCTATTGAACTATTGACCTATCCCTCTATTCCTAATAATATATAAAATTTCCAAGTCTTTGATGATGACCAATAGATTATTTAGTTTTTACCAAATTTAGGGGAATTTGAGTCCCAAATCATTGATGATAAGGAAGTTAAATCATCTATGTCAAGAAGAATCAGACAAGGAAGGTATTCTCCATCTCAAATAAAATAATATTCCAACTATGTTGGTCTCTTTAGAAAGACCATTTGACATAGATCCTCAAGTTTAGTAGCTTAAGTGGCCCAAGGTCAATGAATCTAACTTCAAAATGGAAAATTAGGAGATGAACATAACCCATGCTTTGTTAACATTAGCCTCAATTGTACCTTAGATAAAATACAATGAGTGAAATATTTAATCACTTGATGTAGATATTTGATTGCTTAGACTTATGAATATTTGAAGGTTTATGACCCTCAAGTCATCACTAATATGATTTCTCTGAAACTAGACAATAATTCATTTAGATAGAGGTAGAGACCAGTCAATCATATTCTATATCCTCTCATTAAAAGAGAAGTGGATAAGTTACTAAGTGCCAAAATCATCTTCCCATTTAGACATTCTACCTGGGTGGCCAATTTAGTCCCAGTAAAAAAGAAGAATGGTGAGATCAGATTTGTTGTTGATTTTAGGAATTTGATAAATTATTTGAAAAAGGACAACTATCCCCTACCTTATTTATACGAGATGATACAAATAGTAAGTGGTTATAAAATTATGTCCTTCTTGGATGGATTTTAAGGCTATAATCAAGTACTAGTACAATTAGAGGATAGGATGAAGACTGTGTTTACTATGAATTGGGGAACTTATGCATATAAGAGGATGCTTTTTGGACTAATAAATATGGGAACCACCTTTCATAGATCTATGTATCATGATTTCAAAGTATTAATAGGAAAATGCATAATCATCTATATGGATGATCATACTATGTTTTCAAAGAATAGGAACTACCATGTAGGCTACCTCTAGTCAATCTTTGAGAGGTGCATAAGGTTTGGTATCTCAATAAACCCTAAGAAGAACATATTTGGAATGACTAAAGGAAAAATCTTAGGACATATCATCACTAAATATGAGATCATTATTGATCCATATAAAATTTAGGGGATTTTTAAAATTGCACCACTAAACAACAAGAAGGAGCTCAAGTCATTCTTTGGAAACATCAACTTCATAAGGAAGTTTATTTCAAGGTTTGTAAAGATTATTATACCCTTAAATTCAATGATCAAGTATAATGCCAAAATAGAATGGATAATTGAGGCCCAAAAATATTTTCAAGACATTAAAGATGCAATATCTCAAGCCCCAATACTAATTATTCTAGATCTCATGAACGATTTCTACTTATACTCATTCACTTCAAAACATACAATTATTATTATAACATAGAAGAAAGATGAGACTAAACATCTAATTGCATTTATGAGCACAAATCTAAAAGATTCAAAAATCAAGTACTCCATGATTGATAAACAAATCTTTAATCTTATCAAAATAGTGAATAAATTTTGACATTATATATTGAGGAAATATACTATTGCCATCATGCTTGATACTACTGTCAAGCTCACCTTATCACAAAATGAACTAGGAGAATGCAGAGGTAAGTGGATGGAAAAGCTGTAGGATTTCAACATATAAATCAAGCCTACAAAGATTATTTAGGGTCAAGCCATCATTCAACTCATGATCAAACCTGATCCATGTATTACTATTGAAGAGGTATGTGAATTTTAGGTATCTAATTTAGAATGATATACTAACATAATACAATACTTTCTTGCATGTACTTGTTTTTTAGAACTCAACAAAGATCATAGGAGAGCTTTGAAGATCAAAGATGTTTATTATATGATCAAGAAATGAGTCCTCTATAGAAGAAACTATGAAGACATCTATCTTAGGTGTGTATCTTTAGAGTCAGCTAAGGATATTCTCAAAAACTTTCATCAGAAGATAGGTAGTGGTCATCCATCTAGTAATACCATGACCCACAAGATCTTAAGAATGGGCTATTACTGGCTAGTAATTTTTAAGGATGCTCATGATCATGTAATAACATGCTATGAATGCTAATCCTTAGCTAAGAGGGAAGTACATGCAACAATGTCCTTATAACCTATTGTTGATGGAAGGCCATTTGCTTAATGTGGTTTAGACTTTATTGGTGTCATTAACCCAAATTCCTTAGTAGGCCATAAATTTTTACTCACTACTATACACTATTGTACTAGATGGACTAAGGTGATAACCATAAAGAATTGAAGAGCATAAGATGTATTTCACTTCTTGGAGGAACACATCACAGCTATATTTGGTACCCCTATTTCTCTAGTTTGTGATAATGGACCAACTTTCATATTGACTAAATTTACTGAGTGGTAACATGACAACCAAATCACTATCAGGTCATCTTCTAACCATTACCCCTAGGGAAATGGACTAGAAAAATTAATGAATAAATACCTGATAGGTTCAATTAATAAATTAGCTAAGGATAAGCCCAAGGATTAGTACAATCTATTGAATTTTTCTCTTTGGGTAGACTGAACAAGATACAAGAAATCCCTTAAATATTCATCCTATCTGTTGGTCTATGGATATAGACTAGTATTCCCAATCATGTTAAAACTACTGACTTATCATTTTATGTAGGATTACATGGAACCATATGATAAAGTAGAGTCTTGACAACTAGACATATTAGAATTTGAGGATTCAAGGACTAAAGCCTTACATACCTTTAGTAAACACTAGGATATAGTCAAGAGATGGTTTGATAAGAGAGACAATGTCAAAGAATTTAGGATTTCAGATATATTGCTTTTTTGGGATAAAGCCCATGAAAATAAAGGATAACATGAGAAATTAACCCCTCTATGGATTGAACCATATCAGATTTAAAATATCTTGGGCAATAATGCATTCCATCTAAAGGACTTGCAAGGTAATGAACTTACATATCCAGTCAACAGATAGTTCCTGAAGTACTACTTCATGGTTGTACCATGTGAGGGTACCACCAAGTGATGAAATGGCATGGTAAAGGTAGGATTAGGATAGTTTTATTACTTTCTTATATTAGATTTCCTGATTTCTTAGATTAGTTTTCTTTCTTTCTTAGATTAGTTTTAATGCTTTCTAGATTAGTTGTTTTGTTGTTTCCTATGACAATCTAAATTATTTTTGTTCTAATGCAACCAATCTAAACTTAAAACCAGTTGAGCCCATGTATTATGATTAAATATAATTATATAAAAATGGGAAAGTTAAGGAATAGTTACAGCTTTAGACCTACTCACAAATTGGTTATATTTTCTATGTTTAAGAGTTTGCAAGAGGTAGATATGTAAGCATGAACCATTTTGGATTGTGTCATAATTAAATACTTTTACCAGGTATGTCGAAGTTATTCTCAAGTAATTCATATGAATTTAAAAAAAATTATTATTCCATTAGATAAAGCACACTTATTACATTAAATACTTGTTGGAAGTGATAATTCTTAGTATAGATGTAACTAGTAGGGATGTTCTGGTAATGATTTGTTTTATAAGCATACCAGCTCACTAGGGTTCCATCTCTCCTCTTTCCATTCAAATAAAAGAGAAAGAAAATAAGAAAAGAAAAAATGAGTTTAAAAGAAAAATTAAACCAAAATAATATCTAAAGAAAATAAAAAAGGCTCACATGATGAAATAAGCTCAATGTACCTCAAGAAAATGAAGGAAAAGAAAGAGAGGGAGTCCAAAGTATCTCTATCAGGGCTATAGATGCCTGGCTGGTAGTAGATCATTGCCTGAGATTCCCTTGTTTTATGAGATTTAATAGAAACCAAAATGAAACTATAGCTTCATCAAGCCTTTATAAAATTCATCATAACAAGTGTTAAATGAACTTCACCTTCAAAACACATAGATCTAAGGATAAGAAGAAAAGTATGTTGTGTGAATCTATTAGGATTCTCTTTCATATTAAAAAATTTAGTATTATTATATGGCACAAATCATGTTTGATTTGAGATTACTAACTAAAGTTATGGGTTCTCAAATACTCAGGAGTACCCCCCCTTTTTTTAACAAGAGATGGGGACCCACTTTTTTAGATTTTTGCCTTGTTTGTTGAGCCTTTCTTCTATATGTTTGTGTAAATTATTGAGCATATTTATTCTTAATCTTCATACATAGAAGAATTTATAAATTAAGCATGGTATTACACATTTTATAGAGTAACTCTATTAATACATTTTTAGGAGTTCTTAAACTATGCATGTTTTTTAGACTTAGTTTATTCAGATACTTACTCATCGAGCATTTTATTTGGATATTTTGTCCAATAGGTTTGGTTTTTGAATTTTTTTTAGGTTTTCTATCCAGGAATTTATATGGAATTTATTTCTTTAGCATTTTCTAAATTATATCTTTGGGACTTTTGTTCTAAATGGATTAGGTCTTCGGACTTTTTGTTTGAACATTTTATCTTGTGGACTTTTGGGTCTTCAAGTTTTTTGCATCAAACATTTTGTCTCACAGATCATAAAGATTTATATATGATTCAGCCTTTTTGTCCAAACATTCTCTCTGATGGGAATTAAGTCTTCACATTTTTTGTTTGGATCTTTTATAAATACCGGTCCCAACACAAAGCCCAAATACCAAACTCTCAAATGTCCAAAATTTTATTATACTTAGCTGAATAAAGCCAAAATACATCCTATATATTTGTTAAAACTACCTGTCAACTAGAACTAACAAATATTTGAACTATGCAAAAGATACAAAATAGGTGAACATTGGGCATTTATATCACATGAATTAGAACTCAATGTAAAATCTATATATGCAATGTGCAACCATTAAAGCCTTCATTTCTTACAAACAAATTTGTATCCAAGCTCAATTATTATCTTACACTAGAAAATCCCTAGCTACCTGTGATAATACTGTGAGTAATATCAACAACTAACAGAAGTAAGAATTATTCATTAAACACACAAAGTACATAGAAAATACTATAAGCACCTCTAATTTCATGTAAATAACAATGGCATATTCATCTAAATCATTCAGGGGAGCAGTTCCACTATCACCCTACTTGATTAAGGATTCAATAGAATTTATGGACATAGTGTTTGATGTCTCCATTTGTGATAATAGGTATGTAAATTATTTAAAGTTATGGGATGCAATTGACTCTAATGACATATTTTCACTAGATGGAAACATATCTCCCTCAAAGTGATTTTTCATCAAGGATTGTTGGCCCTCAAAATACAAGGATTGCATTTTATTATTTCCAAGCCCAAGATGATGCCATGCATCGACCTCCTTCATGACTTGTTATTTATAGGAAAAGTCACATAAGATAATTTCTTGCATCATATTGGTAACCTGATGGTTGTAGCATTCATCATGGGAGTGGATTTTAAAAGGTACTTGTCATTACCTATACCAGATGCTTATTTTGACATGTATATATTAGTTTAGTGGAATCAAGAGAATACGATGGATAAGGTGTTGTCTTCATGGATTCTTCTAAATGAGACAATTACATTCAAAGGTAAGAATCCTAAGGGTCCCACTCCTATTAAAAAGTTTAGGATGGGGGTGCAGATAGGCATGGCACTACTCAATAGACTCTATGGCATGCCTAGTATATAGTTCCTCAATTTAGACTAGGTACCATTATTGTACATGATGTTAACTAGTGATGCCACATTCATGTTGGATGAAATTATCAGTTTCCATTTGAGAGAACATATCACTCACAAATAAAATTGGCCCACTCTTGTAGGTCAATTTTATATGATGTCATATCTAATGGATGTTGTTATGGGAATAGTCTACAAAGTCCTTGGTAAACTATGGAGCCTAGCCATCCATTATATCAAAATAGAATCTGTTATCATTTTTAGTTTATGTATATTTATGCCTACACTAAGAAAATGGTGAGGATTGTGGAGGATGTTTATCCTCAAGTTTGGAAAGCTATACATGGTTCTCCAATGCCCAGGGTTAGAGCTAACATTGTGAAGATGTTGTCTACAAGAGGGGATTTTATTCTTTATCCAGATTACACTATCATCATGGTTTGGGGAAACAAGGTTCATCCCCTATACCTCCCAAAGTACATACCTAAGAAATTAGCTAAGCAAGAAATTTATTTCTAACTATGGTGGAGCATAGAGGATGACCTAACCAAGGTAAATAAAAGCACATTATTTGGCCACCATGTGGTTAGTGGTAGAATGGTATATACAATGAGAAAACACTTCAAAGATATAGGTGGAAAGAGGAAGAACTACCATTTTCCCACAATCCCACATAGATAATGGGATCCACATGGCATCATCCAAAAGCATATTTAGGGCCTTAGTATCCCCTATAATCATGAGCATTATCCTTATGACATTTTGCTTATGAATGCATAAAATGTTGGAAATATTGTCATTGATGTCAAAGGTTTAGTATTATTGGTGATAAAGGCCCCATTGAATTTAATGTTGTTTATCTTGGCTAATATGAGTTAATATTTATTTAATATTAACTAATATATTTTTGGTTGCATATGAGATAAAATAAGGGCCCATGGAGAAGTCGAAGAGTCACGGGATAAAGACAAAAGAAGGATGGGATGCATTTTCCCATGAAGAGTCATCTTGGGGAATACCAAGAGTCACCAAGTGAAGACAAAAGAGTAAAGGGAAAATTTCTCATGAAGGGACACTTTAAGGAATACGAAAAGTCACCAAAGATAAGGACAAAAGTGGGAAAGACGTTTTTGGTCATGAAGGGTCACCACATGACTTTTCAAATGCTTGGATATGAAGGGTCATCCAAGATTGGTGCCATTTTCCATGAGTATTGAAAGGTCACAAAGGGGGAAGGCCAAAGGTCATTTGGAAAGCTATAAATAAAGGCTTGAGTAGCCATTTTTAATGTGGGAGTGAGAGGTTGATTTGATATTATGATATCTAGCTTAGAAGAGCAATTGTGAGAGATGAATATGATTTGTATTTGTTATATCTAGCTTAGAAGAGAAAAGGTGAGAGAGAGGAAGGAGATGTATTAATCTATCATTTGTTGAGATAGCAACATTGAGAGATAGGTGTGTGGGATGCATAAAGGGGTTGGTGCTCCTGTGGGTTGGTGCTCACAAATTGTTCCTGAGTTGGTGCTTGGCAAAGGGGTTGGTGCTCCTGTGGGTTAGTGCTCACAAATTGTTATTGGGTTGGTGCACGACAAAGGGTTTGTGCTCATATGGGTTGGTGGTCATGAATAGGTGCTAGGATGGTGCTCGACAAAGGGGTTTAAAGTTCCTGTGGGTTGGTGCTCACGAATTATAAGCTAAGGTTTGTACTTGGCAAAGAGGTATGGTGCTTCTATGGGGTTTTTCTCACAAATATATTTGAGATTGATTCTCCATGGTTTTTCCCACATTGGGTTTCCACGTTATATCTGGTGTCTCTCTCTGTCTTGTGTGATGTTTATTGTTTGAGTTTTATTAAATATCTTGAATGATTGATTAAGTGGAATTTGGTTACAGGAAATATTTATAACATATATAATATACTGATTCACCCCCCCCTCTCAGTATATTTCATGCTTAATAATTGGTAGTAGAGCAGGTTCCTTTTTGAAAAGTTTTATAGCTTGAAGGTAGATCAGAAAGCATGATGGCTGGGTCACAGGAAGGATTTTCTACAAATAAGGCACATTTGTTTGATGGGATGAATTATGATTTTTGGAGCATGAGAATGAAGGTTTATTAGATGGCCCTTGGATTCGACATATGAAAATCAGTGGTGGAGGAATATGAAGATCCACAGACATCTACAATTACTCCAGCAGAAAAGAAGGCAAGTGAATGTAATGCTAAAGCTTTAAATGCTATTTTATGTGGTTTATGTGAATCTGAATTTGTTAAAGTTATTCAATGTAAATCTACTCATGAAACTTGGGTAAAACTTGAGAATATTTACAAAGGTGATGGAAAGGTTCAACAAGCTAAGCTGCAGACTTTTAGAAGGTAGTTTGAAAGTTTGAAGATGGATAAAGAAGAAGATATAACAAGTTATCTCTTGTGAGTTGATCAAATAGTAAATCAGATTCAAAGTCTTAGAGAAACATTGGAAGAGTTAATGGTGGTGAAAAAGGTTTTGAGATCTCTACCAATGAGATATGATGCAAAAGTTTTGGCAATCGAGGAGATGAAGAATTTAGCCAAGCTAAAGATGGATGAGCTTCATGGTATTCTCACAGCATATGAGATGCAAATAGAACAAGATAAACCTTCAAAGAGAGAAACAACTTTCAAGACATCAAAGGAGAAAGCTAAGATTCAAGAATCAAGTGATAGTTCCAATGATGATGAAGATGACAATGAAGCACTTTTCATTCGCAGGCCGAAAAAAGGAACATGTAAATATCAATGAAAATTGCCTTTTAAATATTTTAATTGTGGAAAGATTGGACATTTTTCAGATAGATGCCCAAATAAGGTTAAAGATGATGAAGAAGAAAAGCCTACATACAAGAAGAATTTCAAAGGCAAATCTAAGAAGAGATTCGAGAAGAAGAGCCTGTATTCTAAAGATCCTAGCTCAGGCGAAGATAGTGGAGTCAGCGATTCAGAAGAAGAAGAGATTCTATTCATGGCCTTACATGATGATGATCAAGAAGAAGAAGAGGAGGAAGTTGAAGTAGATATGGAAGGAGAACTCAATTGTGCCCTAGAAGAGTTAGAAGCTGTTCAGAAGAAGAATCGAAGGTTAAAATCCCAGATTGAAAAGAATGAACAAGAGTCAAAGGAAATGATTGAGGATCTACAAGCACACTTTAAAGAAGCCAAAAAAAATGAAGAAGATTTCAAAGCACAGTTGGAAATAACAAGAAAAGATCATGAAAAATATGTTATTGAAATTGCCTCTTTAAAAGAAGATATTCAAAAAGTAGTCAATGATAAAGTAGTTAGTGATTCAAAATTTGAGGATAGCACTAACATGCTAAATAAGATATTGGAAAGTCAAAAAGCATATTCAGATAAGACAGGGATTGGTTTTGAAAAGAAAAAGAGCTATGTTGAAGCTCTTACACAAGAGGAAACAAAAAGGGGAGAAGTTAAGAATACAGAGGACATTCCAAATAGAGAAGGTTGGAAGGAACAAAGCTACAAAAGGCAATCAGGTCAGAGATATACAGACAAGTATTATTTTTATGTCTATTGTTTTTATTATAATAGATATGGTCACAAGAAATTAGAATGTAGAAAAAGAGCTAATAATTTTAGAAACAAGGAGAAGGAAAGTCAAGTAGAGTCAAGTAGAAGCCACAACTCTTTTTCTCCTCTATCAAGTTTTAATGAAGAGACCATAGTGTGCTACAAGTGCAATAACTTCAGACACATAGCTTGGTATTGTAGAAGCGTGTTCAAGTTAGTTAAGAAGGATCAGAGTTTTAAAGCTCCATTCATCAAGAAGAAGAATCAGAGTTTCAAAGCTCCATTCATCAGGGAGAAGGTTTAGACATGTTTATGGTAGAAAAAACAACATGAAGATTCTATGATGGTGCAGACAGCTCTGCATGTGGGAGGTAAAGATCAGCCATGGTTAATTGATAGCAGATGTTCGAGGCATATGATAGGTGATAAAAGTAAGTTCATTTCTCTAAAGAAGATAAATGGTGGTACAGTGAGATTCAGAGATAAAACCACTGCCATGATAGCCAAAAAAGGTACTTTGAGTTTGGATTATGGTAGAACTAAGACTAAAAATGTTTTGTATGTAAAAGGTCTTAAGCATAATCTATTGAGTGTTAGTCAAATTTGTGATCAAGGATACACATTAATGTTTCATGCTAAATGTTGTGAGATTAGAAAAGAAGATTCAAATGAGTTGATTGCAGATGCTCAAAGGATAGGGAACAATGTGTATGTATCGTTAGATATCTTCTCAAAGGCATGATCAAAGGATATATTCAAAGATTGGTGAGAGGAGTTGGGAGTAATTTCTATTACTTCCTGCCATTGATGTTCAACATCAAGTGAGGGGGAGCTAAGTGTTAGCTACAGGTAGGCCCTTTGCCATTGATGTCAAAGGGGGAGAATAATAGGTACAAGTACAGGTGCATAAAATAGGTACAGGGAATAGGTATAAGTTGCTACAGTAAGGGGGAGTTACTATATGTTTTTAGATGATGGTATGTGTAGGTGACAGGATGTGGTAGTTTCAGGATTGAGGTTGCCATCAACGACAAAGGGGGAGATTGTTGGAAATATTGTCATTGATGTCAAAGGTTTAGTATTATTGGTGATAAAGGCCCCATTGCATTTAATGTTGTTTATCTTGGCTAATATGAGTTAATATTTATTTAATATTAACGAATAAATTTTTGGTTTCATATGAGACAAAATAAGGGCCCATGGAGAAGTCGAAGAGTCACTGGATAAAGAAAAAAGAAGGATGGGATGCATTTTCCCATGAAGAGTCATCTTGGGGAATACCAAGAGTCACCAAGTGAAGACAAAAGAGTAAAGGGCAAATTTCTCATGAAGGGGCACTTTAAGGAATATGAAAAGTCACCAAAGATAAGGAGAAAAGTGGGAAAGACATTTTTGGTCATGAAGGGTCACCACATGACTTTTCAAATGCTTGGATATAAAGGGTCATCCAAGATTGGCGCCATTTTCCATGAGGATTGAAAGGTCACAAAGGAGGAAGGCCAAAGGTCATTTGAAAAGCTATAAATAAAGGCTTGAGTAGCCATTTGTAATGTGGGAGTGAGAGGTTGATTTGATATTGTGATATCTAGCTTAAAAGAGCAATTGTGAGAGATGAATATGATTTGTATTTGTTATATCTAGCTTAGAAGAGCAAAGGTGAGAGAGAGGAAGGAGATGTTGTATTGATCTATCATTTGTTGAGATATCAACATTGAGAGATAGGTGTGTGGTATCACAAAGGGGTTGGTGCTCCTATGGGTTGGTGCTCATGAATTGTTACTGAGTTGGTGCTTGGCAAAGGGGTTGGTGCTCCTATGGGTTGGTGCTCATGAATTGTTGTTGGGTTGGTGCTTGGCAAAGGGGTTGGTGCTCCTGTGGGTTGGTGCTCATGAATAGGTGCTAGGTTGGTGCTCGAAAAAGGGGTTTGAAGCTCCTATGGGTTGTTGCTCACAAATTATAGCTGAGGTTTGTACTTGGCAAAGGGGTATGGTGCTCCTGTGGGGTTGTTCTCACAAATATATTTGAGATTTATTCTCTATTGTTTTTCCCACATTGGGATTCCACATTATATCTAGTGTCTCTCTCTATCTTGTGTGATATTTATTGTTTGAGTTTTGTTGCATATCTTGAATGATTGATTAAGTGGAATTTGGTTAAAGGAAAGATTTATAAGATATATAATATACTGATTCACCCCCCCTCTCAGTATATTCCATGCTTAACATAAAATGATGAGGAAGTCTTGGAAAGAGCTAGAGTCATTATTTTAAAGGAGGATCACTTAAGTGTGATCCAATAGGAACCTTAAATCTCTATGAAGGAGTTAGATGGCATAATACCATTATATGTAGGGTGGACACATTCAAACTTCTAAAAGGGCCAGATAGTAGAGCAATCAAAGGAGCAAGGGGATCCATCATAGGGACTCCCTTTTAAGCTGAAGGCTATTAAGAAGGAACCTAGGCTAAGTGAACCTAACCCCAAAGGATCTTAAAGAGACCCCATCAATTTGGATTCCTCTGATGAGGAAGAGAAAGTACAAGAATAGCTAGTTGTTAGTACAATTCAAGTGCCTACAACTACTTCCTAGGCACAAGATTTTACATCTTCAAGGGTAGTAATTGATGAATTAGTTGCCTTAGTCCAAAAAGGCTCCTCATCAAAACCAAATACTACCATTTTATACAAGAGGAAGTCTAATACTCCCATATACAGTCCTATAATTGAATAATCTTGAAGCCTTCCTATAATGTCTCAACAACTAGGAGAGGAGTTCCTACAATGTCTCAACAACTAGAAGAGGAGTAAACAATTGACTTGGAGGGAGAAGGAGAAGATTCTAATGAGGAAGCAGAACTAGAAGAAGATAAGGATTTGAGCCTTGAAGATGATAAAGGGAAAACATTAGTTGTGGATAACACCATAGGTACCCAAGTTCTTGAGACCACTTCTTTATTTTTTGCTTTTGTTCTCTTTTTTGGTGTTGTGTCTATATCATATATTTTGAGAACTCCAAAGGTGGAAGTTTCTAATGATCCATTCACCACTAAACTTTTTTGCATTATCCCTTACTCACTCCAAAGGTTGATAAGGATGTTTTTACTATTGCTTCATCCACAACCATTGATCCATTCTCCACACCCATGCCATCCACCTCCATCATGGCTACCTCTAATATTCCTTTTAGCACTACCACTATTAGATCATTAAAAAGGAAAAGGGAATCTAAGAACGTGAAAATAGCCATGACCACCTCATAACTCCATATCTAATCCACCCAAATCATTATCCCCATGCCATCAGCCACTCCATCATAAGAGACAACTGTCACTAGTTTAGGCAAAAGAAAAAGGGCAAAGCTATAAATAGTCATAGTCCATCCACTCCCTCCCCCACTTTGGAGGATTGGATTAGTCTAAGATATTATAGTCTTCCTCACCTGAAACCATTGTTAAAGTATCCAAAAAGTAACATATAGATAAGGATTTTGAAGAAGAGGTTGTAGTCACAACCTCAAAGGAGATAGATGTGAATCACCTGACAAGTCCTCCTTGGGCCATGGACTAAGGTCCAAGACCTCTCAATTTCCCAGATTTAAAATAACTGAGCTCACCTCTATCATAACTCTTTTTGAAAAACCATATGATTAAAACCAGATGGTGATTAAGAGGAAGCTATAAGATGATGTAGGTAGGGAGTTGATTTTTTAAGAGAGACAAGAGATTTTATCCCTCATAAAGAGTTATAATAGGTAGTTGGGGAAATCCCCCTATGCTAAAGACTTTAGATCTTTGGTTGAGGCATAAAAGGATGCCATGGTGGCAATCCATGAGGGCATAGAGATGGCTAGACAAGAATTGGAGGCTAAGCTAGAATAAGTGAAGGAACAACAAAGGAATATGCACATACCAATTGACATTAAGATTAAGGTGCAAGAAGTAGCATTAAAATGTTACAATTATTTGGAAGCTTTAAAATTCATGTAGGTTGAATTAACCCCACATGTTACTAAGACTAATGAATTATTAAATTTTTTGAAGGCTGATGGAAATAAATTGAAAATGTTAATTATTTATATAGGAAACAAGGCTTATATCCATTTAGATCTCATGACACCACTAGAGGCATCTAAGTTCCTCAACTTGGTGGTTATCTTAATGGAAAAACCTTGATAATGGTTGACATTAGTTGGGGCTTTACTCCCTGAGTATCAAGAACATAAGACCCTAACTCTTCAAATTTTTAATGATTTCAAATTATCTAAGGAAAAATACATTATAATAAAGTTGATTAGTAAGATCAATTTTGATCAACTCATTCAAAAGGCCACATATAATTTCATGCAAAGTCTACAGGGGATGACATTAGAGGACATAGAGGCTAAGTTAAGCTTCACTAGAAAGGTCACTGAAGTTGAGATATTCAATGTCAGCTTATAGGTGACCAAAATAGAACATGAAAAAATCCTAGTCTAAGTCATCATAGTACATAGACCACCTCTATTGAACTTAGACATCTTTTAGCAACAACATGATGTTTAAGTTCAATAGATGTAGTATGTGTACTCTACTGACTTAGCCCAAGAGTTTTTCATGTTTGGTTTTGATTGCCTAAAAGTTAATCTTTAATATCTCAACTTTAGTAACCTTCATTCTAGATAAGCTTAACTCAACCTCTATGTCCTCTAATGGTGTCCCCAACAGACTTTACTTGAAATTATCCATGGCCTCTTCAATGAGTTGATCAAAATAAATCTTACCGATAGTGTATTTTAATTTAGATAATTTTAAATCATTTAAAACTTAAATAACTAGGGTCTCATATTCTTAATACTTGGGGAGCAAAGTCCCATCTACTGTCAACCATTATCAAGCTTCTTCTATTCTAATCACATTTAAGTTGAAGTTGTGTAATAATTGCTCTAAAAAGATAAACCTTTGATTGAGGCCTATGATTTTTATATATCAATATACCCTTAGAATTATTAACCATGTCTTAATTTATGTGTGCAATAGCTTTTATCAATAGGAATAGGTTTTGAAATCACTTGTCCATTTAAAAACTAACCAGGGAAGTGATTCCACAAGACCACATAACCTTATTTTCTGCCTTAACCTTCTTTCTTTTTTTGGGTTCATTTTTTGTACCTACCTACTCTAGATTATAAACCAACCATCCATACAAATCCTATATATTTTCACTTCCTTTTTAAGAGAATTCCCCTCTATCTAAAAACATTGTTAACAACCTGCATGTCCTGCCTATTATTCTATCAACTAGTTGTTAAGACCACATACCTACAATGCATGCCTTAAAATGGAGTTCACCTCCATTAATATCCTAAAACATTAAAGGCTACCTCATTATGATATTTGTGTAGTTAAAACTCTCAACAATGGTTAATACATCTATGAATTCTACTACTATGAGTTCTTGTCCTCTCTTCATCACTAGATATAAATTTTATACCAACATATATTATGGGGGCCACCCAAGGACTTTAGAAAATAAACATGCCAATATCCACTCAATCACTTTTCCACCACCTTTGGTTACCACACATTTTGTTCTTGGTGCACAATCCCTTACATATATTTTTTTAAAACTACAAACTAAGGTGTTTAACTTTTAATAAGATACTTCAAAACCTAATTAGACAATTAACACAAAGACTTTACTGCATACTCCATTATATATGCATATCTCAGCCCATTATTTACTAACTAGTTTTGTGGCACCTAAGCTTACATTTTATGATGAAAAAGGTGAGTCTGAACAACATTTGAGAGCCTTTCACATAACATTTTTAGACTATGTATCCAATAATACATTGATAAAAAAAATTCTTGGAATTTTAAAAATGTATGATCTGAGATGGTTTTATGATTTAAGATATCATTCATTTCACTCATTCCATCTATTTTAGTATATTTTTGGTTTTCTTTTGTTAATAAAATTAACTTACCAAAAATAAAAATGATATGGGGTTTTAAAAAGAATACCTATGATGGAGGTTGCACACCATTGATTCAACAAAGTGGGAACTCCTGTTTGGCTAGGAAGGACTACCTACACATAAGATACAACTTAGACAAGATTAGATTAATAAGATAGATGAGTGGGATTCCTAGTATGAGACTAGTCCTAGGAAGTGGTACACTTCCTTGAAAGGATGATATCCCACTATTTTATGTAATCAAGTAGATAATGTAAAGATAAAATTCAAATAAAGTATGTGATAAGATATGATACTAAAATGAAATATATTAATCTACTGCATAGATGTTATCAAAGTGTTCATTCCAATACGCTATAACTAAATATTTTTGTTTTTGTATTACTTCTAGTTGTTCAGTGATTGCTTCTAGAATTAGGGCAAAGATGATCGCACAAAGTCCTAACTCAAAGGAGATGTCACTCTGATCAATGGATAATGGGTGAAGGACTATGGGTAAGTTATGGATTGAAACCACATCATGTATAACACCTATAAATGTCATTTAAAGACATCAATTCATAATTTTAAGACTTAGAAACAACAAATTGGAATCACTTAGGACTGCTAAACTAACCTCTAATTGTAGATATAAATAAAAACACAAGGATTGATGCTAATTATCTTAGAATTAGTATCGATTATGTAATTGATGTCAATCATACAAGGAATCATCATCAATCCTAATAGTAGATACATAAAGTTTAGAATGTGGCCTATAGTTGGATTTAAGAGATTATAAAGGTCTTAGGGACTAGTTATTGATTATATAAATAGATTAAAGATAATAAATAGATTATAAAAAAAACCATACATAAATCAAAATGCACTCAAATAGACAACATACTTACCTCTAAAATATGCTTCATATGCTATAGAGAATTACCTCATTGATAAGGATGTGCTTAACCTTTGATTGAGTGAGGATAGGTTGAGACAAGGGTGACCTTCCATAGTACTCTAGGAAATTTCTCCAATGTTCCAGTGTTCACATTCTATATCATTCAGCTCAAGAATGGTTTGAGTATAAATCAACATTGATCCTAATAGGATTGACAATGATTACAGGGATCAGTGTTGATCCATCCCAAGTTTACCCTATTTTTTAAACAACTCCAATCCACGGGATTAATCTTAGTCTAGAGTTATTTTTAATGAGGTTTGGTTAGGGAGAAGTTGTTAAGAGGTTAAAACAACTAACCTCTAATAAACTTAAGGAGATTTTACTAGATTTAGGGATGGTTAACTAGTTACTCAGGTAAAAATAAATTAGTAAGACTAAGTACATAACATAAGATCGTAAATGATAAAACTACATTAACTAGCATAAAAAAGGATGGGGAAGGGGTAAGACACATTTATTTATAATATAATGGTGTAAATTTGTAGTGTCTACATTTTCCCATTTTTATTGGGCAATTTATGATATCCTAATGTGAGACAAAAACTATGATGGGTCTAATGCCCCAAGTTTATGTGAGGAGGTATCCCCCCTCAAATTGAGAGCAAACAAAAGATGATGAGGTAGAGATGAGTTTGAAAACTAGGTGGTAATAGATAAGGTTAATGTAAAATGAGAATATAAGATGCAAGGATAAGCATGAATTATAATGTTTCACTAATAAGATAAAGGATATCCAAACATGAATGACCCAAGGTAAACAAGTAATGGATTGTCAAAACTATGAACATGTAGGTTCTATCAAAGGTAGTCAAGAGCGCAAAGGCTAGGGTGGGTTGACCAAATCATCCAGTGTGCTTGGTACATGTACACTACCTAGAGACACTTTCTCTCAAGATGAGGTACACTTTTAAGATCCATAGGGGATAGATGTTGAAATGAATGTAGACCTCTCAAAGGTTATGGGACCATCAGGGGGTTGATTTCCACAAACCAATAATGATGAGTAACAAAGGATAGGATAGTTTTAATAAATGATAATTGTGGCCTTGGAATAGGAATATAAGGATTTAAAATTCTTACAAGTGGTGCAAGGAAGCCAAAAATGGACATAATTAACATCAATCAAATAAATCAAGATTGATTATGGGATAATCAATGTCAATCACAAAACAATCAACATCGATCACATAGGGCTATAAATAGGATGCCCAACAACATAGGATCTCATTTTAAAATTGAAAATGTGTGATTCAAAGGAAAAATATTAACACATGTCTACATGTTTGATTAAAATATACAAGATGAAGGCTAATAGGAATGGTTGACAATGATGATGACCACATGGAGAGGTCGGCGTAAAATGTTTTTGTTCTTAAGATTTTATGATTTTTTTTTTGCATTTTTATCTAGTTTTAATTAGGTTCTATAGTTTTAAGAGTTAACATGGGTTGGTAATGATCTATAGTGGATCGATAATGATTCCTCGATGATTGACCATCGATAAGTTATTAATTAATGTTGATTAGATAATCAACATCGATTAAGTACCAATTAGTTTTGATATTTTAAGGGTTGGTGTCGATTCCTAGGGGTAAAGAAAACTTAGGGTAATAGACTAGTGTCTAGGAAACTAAATAAACTTGGAGTATTATGGGATTATAGGCATGCATACTACTGATCATGTAAGATCAAGTGCCACCATTACTAGAGTGGCTATGAGAGGTGATGGGAGATGTAGATTGGGAACATCTCAAAGTAGTAGGATTAGGAGGAATATGCCACTATCATTGAGTACATTTAGACCGAAGCTTACTTGTTGCATTATTAGAGTGATGGGATCCATCTACAGGGACATTTTGGCTACCAACTAGAGAGATGATGTTGACTCTAGAGGACATATATAGGATATTATGATTGTTAAATCATGGAGCAGATGTTACTCCAGTGGATGAGAGAGGATGGGAAACAACACTAACATGGTTGTTTATACATGATGCTTCAAATATTATATTTATTGTGGGAGGTTTCAGATTCAAGATTCTATATGATCATGACCAAGATGGGAGATGGGTGATCATTTTGATTATGTTAGAGTTATAGAGGCATACAATTTATGATGGGTGGACCAGCTTGGAGGAGGGTAGGAGAGAGTGGTATGGTAGAGATGGGAGATGTAGAGATGATAGATGTGGAGGGAGATCGATACATACATATAGTGATAATAAAGAGGTGATAACAAAGAGGGATGTAGATCGAGTGTAACTATCTAGAATTATGTTTGAGTGGTAGCACCTACATGCTAGTTTGAGATAGCTACAAGGGCACTATGACACATTATAATAGATTTATGATGATGCATGTCAAGTGAAATATATGTATCATGATCAGTATGCAATGCTCTAAGTATTAGTAGGGGTTTTGGGGGAGTAGTATTAGGATCCACCACATGGGAGGGGCATAGGGTAGGAGGATGGGGCCTCTAGGTACCATGAGTATGTACACATATCAAGATGTGGTGGAATAGCTCTAATATTATGAGTAGATTTTTATAGATCAATTTTTAGAGGTTATGAGATACACCACTCACATAGCCATGTAGGGTCAAACTCCATGATGGACATAGACTACCATAGGTAGCATTGGGAGATACCACAGAGGAGAGATGGGAGGGATGGATAAGGAGATGAGGGAGATGGGAATAATGTAGGAGGTAGAGTGGATATCTACCTGAACTAGATCTAATTTACCAAGTAGTCATATCTATGGATGACTATATGGATTAACTTTGTACATATATTATATATTATGACATTTTTACAATGTACATTTTATTTTCTATATATTTTTTCATGAGTATTTATTGCACACATTAATTACATAATATTGTGTTATGTGATTATGGATTTGGATCATTTGGATTATGTTTAGATAGAATTTGATTTTATTTATATCATGTGTTATATTGATTATATGTTGTTTACATGGATTACGGTTTTTACATCATGTGATGTAGCTTTAAATTGTTATCTTGATTATGGATTTATGATGGATTATGGATTTTAAATTATGTCATAATTTATGATGTATATGGCTATGGATTTTATATTACATGGATGGTGTTTATATGGATTTTTTCTTTTGATTATACTAATTATATTATGTGGAATATCATGGATTTGATTTTATATCATGCTTCATTTAATATTTTTAAATTATGCTATGATTTTCATCAATTTAAATGTTTATTGTTAAGCATAGGGTATACTGAGACGGGAGGTGAATCAGTATATCATATATCTTATAAAAATTTACCTTAATCAAATTCCACTTAATCAAACATTCAAGATATGCAATAAAACTAAAATAATAAACATTGCATAAGAGAGAGACACCAGATATAATGTGGAAACCCAATATGGGAAAAACCACAGAGAACAATCTCAAGTATATGAATGAGCACCAACCTAAATAATATTTGCAAGCACCAACTTGTAGGAGCACCAACCCCTTTACTGAGCACCAACCCAACAACTATTCATGAGCACTAACCCACATGAGCACCAACCCTTTTGCTGAGCACCAACCCAACAACTATTCATGAGAACCAACCCACAGGAGCACCAACCCCTTTTTTGAGCACCAACCCACAAGAGAACCAACCCCTTTGCCACGCACCAACCTAGAAACTATTTGTGAGTGCCAACTCACAGGAGCACCAACCCCTTTATGTATGCCACACAACTATCTCTCAATGTTGCTATCTCAACAAATGATAGTTCATTACAACATCTCTTTCCTCTCTCTCACCTTTGCTCTTCTAAGCTAGATATAACAAATACAAATCATATTCTTCTCTCTCAAACGATCTTCTAAGATAAATATTACAATATCAAATCAACCTCTCTCACACATATTACAAATGACTTCTCAAGCCTTTATTTATAGCTTTCCAAATGACCTTTGGCCTTCCCCCTTTGTGACCCTTCAATCCTCATGGAAAATGGCACCAAACTTGTATGACCCTTCATATCCTTGCCTTTTAAAAGTCATGTGGTGACCCTTCATGAGAAAAAAGATCCTTCCCTCTTTTGTCCTTATCTTGGTGACTTTTCATATTCCTCAAAGTGTCCCTTCATGAGAAATTGTGTCATTCCTCTTTTGTCTTCACTTGGTGACTCTTGGAATTCTCCAAGATGACTCTTCATGGGAAAATGCGTCGCATCCTTCTTTTGTCTTTATCCCGTGACTCTTTGACTTCTCCATGGGCCCTTATTTTTTCTCATATGCAACCAAAAATATATTCGTTAATATTAAATAAATATTAACTCACATTAGCCAAGATATATCTATTACAAACATCATTAAATATAATGGGGCCTTTATCACTAATAATTCTAGACCTTTGACATCAATGACAATATTTCCAATAATCTCCCCCTTTGTCATTGATGACAACTTCAATCCTAAAACTGCCATATCATGTCACCTACACATACTATCATCTTAAAACATACAGTAACTCCCCCTTACTGTAGTAACATGTATTTGTTCCCTATACCTATTTCTGCACTTGTACTTGTACTTGTTATTCTCCCCCTTTGACATCAATGGCAAATGGCCTACTTGGAGCTAACACTTAGCTCCCCCTTAACTGATGCTGAACATCAATGGCAGAAAGTAATAGAAATTACTCCTAACTCCTCTCGTAGATCTTTGAATGTGTCTTTTGATTGTTCCTTTGAGAAGATATTTGACAATACATACACATTGTTCCCTGTCCTTTGAGAATCTACAATCAACTCATTTGAATCTTTTCTTCTAATCTCACAACCTTCAGCATGAAACTTTAATGTGTATCCTTGATCACATATTTGACTAACACTCAATAGATTATGCTTAAGACTTTTTACATACAAAACATTCTTAGTCTTAGTTCTACCATATTCCAAACTCAAAGTACCTTTTTTGGCTATCCTGGTAGTGGTTTTATCTCTGAATCTCACCATGCCACCATTGATCTTCTTTATAGTTATGAACTTACTTTTATCTCATATCATATGCCTCAAACATCCACTATCAATTAACCATGGCTGATCTTTATTTCTTACATGCAGAGCTGTCTGAACCATCATAGAATCTTTAGGTTGTTTCTTCTGCCATGAATATGTCTGAACCTTCTTCTTGATGAATGGAGCTTTGAAACTCTGATCCTTCTGAACTGACTCGAACATGCTTCTACAATAATGAGCTATGTGTCCAAAGTTATTGCACTTGGAGCATATTATGGTCTCTTCATCAAAGCTTGATAAAGGAGAAAAAGAGTTGTGGCTTCTGCTTGACTCTACTTGACTTTCCTTCTCCTTATTTCTAAAATGGTTATCTCTTTTTCTACATTCTAATTTATTGTGACCATATCCATTACAATAAAAATAATAGCCATAAAAATAAGACATGTCTGTATATCTCTGACTTGATTGCCTTTTGTACCTTTATTCCCTCTAGCCTTCTCTATTTGAAATGTCCTTTGTATTCTTCACTTCTCCCCTTTTTATTTCCTCTTTTGTAAGAGCTTCAACATAGCTCTTTTTCTTTTCAAATCTGATCCCTGTCTTATATGAATTTTCTTTTTGACTTTCCAATATCTTATTCAGCATGTTAGTTCTATCCTCAAATTTTAAATCACTAACTACTTTATCATTGACTGCTTTCTCAATATCTTCTTTTAAAGAGGCAATTTCAATAACATACCTTTCACATTCTTTTCTTGCTATTTATAACTATTTTGTGAGATCTTATTCATTATTTTTGGCTTATTCAAAGTGTGCTTGTAGATCTTTAATCATTTCATTTTACTCTTGTTCATTTTTCTAGATCTGGCACTTTAATCTTTGATTCTTCTTCTCAACAACTTTTAACTCTTCTAGGGCACAAATGAGTTTTCCTTCCACATTCATTTTAGCTTCCTCCTCTTCTTATTCTTGATCATCTTCATGCATGGCCATGAATATAATCTCTTCTTCTTCTGAATCACTAATTCCATTATCTTCGACTGAGCTAAGATCTTTAGAATACAGGCTCTTCTTCTTGAATCCCTTCTTGGATTTGCCTTTGAAATTCTTCTTGTATGTAGGCTTTTTTTTTTCATCATCATTACCCTTATTTGGGCATCTAGCTAAAAAATGTCCAATATTTCCACTATTAAAACATTTAAAAGGTAATTTTCCTTGATATTCACCTGTTCCTCTTTTCGGCTTGCGAATGAAAAGTGCTCCATTATCATCTTCATCATCACTGGAACTATCACTTGATTCTTGAGTCTGAGATTTCTCTTTCTTTGATGTCTTGAAAGCTACTTCTCTCTTTGAGGGTTTATTTTGTTCTATCCACATCTCATATGCCGTGAGTATACATACTATGAGGCTCATCCATCTTTAGCTTGGCTAAATTCTTCATCTCCTTGATTACTAAAACCTTTGCATCATATCTCATTGTTAGAGATCTCAAAACCTTTTATACCACCATTGACTCTTCCAATATTTCTACAAGACCTTGAATCTAATTTATAATTTTATAAACTCCCAAAAGATAACTTGTTATATCTTCTTCTTCTTCCATCTTCAAACTTTCAAACTGTCTTCTAAAAGTCTAAAACTTAACTTGCTGAACCTTTCCATCACATTTGTAAATATTCTCAAGTTTTACCCAAGTTTTATGAGCATATTTACATTTCATAACTTTAAAAAATTCAAATTCACATATACCACATAAAATAGAATTTAAAGCTTTAGCATTACATTCACTTGCCTCTTTTTTTGCTGGAGTAATTTCAGATGTCGGTGGCTCTTCATATTCCTCCACCACTGCTTTCCATATGTCAAATCCAAGGGCCATCAAATAAGTCCTCATTCTTATGCTCCAAAAATCATAATTCATCCCATCAAACAAAGCTACCTTATTTATATAAAATCCTTCCTGTGACCCATCCATCGTGCTTTCCCGATTTACCTTCAAACTGTAAAACTTTTCAAAAAGGAACCTGCTGTGATACCAATTGTTAAGAACGAGATATACTGAGAGGGGAGGTGAATTAATATATCATATATCTTATAAAACTTTCCCTTAATCAAATTCCACTTACTCAAACATTCAAGATATGCAATAAAACTAAAATAATAAACACCACACAAGAGAGAGACACCAAATATAACGTGGAAACCCAATGTGGGAAAAACCATGGAGAAAAATCTCAAGTATCTGAATGAGCACCAACCCAAACAATATTTGAAAGCACCAACTTGTAGGAGCACCAACCTAGCAACTATTTGTGAGCACTAACCCATAAGAGCACCAACCCCTTTGTTGAGCACCAACCCAGCAACTATTCGTGACCACCAACCCATAAGAGCACCAACCCCTTTGTCGAGCACCAACCCAGTAACAATTCATGAGTACCAACCCACAATAGCACCAACCCCTTTGCCGAGCACCAACCTAGCAATAATTCATGAGCACCAACCCACAGGAGCACCAACCCCTTTGTGTATACCACACAACTATCTCTCAATGTTGCTATATCAAAAAATGATAGTTCATTAACAACATCTCTTTCCTCTCTCTCACCTTTGCTCTTCTAAGCTAGCTATTACAAATACAAATCATATTCTTCTCTCTCAAATGCTCTTCTAAGCTAGATATTACAATATCAAATCAACCTCTCTCACACATATTACAAATGACTTCTCAAGCCTTTATTTATAGCTTTCCAAATGACCTTTGGCCTTCCCCCTTTGTGACCCTTCAATCCTCATGGAAAATGGTGCCAGACTTGTATGACCCTTCATATCCTTGCCTTTTAAAAGTCATGTGGTGACCCTTCATGAGCAAAAACATCCTTCCCTATTTTTTCCTTATCTTGGTGACTTTTCGTATTCCTCAAAGTGTCCCTTCATGATAAATTGTGCCCTTCCTCTTTTGTCTTCACTTGGTGACTCTTAGAATTCCCCAAGATGACTCTTCATGGGAAAATGCATCCCATCCTTCTTTTGTCTTTATCCCGTGACTCTTTGACTTCTCCATGGGCCATTCTTTTGTCTCATATGCAACCAAAAATATATTCGTTAATATTAAATAAATATTAAGTCACATTAGCCAAGATATATCTATTACAAACATCATTAAATGCAATGGGGCCTTTATCACCAATAATTCTAGACCTTTGACATCAATGATAATATTTCCAACATTTCTAATTTATGAAAAATGGATTTTGTATTAACTTATCAAGGATACATGACTCACAATTGGCTTAGACCCTTAACCAAAGCTAGGCCTCCTATGGCTTTTGAATATGCACCCTTTTACCCAATGTTAATGAAAATCCTTAACAATCTCATGTCAACTAAATTCATAAATCTTTGGTTTTTAAAAAGGGTATTTTTATGTTTATGAGGAATGGGGGAGAAACTTGATTCTCCAAGAATACACATGTTTATTTTATGTTTCCAAGTTATTTAACCTTAAGCTAATCCATGGATATATGTAGAATTATCAATGCGGGAAATCTACAAATTTATGAAAGCTGATCAATGTGGGAAGCTTTTGTGGAATATAATTTTGATTTTATATTTCTTTAAATGGTTTTCTTTTAATAGAAAACTGATCAATGTAATAAATTTCCTAAATAATAGACACATAGCCATCCTTGAAGGGAGTGGTCTACATGTTTAGATATATATATTTCATAATCTATCCTTCAAGAGATCAATCTGCAACTTTACTTTTTTCTTGATTTTGATAATATTTATCCTTCAAGGGATCAATCTACCATTTTGATCTTTTATTGACTTTTTATCCTAAAATAACCTTTTTACCATGAATTAGATTTAAGGCCACATATGGTGTTTTCATAAGTCACTAAACAAGGCCATGCATTACTCCTTTTGAACAAGCTTTTAAGGTGAAGGAACTTAGGAAATAATTAAATGGAGCTATGCTTTATTTTAAGCTGAGCTAATCCATGAGAACATGCTATGAATAGAGCTAAGGTGTCTATATTTGAGGATAAAATGGGTATACTACTAGAAATTCACATGATTCTCGATCACTATTGGGTATGTTTAGATATAGGGGATAATATTTTAAGAGAACTTATGCTGACTAGTGTTTGTGATAGGATCATTAACAATAAAAAGGATAGAGATGTAAATCATTAATAGGTTCATGCTCTAACTTTCATCAAGGGAGTCCAAATGATATATCCTAGATCCATATTTATGAGTGATAAGATAGGGTCCAAGCTAATTTGGAGCAACTTTCCTCATTTACTTTTTTCCATATTTTTGACATGTTGATTTTTTTTAAGGACAAGGTCATCGATATAAAATTCTCATTATTTTAAATGCTGATTATGTTGGGTGAATATTTTGTTAATCAGCATACTGATAAACAAAATAGGTCTGATTAACCATAGTAGGAAGATTGGTTGGCCAAATGTGTAGGTTTACCACATCAAAAGGGGACTAATCTCTCCTCTCATCAAGGGGAGGTTCCCTGTAGATATGCAAGAACTATATATATATATATATATATATATATATATATATATATATATATATATATATATATATAGAAAATAACACTCAAGGGTAGGATAAATCTTCCATCTCTTTTTTTTAGAGATGATGTACATGAATCAAAGGAGAAATCTTGATGAAATGATAGAAGACACTCCTCTTCTTTCAAAAGTGTTGTTCAACAGACAAAAGGAATATTTTTGGTGAAGATAAGTAGCTATAACAGGGTATAGTAACACAACAAGATGAAATGAGGCACAAAATCTCCACCTCAACTACCAAAGAGTGAAATACGAAGAACAATGAGGGCACAAAGTCATCCCAAGGTTCTTTACATAGAAATAGAAAATAAACACACACTGAAGATAATTATGACAGCATAAAGTTTGAAAGTAACTGGCTTCGGGACACCTTCTTTATCACCTCCACTAGCTCTGCTTGTTAAATTGCATAAACAAGAATACATTTAGGAAATAGACAAGAATAATCTCTTAGAATGATACAAGTTATAACAGCACAAAGTTTGAAAGTAACTTTCTTTCTGATTCAAACAAAGAAATATGATGAACAATCTGAGCTCAAAGTCTCAGTAATGCTTTTCAATTTGGACATAGTTTTGTTTCTGGTAATTGAGAGAGAGATCTCCCTTTTTTCCTTCTTTTTTAACAATAAGAGAGGGTCAAATATATAGCCCTCTGAGAAAGACTTGGGAGTAGTAACACATCATGTTGCACTAAATTTTGTCAAGAAGATATGCTGGAATCGGGCATATTTACCCATTTGCTTTTCTCAATGCAGAGAAATGGGTCACACCATTGAATGTTTGTATCCTCCAATGTCTACCTAGTGGTATGATTCTAGAAACATATCTTATACATGAATGTTTTTGGTCCTTCTTCATTGCTCCTCCTTTTTTGGCTATTGAATAAGGTCTTTGGTTCAATTTGATCCTCTGTTCTTTGATCACTTTCCACTGGTTTCAACAATTGACAAGTGGCAAGTTTCACTACAAAATAGGCAAGGACACTTGGTAGCATCCATGGGACTCTGAGAGATGTTTATTAAAATAAGCTTTGAAACCTATAAGAAAATCAAGATGTAGATACAGACACTTGTCATGCTCTGTGGAGTTACAATGGGACATGTGGCAGCTTATGTTTGTCTTTTAAGAATCCTGTGGAGGATGACACTTGGCACGCTCCACTTACTTCAGTAGGTTACTGGGGTTTGCCACAATCATTACTAAATAAAGAAACCAAAGGGAGAAACTATGGGTGTCGACATGTGGTGGTTTCCGTTGAGCTATAACTTCTCTTTTGAAAGTCTTTAGGACTCATATTAGTTTTCTATAGAAGATGACACGTGGCAATCTCTGTAGAGTTTTGAAGATGATGCATGGCACATTCTACTACTTTGAAACTATGTCTCAGTAGATGACACGTGGTGGCTTCTACTACATTTTGATAAGGGACAAGTGATAACTTGGTGGGTTTTATGTTTCAGGGGACTTTTTCCTTTAGACAAAAAGTCTGAAGGAATTCTTTCAGACAATTTGTCTGAAGGAATTATTTCTTTGAAACTTTGTCATGGGGGTTTTTTTGAAGGAATTATTTGTATCTACCTTTTCTCATTTAGCTTTTGAATCAATTCATTTTCCTCTCACCTACCCTCTGCAAGGGCTATTTGAGCTCGAAAGTGACCTTTCAAATTTTTGCAATGGTTCACTTTGGTTTCCAAGTGCCCTCTGAAAGGGCTGTTTGTCCTTTGGCTTTACCTTACTCAATTTTCTATTGATCTCAATAAGTGACATGTGGCAGCATCCACTGTGAAATAGGTGAAGACATGTGGCAGTATCCACTTAACTTATAGAGGCTTTGGAGGCCTTTTGAGTGTCTTGCAGAAGATGACACTTGGTGGTTTCTACTGAGCTTTTAGAAACACTGTGGATACACTTGGGACTTATTCTAGATTCATGCAGATGCTGACACATGGCATGTTCTACTTATCTTACAAAGGACAAGTGGCAACTTTTGTAGCTCTTAGAAACAAATTAAAATGGGGCTCGATAGATGACACTTGGTAGTATCCACTATATTTTGACGTGCTTTTGTTTTGGGCTTTTGCTTGCCTAGTCACTTTTGCCATGAAATTTCCTCTGCAAAGGTACTTATCTCTTTGACTTTTGGGGCACTCCTTTGAACCTATCACCATTGAACCCATTGAACCTTTGAACTTGAGTGGTTCAATGGTTCAAGCCTTCTTCTCTTTGATAAGTGTTTTAAAGCCGTTGAACCTGAAGTGGTTTGAACTTTGTACCTTGACAAAAGCGCTTAATTCTTGAAACCTGCTAACATCGTTGAACCTTTGAACCTGAGTAGTTCAATGGTTTAATGGTTCAATCATTGCATAGAAGATTTCTATAGATTCTTTTGGTTGAACCAAGGTGTTGAACTAGTCTTGAAAAATGACTAAGTGTTGAAAACCTGTTCTTTTGATTGAACTCATCCATAGAAGCCTTCGAACCTGTTGAACTTGTTAGTCATTTAGCTAAAAAAGTTTGAATAATTCTCAATTTTAAAATTTTAAAACAATTTTTTGAAATGGGAAGAGATAATTTTGTCTTGCAAGACCAAAATAGCTTAAATGTTGTCCCAAAAATAAATGACATTTTTTGAGTATAATAGCTAGCTCCAGTTGGGGAACTATTATCAATTGTAAAAAGAATTGAAGGGAGTAGAATCTAGAATCTCCAGTGTCTTCATGTGTACCATTGGACTATGGAGTCATGTTACCTAGAAAAGAAAGGCTCCAAAAATGAAAACAAATAAAATGAAAGATAACTAAAAACTATATAAATATACATATGTACAGATGAAATGATCTAGTACTTCAATAATTGAAGTGTCTCAGATGCTACCCATTGTGAGGCAAAGAAAAGAGTGTGCCATCTTGATACTTTATCAGGAATCTATTTTCACCATTGTGCTGATGAATAATAAATGGGCCTCTCTAAAGGGAGTCAAACTTTCCATGCATCCATTTTGGTTCTCTCCTTTTGTCCCACAATAGGACTTGATCTCTAACTTGGAAATCATGTTTTTCTACCTTCTAGTCAAAGAGTTTTTTTACCAAGCTTTGATGGGTAGAAATTTGGTCTACCACCATAGTTCTCTATTCATCTAGCTCAGTTAGGCACATGATTCTCTTATCAAGAGGGCTTTCATATGTCTGATCTTTGATTGCCTTAGCCAATTTCAAGGTTGCAATTCCAAGGTGATTGGTATCTCACCATTGATACCATAAAGAAGTTGAAAATGAGACATACCAATCACCCTCTTTGGTGTGATTCTATCTGCCCATAGAGCATCAAATAATGCTTTATCTCATGTCTTTTGATTGTCATCTGCCAACTTTTTGATGATAGTCAGTAGGTTCTTATTGCTTGATTCAGCTTGTCCATTCTCTTGTGGAAAGTAATCAAAAGAATGGGAGAGTGTAATTCTATAATAGAAATATAATTGTGTAATCTCCTGGGAAGTGAAAAAATTTGCATTGTTAGTAACAATCTTAGTTGGGACTCCAAACCTATAAATGATATTCTCCTTGAAGAAATTGCACACAACTTTTGAATTAGCATGTTTGGTTGGGATTGCTTCTACCCACTTGGTGAAATAGTCAGTTGTTGTAAGGACATAATCATGTATAGCACTTGAATATGGGTTTATAGCTCCAATAAAATCAATTCCCCATTGCTGGAATGGTTCCTCTATGACCACTGGCTTGAGAGGCAGGGTAGCTAACTTGGGTCTTCCAAAAAATTGCTGGCAGAGTTCATATTTTCTCACCCACTTATATGCATCTTGGAAAAGAGTTGGCCAGTAATACCTAGCTCATATAATCTTGTGGGAAATCACAGGAGTAGAAAAATGTCCTCCACATGCTAGATTTTGGAAAGATTTCAAAAGTTGGCTTTGCTGCTCTTTGTCTACACAGCGAAAGATTACTCCATCTAGGCTTCTCTTGTATAGGCCATTATCCCAAAAGACAAAATTAGCATCTTTCAACTTGATAGTCCTTTATTTGTAAGATAAATGAGCAATAAATTCACCATAAGTAAGGAAATGAGCAATACCTAAATACACTCATTGGTAGTGGAGACAAAGAGGATTGTCGATGCATCTTCCACCTCTACTTCTTCATGTTCTATTTCTTTCAGTTTGTTATCAGCAATTAATTGGCATAGGCCTTTTCCCCTTGCCAATTTTTTTGGTTTGATGTCTAGATCAAAATCTTGGATCTTTGGAATCCAATTGCCTCTTTTAGTCCCAAACTCCTATTGAGTTAATATGGATTTGACTATAGTGTCAAGAACCAAGGCAATAGTGTGTGAATTCAGGATATAGAAGTATAAATGCTTGACTGCATTCACCATTGCATAAGCATGATTTTCCATGTTTGAGTACTTTATCTCATGAGATTTGAGAGGGAAACTCATTAAATAAATGAGAGATTTCATACCTTCTTTATCTTGTTGAACCAAAATTACTGAAAGCATGTGTCTAGAAGCAGAACTATATATGATGAACTCTTTGTTGTAGTTTGGACAAACCAGAGTTGGGGCATGGGAAATGGCAGTCTTAATGTCTTCAAATGTTGACTTACCTTCTTTATTCCAGCTGAAGGTGGATTTATCCTTCATCATGTTTACAATGTGTCGAGTCTTCTCAGCAAATTTGGAGATGAACCTTTGTAAGAAATTCACCTTTTCGAAGAAAGAGTGAACATCATTTTTACTTGTAGGTAAGGTAAGATTTTGAATAAACTCGACTCTATCTAAGTCAATCTTTATGCCTTCTTTGGATAGAATGTGTCTGAGAAGTTTCCCCTCTGTTACTCCAAAAATAGACTTCTTGGGGTTCAAGAAAATGCCATTCTAGTGGCAATGCTCTAGCACTTGTTGTAAGTGGTATATATGATCAGAATGATGTTTTGAAAAGATGGTCAACTCATCAAGGTATACCATAATGAACTTACCTATCTCATCCTTGAAAGTAAGATCCATTATTCTCTGAAAAGTGGTGCCAACATTTATTAAGCCAAATGGCAAGGTGTGGTGAATGCAGTCTTATGTTGGTCTGCTTCACCAACTTCAACTTGATTATATTTTGAGAAGCCATCTAACATTGATAACATCTCTAAACTTGTCACTATTTGAAGCACTTGATCCATGATTGGCAAAGGATAGTTATCCTTTAAATATGACTGATTTAGATTCATAAAATTGACACAAATGTGAATTTCACCATTCTTCTTCCTTACAAGCACTATGTTTGCAATCCATGTGGAATGATGGATTGGGAAAATGATTCTAGAATTTAGCATTTTTTGTATCTCAGATAGAATAGTACTTGATATCTTTGGATTGTATTGTCTGGATTTTTGCTTATAAGGTACTGAGTTAGCCTTTAGAGGAATGTCATGGTAGATTTCATCAAGCCTGAGAGACTTCAGGTTATCATAAGAGTATGCTAAGACATCAATATATTGGCGGAGTAGAGTAGTGAACTTGAACTTCTCTTCCTAAGTGTAGCACTTTGAAATATTCACCATTTTAGGATCTTCCTTAGTAGTCATGTTTATTTGATCAAATCCCTGAGAAGAGATTGAATCTGTTTGTTTCTATTTGATGAATCTGTCATGTTTGTCAAATAGTTTCTCAAGGGAAACTAGGCCTTTGGGAATTTTATTCCCTTTAAGTTGTAAGAATTCTTCATTTGGATCTAAACTTAATTTATGGATTGGTTCACACTTCTAAGGTTTATTGCCTTCAAAATGCAGTTGTTCAAAGCTGTCTTTTCATTCTAGGAAGGCAATAACTTGGTGATCATCATTAAATACTTGCCAATGGTCAACATTATCTGAAACACTTGGTCTAAAGACTAGCTCAATGGTGCACTTGTTTCCTGTGAAGTTTGAGTGAGGAATTAGGAGACTTGCTAAAACAGCAAGTGCATCAACTTGGTCATTAGATTCCTTAGGTATGGCAGAGATGTTGAAAGCATCAAAGCTTTAAATTTGGTCCTAGACTAGGTTGCGGTAGTGGCACAATCTTTCATTCTTGGTTTGGTATAGGTTTCTCACCTAACAAACCACATATTTAGCATCTCTTTTGGCATGAAGGAGTTTGATGCCTTTGTCTTGGTTAGCTTTCAATCTAAGTAATAGAGATTCATATTTAGCTATGTTATTGGTGTTGCTAAATTGTAACTTATAAGATGAAGGAAAAATATCTCCTTTAGGAGATATCAACATAATCCCAGCTCCTGAACGAGTAGAGGAGTAGCTGCCATCAAATTCCAGAGTCCATACCTCTTTAGACACTGATTTTTCTTCATTAGAGAGGGAAGATCCTTCTCTATTTGTATTGCAAACTACCAATTCTTCTACTATTCCAGTTGAACTAATTTCTAGATTGACACTTTGAAGAACTTTATCAGATGATTCATGAACTTCATCTGTAGATAGAAAATAGTTACCCATGCCTGAAGACTCAAATAGAATTTGATCTTCAGGGGCTGATGCCTGAGTGACAATATATTTTGATTCATTTTAAAGAAGTAGCCTCTGCATGATGCCTTTGATAGGGATTCTTGCTTCAGATAGGTCCATGATCAATTCTCCACCAATATTTTTATAGAAATTTTGCCCTAGTAGAATACCTTAGGATGTTGGGACATCGACCACTAGAACTATCATCTTGATTCTTTTGTCTGAAAAGGCTGTAAATGTAAATTGGGCATCCTTGATTTGCCCCACCAGTGGTACTTATTTGTTCTCCATGGAGAAACATCTCCCAAATATCTTGGTCAGTGTGAGGTCAAGAGATTTTACTACTTTGGTAGGCATGACATTGTCTGAAGCTCTAGAATCAATGATGTAATTGCTTAGCTTGTGACCATTTATTAATAGGTTAACATAGAAAGGTTCTATTTTCCCAAGGGCAGTTAGAGGAGTAATGACAAGATTATTTGGAATGGGTATGTTCTTTGGAAAATTAAGAGTTACCTTCTTAGCTTCTTGTCCTGTAGGGATGGATTTATTCTTCACACACTCAACTAACCTATCCAACTACTCAGAATTGGATTGTAAATATTCAAACTCAGTCATTTAAATTTTGTTTTTCTTGACATGATCAATTATGTCAAATGACTGAATTAGACTAGGAACAGAGGAAGTTATTTTAACTTTCTAGTTTATAAGGGGGAGAGGACTGATTTGTGAAATTAAAGTTAAAGGTGAAGGTGAAATTGATGTACTTGCCTTTTTGGTGATCACCGGGTCCTTTGGCTGGAAAGGTAGAGAGGTTCCATGTTTATCAATTAAAATTATTGGTTGAGGTTTCTCCTCTATTTTCTCTTTATCAGCTTGTTGGACTGATTGGTTATTAGACCTGGTAAACACTACGTATGATCCATCAAAAGCTTCTCCTTTACTTCTAGGTTCATCCTAGTAGTTTAATAAACCAATGTTGGAGTCGTTAGTTGATTCTTCTTGGTTTTCTACAAGGAGATCAACATCATTTTCTTGACTCAATTCAGGCTGGAAAGAGAAATCTGATTCTGCTTCAAGATATCTCATTGTTGAATTGGCTGGGGGTGCTTCAATAGCAAGTTTCCCTTGTGGGGGAGGAAGATGATTTAGTTGCCCCTGATTTTTGGTAGCATTACCCTAATACAAATGATTTAGAAATGTCCTCCTTGGCATATCTCTATTTGAAGGAGTAGAAGACATTCCTTATGCTATTTAATTTTTGAGATCAAGCAACTCATTTGCCAACTTCTACACCATTGGATCAGTGGTGCATGTAGATGAATATTTAGAAGATAATGAGGGTCTATTTATATTAAGATCTCTTCTTATCTTGCATGCCAAGATGAGATCATCTTCTACCTTAGTGGCCAAATCTTGAGCTATAGCAAGGTCTATTTGACCAGCACGTCTCAACAAGAATCTCACTTTAGGTAACTGAGAATTAATAAAGAAACATTTGAGATTCTTAGCTGTAGGTCGAGCAATTATAGGAATCTTGTTTCTTAGTTTCTCAAATTTGGCTATGAAGTCCCTCATTGGTTCATAATGATCTTTCTTCATCTGTGTAATTTGATCCAAAAGGGCATGTGCATCTTCTGCATGCTTGAATCTAGCTTCAAACTTAGCTTTGAGGGTGTTCTAGTCAGTTACTGACTGAGCCTATAGATGGTAAAACCAATCTATAGCAGTATCTTGTAATATTTATACAAATAGCCTAACTGCCATGTCATCAAATTCAACTCCAATTACACCAGAAGCTATGTTGAAGGCTGTAATGTGTTCATTAGGATGAACTCTCCCATCACCATAGAATTTGGGAAAATTCTTCCTTGAACTGCGTGGGAGATCATGTAGAGGTGGAGTAAGATTGAGAGGACCAAAATAATTACCCCAGGGGCCTTGAACTACCATTATATGACTATGAAAAGGAGGAATAACAAATCTCAGAGGGGTAATTATTGTCAAAGCTTTATTAATAACGGAAGTAGATGCTTCACTTGGTAATGGAGACCTGACTTTAGTAGGAGGAAAGTTCTTAGTTCATTGGAGATGAGATGGTGAAAGAGACAAATCAAAATTAATTTTCTATACCAAATAAAATATAGGGTCAACAACACTTTTAGCCCTTTTTCTTCATGTATACCTTGAATCTACCAGGTTGTGAAACAAAAATGAAAAATAATTGACCTTGCTTCAGCTTAAAGCTTGAGGCTTTAAACTATGCATTCTTTCCTAGTTGGTGTGGAGGTGGATGTTAAGGTTATAATGATAATTGGTAAGACATGGAAATGGAGTGGAGTCACCAGAGTCTATAATGGATAAGGGTAGGGATTGGTTCAATCTAAAACTTGAGGCTTTAGAATGCATATAACATCCCCAGTGGAGTTGCCAAAAACTGTTAGGTGAATATTTTGTCAATCAGCGTACTGATAAACAAAATAGGTTTGATCAACCATAGCAAGAAGATTGGTCAGCCAAATGTGTAGGTTTACCATATCAAAAGGGGACTAATCTCTCCTCTCATCAAAGGGAGGTTCCCTGTAGATATGTTAGAACTATATAATATATATAAATAGAAAATAACACTCAAGGTAGGATAAATCATCCATCTCTTTTCTTTCAGAGATGATGTGCATGAATCAAAGGAGAAATCTTGATGAAATGATAGAAAACACTCCTCTTTTTTTAGAAGTGTTGTTCAACAGACAAAAGAAATCTTTCTAGTGAAGATAAGTAATTATAATAGGGTATAGTAACACAGCAGGATGAAATGACGCACAAAGTCTCCATCTCAATTGTCAAAGAGTGAAATACAAAGAACAATGAAGGCACAAAGTCATCCCAAGGTTCTTTACATAGAAATATAAAATAAACACACACTGAACACAATTATGATAGCACAAAGTCTAAAAGTAACTAGCTTCAGGACACCTTCTTTGTCACCTCCACTAGCTCTGCTTGTTAAATTGCATAAACAAGAATACATTTAGGAAATAGACATAAGAATAATCTCCTAGAATGATACAAGCTATAATAGCACAAAGTTTGAAAGTAACTTGCTTTCTGATTCAAACAAATAAATGTGATGAACAATCTGAGCTCAAAGTCTCAGTAATGCTTTTTGGACATAGTTTTATTTTTGGTAACTGAGAGAGAGATCTCTCTTTTTTCCTTCTTTTTTAACAATAAGAGAGGGTCCAATATATAGCCCTCCAAGAAAGACTTGGGAGCAATAACACATCATGTTGCATTAAATTATGTCAAGAAGATATGTTGGAATTGGGTATATTTGCCCATTTTCTTTTCTTAATGTAGAGAAACGAGTCACGCCATTGAATGTTTGTATCCTCCAATGTCTACCTGGAAATCTACTTCTAGAAACATACCTTATGCATGAATGTTTTTGGTCCTTCTTCATCATTCTTCCTTTTTTGGTTATTGAATCAGGTCCTTGGTTCAATTCGATCCTCTATTCTTTGATTGCTTTCAGTTGGTTTCAACAATTGACATGTGGCAGGTTCCACTGTAAAACAAGCGAGGACACTTGGCAGCATCTGTGAGACTCTGAGAGATGTTTATTAAAAGAAGATTTGAAACTTGTAAGAAACTCAAGATGCAAATATAGACACTTTTCATACTCTATGGAGTTACAACAGCATGTGACAGCTTCCATTTATCTTTTGAGAATCCTACAGAGGATGACACTTGGCATGCTCTGCTTGCTTCAGTAGCTTACTGGGGGTCTACCACAATCTGTACTAAATAAAGAAACCAAAGGGAGAAACTATGGGTGTCAACATGTGGTAGCTTCCACCAAGCTTTAGCTTCTCTTTTGAAATTCTTCAGGACTCATATTAGTTTCCTACAGAAGATGACACATGGTGATCTCCATAGAGTTTTGAAGATGATGCGTGGCACATTCTGCTACTTTGAAACTGTGTCTCGGTAGATGACATGTGGTGGCTTCCACTAGATTTTGATAAGGGATAAGTGATAACTTGGCAGGTTTTATGTTTCAGGGGAATTTTTTTCCTTTAGATAAAAAGTCTGAAGGAATTATTTCAAACAATCTATCTGAAGGAATTATTTTAGACAATTTCTTTACAGCTTTGTCGCAAGAACTTTTATAAAGGAATTCTTTATATCTACCTTTACTTGTTCAGCCTTTGAATCAGTTCATTCACCCCTTGCCTGCCCTCCGTAAGGGCTATTTGAACTCGAAAGTGACCTTTCAAATTTTTGCAATGATTCACTTTGGTTTCCAAGTGCCCTCCAAAAGGGTTGTTTGTCCTTTGGATTTACCTTAGTCAATTTTTTGTTGATCTCAACAGGTGACACATGGCAACATCTGCTATGAAATAGGTGAAGACATGTGGCAACATCTGCTTAACTTATAGAGGCTTTGGAGGCCTTTTGAGTGTCCTGTAGAAGATGACACTTGGTGGTTTCCACTGAGCTTTTAGAAACACTGTAGATACACTTGGGACTTATTCTAGATTCATGCAGATGTTGACACGTGGCATGTTCTGCTTATCTTACAAAGGATAAGTGGCAACTTTCATAGCTCTTAGAAACAAAGTAAAATGGGGCTCGATAGATGACACTTGGCTGTATCTGCTACATTTTGACGAGCTTTTATTTTGGGCTTTTGCTTGCCTTAGTCACTTTTACCATGAAATTTCCTCCACAAGGGTACTTGTCTCTTTGACTTTTGGGGCACTCCTTTGAACCTGTCACTATTGAACATGTTGAACCTTTGAACCTGAGTGGTTCAATGGTTCAAGCCTTCTTCTCTTTGATAAGTTTTTTGAATCCATTGAACTTGAAGTGGTTTGAACTTTGAACCTTCACAAAAGTGCTTAATTATTGAAACATGTTGACATCGTTGAACCTTTGAACCTGTTGAACCTTTGAACATGAGTGGTTCAATTGTTCAATGTTTCAATGGTTCAATCATTGCATAGAAGTTTACTGATAGATTCTTTTGGTTGAACCAAGGTGTTGAACTAGTCTTGAAAAATGACTAAGTGTTGAAAACCTGTTCTTTTGATTGAACTCGCCTATAGAAGCCTTTGAACCTGTTGAACTTGCTAGTTCTTTAGCTAAAAAAGTTTGAATAATTCCTGATTTTGAAAGTTTAGAATAATTCTTTGAAATGGGAAGAGATAATTTTGTCTTGCAGGACCAAAATAGCTTAAATGTTGTCCCAAAAATGAATGACATTTTTTAGGTACAATAGATTATATGCATGTTTTATCCATTCTTGGTATACATGAAGGTGATCAAGAGATATGGATCGATTCTCATCTTAAATTTTTATCTATGGTAATCATTCTTGAATATAATCCTCTTCAAAAATGATATCCTTAAGACAGATCTAAAGGGAAGGAATTTATACTTCTAAGGGGAGAACTATTTCGGTAACATAGACCAAAGAAAAAGGGGTATCCCCCATAGGTGTTTGAATAAGCCCAAAAAGCAAAAGGTATGTAAAGATGCCGATCCTTTCCATCATCATTGACCATTTTGGTTAACATCTTGGCAAGGGTTTTTTTTAATGCTTTGGCTTGTCCATTGGCTTGCAGTTAATAAGGCAATGAGAAACTCAGCTTAATGCCAAAGGAATCACACAATTTTTAGACTTGTTTATTTTAAAAAGATTTCCCATTATCTATTATGTGTTCTTATGGGACCAAAATGACATATGATGTGGTTATTAATGAAATCAACAATATTATCTACCTTGGTCAAAATAAAGGGAATATCCTCCACCCATTTAGTGAAATATTTGGTAGCAGTAATGATAAATCTATGTCAATGGGAATATTTAGGATTAATCTTCCCTATAAGGTCTAAACCCTATTGGGATAAAGGCCAAAAGTCCCTAGCTACCTTTAATGCATGACTAGGGACATGAGATAAGTTGGCATGTTGTTGGCACTTCACGTATTTCTTGACATACTCAAAATATTCCTAATTCATAGTATGCCAATAATGACCTAATCGCATAATCATCTTGGTGATAGCTAAACCACTAAAATGGTTGCCACATATTTCATCATGTGTTTATTTGACTACAAGACTTTATTTAGATATTCAAATACAATAAAGGATAATACCACCAACCCCTGCTTATAAATCACATCCCTTAACATTACATACTAGATATTCCATTGCTAAGAAGCACACTTAGCATTTTTGGATAATTCTGAAGGAATGATAGCTTTAGATAAATAATCAAATATATGTGTGTACCATAGATCCAAATTATTTTCCTCTATAATATTGATAAAATGAAGATCATTTTTGGTTTAATAATGTTTATTGACCATATGGATAATGACAAACAATTTAGATTCTTGGGATGAAGATGGGATAAAGGAGGCCAAGGAAGCCATGGTACCAGCAAACTTTTTGGTTGATCAAGGAGTGGTCTAGATGACATATCAGTTAAGGGTGGATAAAAACTACTTTACTAACATCCTATACCTCTAAAGGATGTTATTTTTACAATGATATATGTTAGTTATTTTATTAACTACTAGATAACAATCCCTAAAAATAATAAGAAACTTAACACCTAGACCCAAAGCTATTTGGAGACCTATAATTAGGGATTCATATTCTACCATATCATTAGTACAATTAAAATCAAATTTGAAATATACAAACATAAGAATGCCTTTAGTTGGTATTATAATAATCCCTACTCCTCCACATTCACATTTAGACTCATCAAATAACAACATCATCTGTTATTCAATATCTCCTTAGGATGTGGAGGCTATAGCTTCTTTAGGGAATTCATAGATAGATAGATAGTAGATTAGCATCAAGGGTTTCCTTATCTAATTGATCAGAAATGATATTCCCCTCAATAGACTTTTTCTTAAGGAACTTGAGATTGAACTCAATGAAAAACATAATCCATCATGGCATTCATTGATTATGATAGGGTTTCAAATGCATGAACTTAAGAAGATTGATATTAGTAATCACATAGGTCTTGTGATTAAGTAAGTAGCAGAGAAGCTTACAATCTTAGAATACTAAGGCCAAACATGTTTTTCTAATATGCTTGTATCGAGTTTCATACTTAACCAAAGTGTGACTTATGTAATAAACTTCTTATTCTATATGTTGTTCATCTTGATGGGTAAGCATGACACCTAAAGCATGATCTGTAGATGAGATATACAAGTAAAAAGGTTTATCCTCTCTTGGTGAAACAAGTATATGGGGAGATAAGAGATAATTATTAATATTATCAAAGGCTAATTGACAATTTGAATCCCATACAAACCAGGTGTCTTGATTAATAAGATGATGGAATGGTTGATAGGGGTCAGATAATTACAAAATAACATGATGAATAAACTATAGTTTCCCCTATAAACTATGAATTTGCTTGATGTTGGAATGAGGTGGAATATTAATAATGGAATTACATTTATTAGGATTAAACTTAATTCCATAAAGGGAAATGATAAAACCTAACAACTTTCCTGATAAAACCCCAAAGACACACTTTTTGGGGTTAAAATGAACCTAATATTTGATTAAATAGATGAAGATTTTTTGAAGGACATATAGGTGATCTTTAAAATACCTAGACTTATCGAGGAGATCATATACATAACATTCAATAATTTTTTGAATTAAACTATGGAAAATATAGGGCATGTCATGTTGGTAAGTTTTTCCTGCATTATTTAAACCAAAAGGCATGACCCTATGATAAAATGTCCCCCATGGAGTAATAAAAGAGGTTTTATGATGATCTTTTAGGGTGATAAGGATTTGATTATAACAATAAAATATTTCCATGAGTGACAACATTTCATGTCCTACAGTAAGATCCATGAACTGGTCGATATTAGGAAGGGAAATCATCTTTTAGACAAGTAATGTTAAGATCACAAAAGTCAGTACAAAGGCATAGTCCCCCTATGGGATTTGTGATAGGTATTATGTTAGATACTCATTGAGGATAATTTATGGGTTGGATAAAATTAATGGATAAAAACCATTGCAATTCTTCTTTGACAATAATTACTATATGGGGATGCATATTATGAAGTTTCTTCTTCACTAATTTAGCTTCAAGAATGGTAATGATGTTATGGATGACTATAGTAGGGTCAATTCATTTCATATCACTATAATACCAAGCAAAGGCTTGGATATTACTAGCAAGGAATGTTTTGAAATCTTGGTGCTCGTAAGAGTCTAAGGATTGGCTCACTTTGATATTTCATGGGACTTGACCATCCCTATGTTAATATCAGTTATGACCTCATTTAAAAGACTAAGAGACTCAGATGGTGTGATATTCTTAAAATATGAATCTCCTACCCATAAATACATTAAAATATATTCATCATCCTAACACTCCATTACATGGATCAAGGAAGAATCTTCATCTACTCGATCAAGAAAAACTAAATGAAGGTGTATGGTTTTCTCATCATTGCTTTGATAGGTTAATGGTTCCAGGTGAATGGTTTAAATCAATAAAAATAAGTAGGATGGAAATGGTGTCATTGTTTTCCATAGGGTAATCAAGAGGGGATGAAGGAGTTTCATCATCCATATCCATAGGGATATGAGACATCAAATCATGATCATTGTCAGCTTCAGGAGTTTTCTTGAAACTAAGGCCATGTTTTTTTGTGTGGTTTGTGAAGGTCATTTATCATAACCTCATGAGGTCCTTGTTCATAATGTCCTAGGCCAAAATATTTCCAAGCACATCATCGTAGATAAGTTTGTGTGAAGTTTGGTTTGTCAAGAAAGGAAAAGTTAGATGTGAATAGTTTGTTATACATTTGAATTTCACCATATAAAGGGGATTGGTCATTTCCTCCATAGGTTAATTGTGTTTGGAGGTCAGTATGTTTGAAGGGGATAATTTATCCTAGGTTGGGTTGGTAATTACACTATTTGTTAGAGCTTCCATATTCTTTAGGGGTTGATAAAGTGCTAAGAGTTAACAATTGATACTCAAGATCTATTTGAATGCCAATCCAAAGGAGTTTACATCAAGAATATAAGATGAAGGTATAGTGAAGCTAGTAGATGTTTCCCCTAAAAATAATGGACTCAATATATTTAGGAGGACCAAAACATCATTAGGTTGATAAGTCAAGTTACATGTCTTGAATGAATGTGGGTCTGCTAGGATAATATGGATCTTACCTTCATGTTCAAATTTAATACATCAGTGAAAAGTGATTGGAATGCAATGAAATGCATAACATGTATCCAAGAACATCTTATTAGGATGTTATATTAAAATTCCCACTCTATCACATAAAATAACTCCATAAGGGTAAATCTACCTACTTGGATGGGGAAGATGATTGTACCTAATGTGGTGACAAAAGTATCATTAAATGCTCATAGGATAGTTGGATATCATGCCACAATAGTTTCAAGTAATAGGAGTTGCCTAAAATCATGTGATGCGATAATAATTTTACTATCTCAATTGGAATTCATAACTCTTTTGATTCATGTTTGATTAACTTAGGTAGTGATAAATAATGGTAGGTCCTGATCATCAAGTTGTAATGGTGATATTTTAGAATCATGAAATGTGATTGATGATGACTTTTGTAAGGATCCAACTAAAGCTAATAGAGTCTGAGGTTTATATGATTGTACTTGGGTGGACTATAAGGCCTCTATCATAGCTTCGTGATGTTACAGGGACTTTTGGATAAGTTCATATAAAGACATCTTAATGGAAAGTTGGAGATATTTTAGAACTAATATCTATATCAACTTCAAGGAATTGTTATTCTATTATTTCCATAGAAAAGAAAATTTGGGTTGTGGGAGAGGCATTGTAGGATTATCTATGGAAAAATTAGGATATTTTTTAATAATCACCTTGCCTTTGTTGTGATTTTGGGTTTTATGACCCTGTGTTTGGGATCGAGTAGTTATGTGTATTACATCTATTTAAAACAATGGTGGGTTTACTATGTTTATAGAATCATCTAATTCTAGAGGGTTTAGGAGGGGTTGATACTAAGTTTCATCAGATATTTTATCTTCCTTTGAAGTTTGTTCTAACAATCTTAGTAATGTACTAGTTCCTAGGGTGGTCATGAATATAGTAGTTTGACTATGAGGATAATCATGACCAAACTATTATATGAAAAGATCATCTTCTTATAATAAATCATGTACTACAAATTTAAGTTTGTTACAACTTTTGGTATCATGCCATTTTATTTGATGGTAAGCATATTTCTTGTTTTCCCTATACCATACCAGTTTTTCAGTATAGGGGTTAACAGGTTTTATAGGTGGTAGTGTGATAAGGGAGGTTCAAAAGAGTTGATCAAGAATCTTGGAATTAGACCCCCATAATTGATCTTGGCTAGGTTTTTCAACCTTTTGCGGCATTTTCATGGGGGATACATTCACTTTGTGTCTTGATTCCTTGTATTGATTGTTTGAATGTTTCCCACAGAGGGTAATTTATGCTTGAAATAAGACCTTATACCAAGATTCTAAGGATAATAAGGATTTAAGGGATTATGTATTGGCATTATTACTATGGGAAGATCCTTTTTTAATAATGTATGCTTCTTATAAGAGGATTTAATAATGGGGGATTTTTATCTTACATAAGGATGAGGTCCAAATATGGATGCTCTAGTTTGGATTGGTGGCAGAACTATTTTCCCTTTTTGAATATGGTCAGAAGTACTAGGGATATCCTATTTATAGATATCAATTCTTATTGGTGGGTGTTGTAAGGATTTACCTCGTGATGCACCAAGGCATTTATTTACACTTCCTAAAACATTTCCCCTAGTTTCTCTTTTTACAGGGTTTGGCTTGTCCTGAGCTATAAGGGAAGCTAGTTTTGGATTTGGTCTATGTAATGTAGCAGACATCTCAGGAGGGATTAGTATAGAGGGAATGGGTATGTTACATAAAGGTTCAAGAGTGACTAAAGGAGTATCATGTGTATCTTATGGGATATATAAACAAGTATCCTCCTTGATAGTTTTATCATCCTTTATTTTTGGTTGGTTGCCATGAACAGGTTTAGGTAACATTGACTCTAGAGGATCCCAAATAATGAGATTCGGAAAACTTGAGTGAATATTAGGAATAAATCTATCCAATTGAGATGGTTCAAAACTATCTCCTAGTAAGGAGAACTAGGATCCTTCCTATTTCAAAAGGTGATTATAAATAATTTCCAACTTCTTTAGGTAGAAGTTGATCATGGATTGTGCTTATTACATGGATCTCATGATTTGAGGTGCTTCCTGAGTTTATTTGTAAAAAATTAGATGTAGAAGGATGGTTGGAAAATGGTTTCTTAAATATGTCAATCGATTGATTAGGAGGGGCATTAGGATTGTCTAGCTGTAATTCCCCTTGGTTGATAAGGTTTTGAACTAGACCTTTGAAGTATTGACATTGTGACCAAGTACATGATGACAATTGTATTAGTTGTTTTATTTGTACCAATTAGGCTTGGGATGAGAATTATCAAGGGATCTAACTGGAGGAACCTTGATAATAGAATATTTAAAGATCTTGTCTAAAATGGAAACATAAAAATCCCCTAAGGGTGTGTATTTCCAAGGAGGAAACCATGTCAAAGGTTTTTTTGGTTGCATTTTGGAGGTAAAAGGTTTGGATTGGCTCTTTGTCTATGGAGTTACCAATTTTAAGACAAAAACATTTGTAGTGCCTTTATTTTTTGCATTCTTAGTCCCTTTTAAGGTATTAGGTTTGAAGTTCTTATTATGTAACTTTACCTTTCCTTATTCTAAGGCTCAGATTTATAGTTTATGGGCCATGGTGAAGGCTTCATCAAAAGTTTTAAATAATTGCACTTATAATGTTGATGAGATATGTTTAGCACATGATCTCACAAAAAATTCAATTAATTTTGGTTGAATAAAGGAGAAATTAATTTGATTAATAAGACTTTTCCACCTATATAAAAAATTGGCAATGGATTCATCATCAAACTATCTAATGGCATAGATGTCATTTATGGTTATTTTCCTTATGATATTAATGGAGAAGTATTCTAAAAAGATTTGGGAAATTTCCCAAAAGAGAATAAGGAGTGATGAGGGATAGATTTGTACCAATCTAAGGATATCCTAGTTAATATCATGGGAATCATGTCCTTAAGAGGGAAGCATCATCGTGAGCTATGATATGACAAGCATGTCTAAATGCCCTAATGTGTTGATGAGGATTTTCCTTGTTTGGAAATTTCATAAATTTTATAAGTTCCAAATACGATTGATATGGCCTAATTGGGATGAATGGATTAATAATTTAATTGCAAATTTGCTCATATGTGAGCATATTTTTCTTTCTAGAGGTAAGGACTTCTAGATTTTCAATCCTATTCATAAGGATGTTCATCAGGTCAGACTAGGTATTATATTGAGGAATATTCCCTAAAACATTTTGTTGTGGGTGTTAATAGGTGGGGAATGGAGTAGAAAATGGTTGAAAAAGGAGATAACCAATCGAAGTGGTCATGATAAGTTGGGATGTAGTCACATACTATAGGATTTACAAGGGTATATTTTTTTATGGGGATGAGTGAAGCTAAGTGGATTTAAGGGTTTGCAAGGGAGTTAGGTATTGAGTAATAAAGTTCACATACTAATAAAGAGGCTAAATTAAAGGAACCTATTATAAAGGTTAGGTTTGAGGATTCAAAGCTATGCTAGTATGGATAGGTGGGAGAGTTACAGGGATTAAAATAACTAAGTTATGGGGTGAAGTAGTAGGTGTTAGAGTAATTTTAAGTTGAGGTGTAGTAACATTTTAGGCTTGGGTAGTGGTCGGAGAAGGTTTACTAGATAATAATGGGGGTGGATTATTCAAGGGTAGTGATACATTGGTATCAGAACATATTGGAAGATGATTATTGGAAGAGGAAACCATAGTTATTTTAATCACTTTACATCCATATAGGTTCATTCCAAAAAAAACCTAAAAGATTGGGTTGGAGGGGAAATTGGAATATGTATGGCTCGAGTACTAAGATAATGATTAAGGAAAATTGGATTACTATCCAATACACTAGAAAATTTTGGGTCTCCTTGTGCATAAAATTTAGGAATGCCTTACCCCATGGATTTAGGAGAGGTAGGAGGACTTTGTGTGTTCTCTATGGATGAGGATGAGGTAGGAGATTCATATTGTTTTAGTGACTGTTATCATGTCAAAACCATGTAGCACCAAAAAAGGAAAAAAATAATAAAATACAAAGACACAAAAAATTCCTTTTGATTGTCTCATTTTAGTGAAAGCAAAAACACACACACACACACACACACACACACAACTAAATGTACTTAAAAGAGTTTTACTTTTTAAGAAAACTAAATTTATAATGTGGTAGGGAGAAGGGTTAATGAGGGTACTAATAAATGGTAGTCTAAAGATGGTTTTAGGTTTTGTTTAAGGATAGGAACCTATATATATGCAAATGTATGTTAAGGCCTAGTTCTATGTTGTAAAGAATTATATATCTTGGTATTGGGGCCAACCCCCTCACTTCACACACCATAGCAATAAGGGTGTCAGATGCTTAGCCTTTATACTTCTTTGCCAAAAAATTTATACTCAATCAGTAAACTGAGATGGTTTTCCCCTTGGTGATGAAATCCAAGTGGGTTCACCTTAGGTAGGAAAATGTTTTGATGTTTGTTATAAGATTATTATGGTTCGGTCATGTGTGAGAAAGTGTGATTATCACAATATATTAACCCACCTAGATTAATATATGTGGATTATCCAAACAAGCAAAGGATGAATGCAATTCTTTTTAAGCCTTAAAAAGGAAAGCAAGAATTTTTTATTTTCTCTTTTTTTAAATTAAGATACACAATCAAGAAAATGCAACTAATGAATGATTTCATAATGAAATATAAAAAGAATAATGAGACCTTAGGGGCCCCACTAGGTTTTCTAAAATATTTCAGTATATTTTCATTTCATGTTTCTTAATAAAACTAACTTACTAAAAATAAAAATGATACAGGGTTTTAAAAAAGAATACCTATGATGGAGGTTACACACTATTGATCCAACATAGTAGGAGCTCCTTTTTGGATAGTAAGGACTACCTACACACAAGAGACAACTTGGACAAGATTGGATTAATAAGATAGATGAGTGGGTTGGCTAGTAAGAGACCAGTCCTAGGAAGTGGTACACTTCCTTGTAATGATGTCATCCCACTATTTTATACAATCAATTGGATAACGTAATGATAAAAATTAAAATAAAGCATGTGATAAGATATGATACTAAAATGAAATATATTAATCTACTGTATATATTTTATCAAAGAATTCATTCTAATATGCTATAGCTAAATATTATTGTTCTTGTATTACTTCTAGTTACCTAGGGACTACTTCTAGAGTTGGGGCAAAGATGATCACACAAAGTCCTAATTCAAAGGAGATGTCACTCTGATTGGAGAATAACGGGTGAGGGACTATAGGTAAGTTATGGATTGAAACCACATCATGTATAACACCTAGAAATGTCATCTACAAACATTAATTCATAATTTTAAGAGCTAGAAACAACAAATTAGAATCACTTAGGACTATTAAACTAGCCTCGGGTTATAAATAAAAACAAAAACATAGGGATTGATGTCAATTATCTCAAAATTGGTATCAATTATGTAATCAATGTTGATCATAGAGGGAATCATCATTGATCCTAACAGTGGATAAAGAAAGTTTAGAATGGGGTCTACAGGTGGGTTCTAAGAGATTATAAAGGGATTAGGGACTAGTTACTAATTATCTAAATAGATTAAATATAATAAATAAATTATAAATAAACCATACATAAATCATAATAAAATCAAATAGATAGAATACTTACCTCTAAAAAATGCTTTCTATGCTATAAATAATTATCTCATTGATAGGGATGTTCTTAACCTTTGACTACGTGAGGATAGACTGAGATAGGGGTGGCATTCTTCTATAGTACTCCAGGGAATTTTTTCTAGCATTCAAGTGTGCAAATTCTAGATCCTTCAACCCAAGGATGGTCTAAGAATAAATAGATGTTGATCCTAAGAAGATTGATGATGATCATAGGGATCAGTGTTGATTTAGTCCAAGTTTACCCTATTTGTTTCAACAACTCTAATTCATAGGATTAAACTTAGTCTAGGGTTTTTTTAATGAGGTTTAGTTGTGGATAAGTTGTTAAAAGGTTAAAATAACTGACCTATAATAAACTTAGGGAGATTTTAATAGATTTAGGGATTGTTAACTAGTTACTTAGGTAAAAATTAATTATTAAGACTAACTACACAATGTAAGATGGTAAATAGTAAAATTACATTAACTAGCATTAAAAGCATGGGGAAGGGGTAATACACATTATTAATAATATAATGGTGTAAATTCATAGTGTCTACACCATCCTTTGGTATATTTATTCCTTAAACATTTTTACATTAACATAAGTGAAAATATTGCATATGCTCATATTATTTAGCTTAATCAATAATCCAATAAGCCTATTGCAGATTATGTATTACAATATAAGATTATGTTATCCAAGATGATGAATCCTATGGAAGACAAATAATTACAAGACATATTCAAACTAAGTTTTTGCCCACATTTACCTAAATCTATTATGTTTAAGAAGTTTCTATCATATGATGATTTATGCTATATAGTTAAGGAAAGAGAGGTTAAGTTACTAGAAATGAATAAGCTATATGACCAAAGACTAGTTTATACTTATAATATAATGAATCAGAGTAAGACACCATACAAGGTAGATCCAAGTGAAAATAAGAGTGATCCAAAGACAACAATAAACATAATTTTAGAACCTACTAAGCATATTTTTTATCAGCTCCTCCAAGGAGACATAGTGCCAAATTTCTAGAAGCTCCCTATAAGGTGCTATTAAATTTATTACAATGTTACTTCATATCTCTCCCTCCCATTAAATAGGCTGATGTGAGTATACCTCTTACAAAAAAATTTAATCAACATATTTTATTTTTTAATATTCATAAAGAACTAGGGCATACTACCAATAGATGCATCAATTTAAAACATAAAATACAAGATTTGATAGATGATAACATCATTAATGTTGGTACATCTACCAATGATACAAAGGAAAAACCAAATGAGAGTAGAATAATGAATATATTCAGTGATCTTTTCCCTAAACATACAAGTTAAGAAATAACATATAAACTAGAAGTGATCTACACATATAATTCACATCCTTCACCATTTGTTAAAGAGTTGTCAATGATGTCATGGAGATGTCCAAGTGAGTGAATGAAGTGCATTGATAGCCAAAGTGACAATGACAAAGTGTGCAATGTGTTTATCCTAGTGTGCTTGAAGTTGGCTTCACTAATATTTAGAGTTTGACTATTTAGAGATGTTTAAAGATGTGTATGGTGATTTAAGTATGTACAAAAGGTCTTATTAGAGGTCAAGAGTGATTAGAGAGCTTATGTGCATGAGTGGTATTCATGTCTAGTTCTTCATTGTGGTCACCTTGGTAGATTAGTCTAGTGGAAAAAAATCTGAGTAGGTAGTTTGATGACATCATAATTTCCATGTGTATATGAGTCAAGGGGAATTGGTCATATAGTTGTGATCACATTAGTCCCTAGTTTTTATGTACTATATTTCAAGTCATGCGATGAAGCAAATTAAAATATATGAGGATGAAAATTTGGCTACTTATAAGGAATTCACTATGTTCCCATAGTCAAATTTGTAAAGGGGCTCAAGCAGAGCTGAGTAAGCATATTAATGAGGTTAGCATTCGCATAAGTGGAGGTGTCAGGATAAAATGATCATATGGGTTTGTTCATTTTTATTACTAGTTTCTATGTGCTAATTCTCATATCATGTGACTAAGCACATCAAAAGATATGCATATGTAAATTTGGGATCCTAGGTAGTTTGACTGTGTTTTTCCATACTTAGCCAAATTTGCATTTGATAAGAAAAGATAAGTTGGGATTTTGATGGTGTTATATCTTGCACATGTGAAGGTGTCAAAAAAATTGATCATGTGGGTTTTTTCAAATTTGAGCCTAATTAATTTTTGCTAAATTTTAGATCATGCAATGAAGTACATCAAAAGATATGCATGAGTAAAGTTGGCCTTCTATGCAAGCTTTGACATAATTGGCTCTATGGCAAAAAAATTTGAGTGAGAAAATTAATGGTATTATATCTTGCATGCATAAAGGTTTCATGAGTAGCTTGATACATGGTTTGATTTATCTTTGAAATTAGAACATATGGTGAAAATTTTAGGACATGATATTGATCACATCAAAATATATATACGTTCAAAGTTGGCCTTCCAGGCTAATTGAAATGGTCCCCATACTTAGTCAATTGTGTAAGAGGTAAAGATCAAGAATCTCTCAAAGATATCAATGGAGAATTTTTTATCCAAGATGCTAGGAAGTAGTGATATGGAAAGAAGTTCTAAATGTTTAATTAATGAGCAAAGTTAAAGGATAAGGATCTAATGGTTCATGTTTAATCATGTGATTGAGATTGATCGTGTGAGTGGAGTCAAAGTGGTCAACCTATTCAAAGTTCAATGACATTAGATATCGATCTACTCCTATGGAGATCAATGGAGCATGATTGGCCAAGATGAGTGAGAACATGAGATGAAGGAAAGTGCTCCAGGTTTAGATGTGACCATTGGCATTTGAATATTTGAATTTTGCAAAGAGAAAAACTAGTGCTGAATAATTTGTCCATATCTTTTAACAGAAGATGAATTTATTGGTGATATAAAAGGTAAAGTTTTAGAGGACTCTATGACTCATCTAGTGAACCTATTTTGAAGTTATAATTATTCATACATTCAAATTTATGGTGCTTAAAATTTGAATGTGTATTTGACATCCATTTGTATGTGACCCGAGAAGGATAAATGAGCTTGTGCTGATGTTGTTTCGATGTCTCATAATGAATTTGATATTAGAGAGTGTTGTACACCTCATGAGGATGATATATGTGGATTTTAGAGGTGTGACAAATGTATCTTGAGTATGAATAATGATTAATAACTTGAATATGTGTTTGTTCATTTTGTTTTTATGTAAAATGTCTATGTTTGAGTTGATTGAGCCTATCAAAAGTGATTAAAGGTGATTGTGATCATTTGAGGATGTCTTAGGGGATATAAGGAGTGGACCTATGTATTTGAAAGTGGTCTTGTTTTTATTAATTTTCTTGATGAAGTGATAAAGGGGTGAATAGGTATCCATGAGACCTAAAAGAGCTACAAGGGTCTTATTGAAAGGTGTAGTTGCTTAAGGTTGACCCATAGATGTTATGGCCAACCTATGAGGGTGTAATTAAGTCATGTCTTGGTGAGAGAGATGCCTTAAGGGTTAATTCATGCCTGATGGATGACCAAAGAGTTGTTGATCATGAAATTCCTATATATAGAGAAACTAAAGGAGATGGTTTCTAGGCTTGTATGTGTGTGGTGTGTGAGCATTGAAGGGAAGAAGACAAGATACCAAGTGTGCTCAATGGTTGGGGTAATGAGAAGAGTAGATTGAGAAATATGTGTATGACCTATAGGTCATATTTTTTATGTCTAAATAATGATCTTATAGGTTGAGGATAAGTAAAGGAAAGGTGAATACTATGTGATCTTGGTGATTTATCTGAAAGATAGTTTATAGTGTGGAGTATGTGTATGCCCATTTGGTTATAGTGTTGATATGGTGAAAAAGTTATTGATAAGAATTACAGAGTGATCCAAAAGGTGTATTTGGATGCATTGAGTGTGCAAAGTTGAAGAGTGGGGTTAGTTGGGATATGTAATGTGTCCTAATTGATATTTGTGTGTTGGTTAAATTATGTAATGTGCTTTGGCCAATAGGGAGTGTTAAGTGATCCAAAAGGTGGATTTAAATACATTGAGAAAATGATAATCAAAGTTCCATCATCAAGTGTTGAAGACACGAGTTCAAAGGTGGAGTTGTTCATAGGTGTTGCTATGGTAGCTCAAAATCTAAGGGGGTTGTTTCCTCTTTGCAAGGTAAACCTTGATAAAGGTTTAGTTGTTATGGGTGCTCATCTAGACAAGTGTAATAGCTCCTTGTGGGATTACAATCTCACTAAAATTAGGAATGGTAGTTCCTTGATCAGTTGCTTGTTGTTCTAAATTAGTTCTTGTTTTTTATAGGATAGTACTTCAATTGCAGGTTCCAGTGGGTTTTCTCCTCCAATAGGGTTTCCCATGTATGCCATGTTTTATGTGCTTGATCTTGCAGTGTCTCTCTTGTTCATTGATGTGAATGTTGAATATGATTTATGAATGTATGTATTGATTGATTAAGAGTTTGAAAGAGTTGTAAATTGAATTGGAATATTTGCCCTCACTGATTCATCTTCCACCCTCTCAGTGATTGTACCTCTAAAAATTGGTATCAGAGCAGGTCCTTTGGAGGAAGATTAATAACTTGAAGGAGATCCTAAATAGGTAAAAATATGGCTAAGCATTTGAAGAAAAATAATAAATAGTGGAAGGTTGTGATCAAGGCTATTGAAGAGTAATATGTACTTTGAATAAAGAGGCCAAAGAGGATGAACTAAAGATCAATATTCGTAAGGATCAGTTAGAGGCAGCTAATGCAAATTTGAACACAAGAGAATAAGAATGTAAACATTTTAAGACTCAATTAGAAGAAGAAAATGTCAAAGTAATTTCTAGACATGATGAACATGATGAAATGAAAATTGGGATAAATTTGTTGAAGAATGAGCATGAACATCTCATAGACAAGTTAAATAAGCTAAGAAAGGAGCATGAAAAGTTTGAGCAAGTCAAGGAGAATGAAAGTTCTGAAAAGAATGCATAAAGGTCTATTAGACAACCAAATGCTTTAAGGTATGCTAGTTTATTTCATGGTCATTTTTATACATGTAATAATTATGGTCATAGAGATGAGGATTATAAAAGAAATTCAGTCAATTATGGACATTCATGGAGATATGATAGAAGGATTTTTTTGCCAAAGATTGATCACAGTTCAAATATGTTAAAAGGTATGAATGATGTTATTTGTTTCAGTTGTCATAAGAGTAGACATATTTCTATATTTTTTCCAAATAGTGTTAAGAGGTATTCAATGTATTTCAAAGGATATGGAGCTCCTAGAAGGTTTGAGAAAGGACAAACTCATGTATGGAAACCAAAGGTAATCTTTGTTAATCATTCAAGTCATATGGATAATAGGAAAGTTTCTCTAGAAGGATATGGTATAGATTATGTTAGGTTCAAAGGTCAAATAAGTAAGATGGCTACAGAAGATGAGAAGAGTCAGACTATGGTATGGAGACCTAAGGCAATAAATACTAAGGAAACTAACCCTTTTGAGTCCAAGAGTCTTGATGGATTGTTTGCCAAGGTGGAAAAAGGATCAGAAGTGAAGGAAAGTTAAGAGTTTCTGTTGACATCATTTATTGATAAATCTAAAGTAAAGAATGAAGTCAAGCATCCATTCAAAGTCAAATGGATGATGAGACACAAGGAAGATTCTTCTAATGAAAAGGTATGCCATGAATCTGTGTTGTCTCCATGTGTTGTCAATACAATCTTAGAAGAGAAGTAGAGTGATGTATAAAAAGAACAAGATGTCAAAGTTAAGACTAAGAAGAAGAAGAATAGTCAGTCATATAGCTACAAGAGTATTCCAATGGTTACTGAGGAGATGTGCATGACTCCTAGGTTCACTTTTTTTTAGATCATTATGGTGTAGAGGATGTCTCTATTTATGTTTCTTAAGAGACTCCTTTTTAGTGAAGAATCAAGTGTTTCTATGGTGTTCTTTAGTAGGTCCCAGATCGCAAAAGTCAAGTGTTTTCAGTTGGAACAAGAATGTCCACATGGAATATATGATGGGGTGTTGTCAACAGTGGTGTCATGATATGTTGTTGTTATTTTATAATGATGATAGTTGTATATGCTTAGTCCACAGGGTCATATTGAAGGTTTCTAGATAGCAAAGGAGGTTTTTTGAGTTTTCAAGATGATCCTTTTGCATAGATAGGTCTATTGTCATTATTCTAGCATGCTCTAGGTAGTTTTGTGGTCTAAAAGTATGTTGAATTTTTTTGGAGATTTTTGTGTGCTCTCATATTTATCTTTCTTGTTGCAGGACAAGGCCATAGTATAGGAAATTCAAGGTTCCCAAATGTGTGGAAGCTTAAATTCTGGTCTAAAAGTTTTTGATTGTTATCTCTAGGTGTGCAAGACGTTTTAGATATGGATGTTGAACAGAAGAAGGTTTGTTGACCCTATTTGTTTTTGAGATTCCAGGGTTTTGGGCTATGTTAAAAAAGTGGTTTTCCTTATGATTTGAGATATAAGGATTTTTAATATGTTTAATGGGTCAAATGGGTTGTCAAATCAAGATTCACATAAATTTGAAGGCTTGTGTTTTTCAAGTTATTCATGTTTTTATCAAGATGGAGGCCTAATTGGCTAAATTTTTGTGAAGGAAGTATGTTGAAGAGGATGATCTTATTGTTTAAAATTGGTGTGATTAAAGTGGAATATGAGAGTTCTCTAGATATAAAATTTTAGATCTGAGATGTGTGCCTACTAAAAGTTATGGACTCTGTAAGTTTTAGGCAGGGCTACAAGGAGACTAGACATGCCTAGTGTAAAGATTTGGTATTTTGCTTAGTTTCTTCAAAAGGATAAATGCATGGGTATATTAAGGTAAGTTATATGGTTTATTTAATAAAATATTTTATATTTATTATGTGTCCTGAAGATCTATTGGTACTCTTGGAGGTGAATTGTAAGTGAGAGTATGAAAGTAGAGTTGTGTTATTTGAAGTCCCAAAGCAATTTAGTATTTTGAGTTTGATGTTTTCATGAGGCAATGAAGGTCTTATAAGAAGTTATATAGGTAATATTTATTTATGAAGATCAAGGGGGAGTCTTTCAGGTTGGCATAAGGAGGAGCATGGAGTTAGGGGGAGCTAACTCAGATAACTTGAGAAGTTCACATGATCAAAGGGGGAGCTACATTGTTTAGTTTGTTAGGTCCAAGGATCAAGAAAGCTCAGAGTAGAGGAGCTTGTTGTAGGTTATATGGTTTTAAATTTTAAGGTGCATCTAGGTGTTTCTATACCTATGTTTGGTTAGTGGCATGAAGTTTTGTTGGTGGTCATCAAAGTGTTTTGAGAGAAGGCTAGTAAGCCTGTGTGGTGGTTCTTCATGGTGTGTGGAGATATGAAGATGCTCAAGTGATGCAATGGATCATAAATATTAAGAGGAGTCACTTTCAAATATTTATTGGTGAGTTTCATTATATTTTAGTGTTTTGTGTGTTTTTTTTGTATTGGTTGCAGTGCTTGGTTGAAGAAGAGTGTTGGTTTATTGCCAGAGAAAGGTGTCATGGAAAGAAGAGGTAGGCTCAAGGTAAGGGGGAGTTTGTACTATTTTTATAAGATGGTCTTCTCCTTTTGGTACTATTTTAAGTTCCTTAGGATCAATTGGTTCCCACTTTGTCATTTTGTCAAAGGGGGAGAAAGTTCTTGTTTGGAGAGTGATTGAAGAGAGAGAAGGAAGGTGAGTTATTTTGATGGGTGTTGACATCAATGACAAATGGGGAGATTATTGGAGAGTTTTAAATGATGTCATGGAGGTGTCCAAGTGAGTGAATTAAGTGCCTTGATAGACTAATTGATAATGAAAAAGTGTGCAATGTGCTTATCCTAATGTGTTTGAAGTTGGCTTGGTTGATCTTTAGAGTTTGAATGTTTAGAGATGTTTAGGGATGTGTATGGTGATTTGAGAATGTGCAAGAGGTCCTATTAGAGGTAAAGAGTGATTAGATATTTTGTGTACATGATTTGTATGCATATAGTTCTTCATTGTGGTCACCTTGGTAGATTGGTCTAGTGGAAGAAAATTTGAGTAGGCAGTTTGATGATGTCATAATTGCCATGTGTGAATGAATCAAGGGGAGTTGGTCATATGGTTGTGATCACATTAGTCCCTAGTTTTTATGCATTATATTTTAGGTCATGTGATGAAGTGTGGTCAAATATATGATGATGAAAATTTTGTTACTCAAACATAATTCACTATGTTTCCATACTTAGACAAATTTGCAAAGGGGCTCAAGTAGAGCTGAGTAGCATGCTTATGACGTCAACATTTGCATGAATCGAGGTGTTAGGATAAAATGATCATATAGGTTTATTAATTTTTGTGCTTGGTTTCTATGTGATAATTCTTAGATCATGAGACTAAGCACATCATAAGATATGCATATGCAAAGTTGGGCTTCTAGGTAATTTGACTATGTTTTTCCATACTTAGCCAAATTTGCATGTGATAAGAAAATATGAGTAGGTATTTTGATAGTGACATATCTTTAATGTGTTAAGGTGTCATGAAAAATTGATCATATGGGTTTATTTAGTTTTGATCCTATTTTATCTTAACTAAATTTTAGATCATGCAATAAAGCACATCAAAATATATGCATGAGCAAAGTTGGCCTTCCACACAGGTTTTGACATAATTGGCTCTGTGGTAGAAAATTCTGAGTGAGTAGATTAATGGGATTATATCTCACACATGTGAATGTTTTAGGAGAATCTTGATACATGGTTGGATTCCTCTTTCAAAGGAGAACATACGATGAAGATTATGGGCCATGATATTGATCGCAACAAAAGATATATCTGTTCAAAGTTGGCCTTCTAGGCATATTGAAATGATCCCCATAGTCAATTATGCAAGAGGTAAAGATCGAGCATATCTCAAAGAGATCGATAGAGTGAATTTTATCCAAGATGTTAGGAAGTAGCAAGATGGCAAGAAGTGCTCAATGTTTAATGACTGAGCAAAGGTAAAGAATAAGGATCTAGCGATTTGTGTTGAATTGTGTGATTGAGATCAACGATGTGAGTGGAATCAAAGTGGCCAACCTGTTCAAAGTTTAATGATGTTAAAGACCAAGATATTCCTTTGGAGATCAATATAGATTGATTATCCAAGATGAGTGAGAGCATGAGATGAAGGCAAGCGATCGAGGTTTTTTATGACTGTTGGAATTTGAATTTTACAAAGGGAAAACCTAGTGTTCATTAATTTGTCAATATATTTCAATAGAAAATGAATTTGTTGGTGATGTAATAGGTAAAGTTGTAGAGGACTCCATGGTGCATCTAGTGAATCTATTTTTAAGGTTTGACTATTCATACAGTCAAAGTTATGGCGCTTCAAATTTGACTATGTATTTGGCATTCATATGTATGTGACCCGAGAAGGATAAATGAGCTTGTGTTGATGTTGTTTCGATGTCTCATAATGAATTTGATATTGGAGAGTGTTGTAAACTCCATGAGGATGATCTATGTGGATTTTAGAGGTGTGATAAATGTATTTTGAGTATGAAAAATGCTTAAAAATTTGACTGTGTGTTCATTCATTATGTTTCTGTGTACAAGGTCTCTATATGAGTTGATTGAGCATACACAAAAGTGAGCAAAGGTGATTGTGATCATTTGAGGATGTCTTAGCAGACATAAGGAGTGGACCTATGTATTTTAAAGTGGTCCTATGTTTATTTTTTTTCTTGATGAAGTTCTAAAGGGGTGAATAGGTCTCCATGACACCTATAAGAGCTACAAGGGCCTTATTGAAAGGTGTAGCTTCTTAAGGGTGATCCATAGATGTTATGGCTGACCTATGAGGGTGTAATTGAGTCATGTCTTGGTGATAGAGATTCCTTAAGGGTTAAGGCATGCCTAATGGATGACCAAAGAGTTGTTGACCATGAAATTCCTATATATAGAGAAACCAAAGGAGATGGTTTCTAGTCTTATGTGTGTGTGGTGTGTGACCATTCAAGTGAAGAAGAGAGGAGACCAAGTGTGCCCAATGGTTGGTGTAATGATAAAATTAGATTGAGGACTATGTGTATGACCTATAGGTCATATTTTTGATGTCCAAATAGTGTTTCTTGTAGGTTGAGGATGAGCAAAGGCAAGGTGAAGACTATGTGAGCTTGGTGGTTGATCTGAGAGACATTTTAGAGTGTGGACTATGTGTGTGAATATTTGGTCATATTATTGATATGGTGACCGAGTTTTTGCTAAGAATTGAAGAGTGATCCAAAAGGTGGATTTAGATGCATTGAGTGTGCAAATTTGAAGAGTGGGCTTAGTTAGTATATGTAATGTGTCCTAATAGATCTTTGTGTGTTGGTTCATGTATGTAATGTGATTTTTCCAGAAAAGAGTGTTGAGTGATGCAAAAGGTGGCTTTAGATAAATTGAGAGAGTGATAATCAGATTTTCATCATCAGGTGTTAAAGACATCAGTTTAAATGTGGAGTTGTTCATAGGTTTTGTTGTGGCAGCTCAACATGTAAGGGGGTTGTTTCCTCCTTGCAAGGTGAAATTTTTATTTTGATCTACGTTGTTACGTAGGCTTCACAACTCACCTCAAAAGATTGGACATACAAAATGGTTTGTCTTAGATACTAGGTTGTAATAGTCCACTACACAAATAGAAATTAATAGTATTTTCTCAGTTGATCACAATCCATACTCAATTTTTACTCATTAAGTATACTTGGAAAATATTGCACCCTAGGGGAAATAACATAGGTCAAATTTCCCAAAATAGTGTGCTTTCTTTCTAGGAATGAAAATCAATATTTTCTAGAGTCCTCAAAATCTCACTCACTCTATAGAATACTTTCCAATGGTTACCTAGAAATAGTTTAAGATTTATACATAGGTTATTATAGTTCTTTTACAACTTGGGGGCATCATGTGTTATATAATTTACATAAGATTTTATTTAGATATTTAGTTATTATTAATCAATTATCAGAATCAATATACTCATATATGAAATTGGGAGTAGGTGCATGGCACATGATCACTTCCTTCCTCAAGATTTTCACCAATTTCCATAGATGAATGGAAATTCATGTCATTATCTATGTTGTATACAATAGACTTAGTTCATATTATTTTAAACTATTTTGTCACCATGTATTTCACCAGAATGAAGCTTATTCTATCTTTAGTGGTTGATTTAACTTTTTTCACCTATTTTACATTATAATGATCTATTGGGATTCACACAAAGATTCCAAGCTATTTTAATAACTTGAGTTTTGAAATCATGAATTCAAGTGCGCATTTATTTTTAAGAACATTCTCCTTCCAATGAGGATTCACACATGCACAATCCAATCTAGGTGTTTCAATGAAGTAAATCTCTAAGAGTTCCACCCTATCTAGTCACCATTTTTACACCAGTAAAATACAATGATTCACGCACATGAAAATATGTATTCATTACTTATTATTTGATCTATATTTTTCATGTATTTAGTCTCATATTATAAGCCTAATTTATAGGTATTTCATTCAAGGTTTTCAAGAAACATAGTTCAACGTGTGATTTACATTCAACGATGTTCTTTCCAAGTAAGCTCAGGTATGACACTCTTCCTTTTACTCTAGTACTTATGCTTTAATATATTATAATAATAAAATGGGATAAAATGTAGATACTAAAATTAACATTTAATGCTAGACAATACACTTGTGAACACCCCTTATGCTCACTTAGCCTATGCTCAATTCCATAATTTCAAACTGTTACTCTTATAATTCTATATGGATAACCCTCTACCTTGAGGAAAATTTGATACTAAATGTTCCTATTTCTCAATCCAAGTAGCCTAGACTTAGTATTGGACCGATTCATACTTCCAAATTTTCTCTTTTCCTTAGATAAAATTGTTCCTTCAGGGAAATCCCATGGCCCAAACATGTCTCAAACTATTGGTTTCATCCTCCCACCAATTAATGGCTAGTTTCCCAAATTCAAATTCTTCCCAATAGGTCATTCCATATGTTTCACAATTTTAATTCAAGGAAATCTAAAAATTTCCACTATATATGCACATTTTCTATCCATTTATATGAGGGGATTTCATACTACACATTGAGAGGAAAATACCTATTCTTCCCAAATCTTAGTACATACATCCCAAGAAGCCCTGAGCTAGGTCTGAATACAACATCAAGATCACAAGTCATTGTTTCAAGCACATAATCATAATAGTATTTCCCCAGCATATAGCATTTCACCAGTATTGTACACACACCACTAGAGCATGGGAGAACTACATGGAGTTAGATCCATCTTCAAAACATATGTATATAGGTAGCACTCAACACATGGGGTGTTGAGTTCAATAACAATCCTTCACCTTTCTTATTTACCCATTTAATAGTATTTGTTCCACATTTTCATAGATCTGGGGTTATACTGAATAAGAAGGCACACAATAGCTCCCGTAGTGAAGCAAAAGCATTTGATTAAACACACAGGGCCTACAGAAGGTCCATCTATTAGAATTTAGATATAGATTATAAAACCTAAAGGACAAAGGCGTTCCCTACAAACACTAATGCAAGCCAACATAGTCAAAAAAATGTGGCCTTGTCTACGGATAATGCAGAGCCCTGTTCGTGATTTACAACAACTTTAGACAATGTTACAGTTAATTTACAATAACAATTTTAGTCTTGCAAACCTGAGTTCTAGCCAAGTCATTGATCTTTCAATATTTTCCCCATTTAACATATTTCAAAAAATAATAACTTTCAATTAATTTACATGTGATTATTATAAAATGTATGCATTTTGATCTATTCAGTAGTTTATCTTAATTAAACTATGTCTCAATCTAATCTAGATCAAATAATATATGTTTGTGTGTGTTATAGTAATAGATATAATATTATATTATATTATATTATATATAATAAAATATTATAATTATAAATATGCAATATTTATATATCATTATAATAATTTTACATACATACATATTACTAGTATAATTATAATATATTACTATATACACTATTACTAATATTTTAGTATCAAATATATATTAATATTAATATTAATATATATTAAATATTATTATTATATATGTTTAATCATCATCATCATAATATAATATTATAATAATTATTAATATACTAATATTATACTATATTATTAAATATTATATATATATATATATATATATATATATATATATATATATATATATATATATGGGTCTATATAGGAAAAACCGGAGCTGTCGCAAAACTCTCGAAGACTGCTGAAGAAATTAGGTTCTTGGTGGAAATCCTTTGGCACAATACCACCTCTCCTCCTCGAATCCCCCAGCACTTAATCTCCCTCTTCGGCTGACTCATGCAAACACTAGTGTTCTGTCACCCGCGGTGTTTGGGGATGGGAATTTATACCATGACATGACTACTGGGGATCCATTCGGTCTCTCCACGCCATCTATTGGTGGTCGCGACCTGATTAGCTAGGATATGGCAAGATTGGCAATGATAAAGAAGGATTCCACACTCTATTAAGTGATTCATAATGAGGTTTGGTTTGTTGAATAGGACTTAATATGTAGATTTGATACTTTTTGGCTAAGCCTCCCTATCCTTCATCAATGGATTTCTGATTCTTATCAATATTTTTTGGAAGGTAATTTAGATATTTAACCTTATATTAGAGGATTCTTTAGTGTTGTTTTTAATTCTTTGATAGATTGTAATAAGGTGGTTTATGATAAAACTTGATCTTAGAATCAACATCTCATTTTTAAATTTGGTGCCTTTCTTTCAATTTTCTGCTAGAAAACTTTATTGTAAGATTTCTTTGGGTCCATTTGCACCTTATCTTTCTCTATAGTTTTGGGTTGTCTCTAGCTTAACAACCATTGGTGTTTTTATTGGGAAAATGGTGGTAATTGATGCTTATACTTAAAGCTCACCACTTTTACACATATTCTTTATCATTTAGATTTATCTCAAGACTTTTCAGCTTCTATTGAATCAAGGGTCAAAGATCGGAGCTGGCCTCAAATCCTTGACTATGAGGGCTTTCCCTTCAAATTCCATAGATGTTTTATGCATGGACATTTGGCCTCCTCTTGCTCCTCATCCAAGTGCAAAGTGAACTCTTCATGGTGGAAAGCCTCTGTGGATGATCACCTTATAGTTTTCCCTATGTTTCCTCATACCCCTTTAGGCAATGCTGGTGATGGCTCTCTTGAAGTGGCCCCTTAGATTCTTGAAAAAAGTGTGGTGTTGTCTTCTTCGTTTATTAATTAACGGATCAACACGATGAATACGTTTGAGGTTCTTGATAATTTGAGTATAGTTAAGAAGGATGGAAATTGTGGAGGTCTTCCAGGTGGTAACCCCTCTTCATATAATGGGAATCCTATTAACTTGTGTAATTTGGATGAGTGGACTTTTGTTAAGAAAAACAAAAAGGTCGGATTGTTGTAGATCAACCCTTTAGGACTATTCGCTCACTTGATAAAAAAGAGATTGAGAGGATGTGATGGTTGGGTTTTATGTGGTTTTCCCTGTTCTAAGGGTGGTTAGGATTGTCCTATGTTCTAATTTTTTGGTTATTCTGTAGGTGTGTGTGTGTTTTGGTTTTCAGCTGTGTTGGTTTCACTGTGGTTTGGGGCTTTTTGAGGGTTTTTATAATCTCTTTGGTAGATTTGGGCTAGTCTATCTAAGGTTTGCTAACATCGTTCCCTCATGGATCTTTATTCAAGGCTAACGAGGGTTGTTTGGGTTCAACCGCTTTAACCTTCAATTTTATATATATATATATATATATATATATATATATATATATATATATATATATATATACACACACACACACACACACACACACACATTATTATTATTATTATTATTATTATTATTATTATTATTATTATTATTATTATAGATGTAATACTATCAATTATCTTAGATGGTATAATGGTCTCATTAACATGAGGTTGAGCATGAGCATCCTTACAATTTTTAAGTGCTTAAATGAGTTCAAACAATGACGTTTGAAAGCGTAAATATGTATTGTTGATTCATTATGTCGATATCCATTTTTACTATTAAAAACATCTTATGACCACTATTTATCACCCATAAACTATGCTATGTTATTATATTTTTCATCCAAATTAATCAATAATATATTTTTTTTCCTAACATAATAAACAATAATTTTATCATTTATTATTATTTAATATACATCAACAATACATAATTTTATGTCCCATACTCCCATTATTTACAATATACTTTATATCCATTTTGTCGTAATGCTTCAATTCTTAACCAGAAACTTAAGCATCTTCTTAAGTTGATTTAACTTAAGCACCATATGTCTAGTTTCAAATCCACTGCCACCAACTTCGATGTTTCATGATTCCTTAGTTGATGTGGTCGTCAATGCTAAATAAAATATTATTATGATTCCTTAAAAGACCGACTACTACTTATTACTCTCGTAGCTGCCTGCTTATATCTTACAACCTTACTCCCATTTTCTCCAAATTTTCCATCAAATCCCTCGACCTCTCCAATTTTTTCTTCAATTATTTATTTTCTGCCAACAATGAATTTGATCGTGCCCTCTCTCCTATCACCCTTCACCATTAGCCATGATCTGTGTCATATATTCTAGTGATCCTCAAGTCCCATTGTTCTTATAACTTAAATGACATTGCTCGTTTAAATGTTAAAAAGTATCCATAATTTGTATTTTTGAAATGAAGTTCAACAACTTTTCAAGGTATAATTTTTTTTCGTTGTCTAAGTTTTCTCTACGATTTTCATTCATGCAATTTATATGGATTTCATTTATTTTTATTTTTTATTTTTTTGGGTTGTTACTCATTTTATTTTAACTCAGTTTGGATGTCACAAGATATTCAAAAAATAAGAATTGGCATTCACTATTGAAACAATTAACATTTCATTGTCTACATCATAGTATAGACATTGTATAAGGAAATTTTTAATTATTTACATTTTTCACACTGTAATTTTAATTTGGTTTGTATAATTATTTCAAATTAATTTTGAGAGTATTTTAATGTTTATTGAGATTAAAATAAGAAAAATAAATAAAACCCCTTAAATTTAGAAATACATCTTTGCTCTTTGTAATCAGTAGGAAAATTTTCCACTAGAAAGGTCATTTATGTCAGGGTTAATTACATCCAAAGCCACATACAAAGTTATGGATTCACTATTCACATATTTTATAAAAATCCTAATAACATTGACACTTGGATTTCTATGCTAGCATTTTTTCTTACTACAAGCCCTTTTGCTTCATCCAATAGCTTCGCCATCTTTCTCTTCTTTGTAACTCTCCACCAACACGTGACTTAATGGTAATTTATGTGTTACTGAATTATTAGATCCTAGATACACATGTGAATATGCTAAGTGATCATAAATCTAAGGAGTACCATAGGTGATTATAATTATTAATAATGTCAACATTCTAGGTTCAAAACCACTTGATTTACTCATGTATGTGGTTGTTGCCTTCAAAACATAATCTAGTACACCATGGGATATCATGAATCTGAAAAAAAATCAATTCTTCCTATTGCATGGGGTAGTCATCGACATATGTAACACAAAATTGCGTGGGAAATAATCATACATAAAGCACAATGAATGATTCTTAATAAGGTAAAAATTGATATCAATAACACTGATCATTAAGGATTGAACTTCACTTTAGTATCAAGAGTACACTTATTTTACAACCTACATAACTTCTTTGCATTTACCTTAGACTACTACATAATATTGAAGGATGGTATATATGTACAATACAAAAAATAAAAAGAAGCAAAATCACTACAAAACATTTCCTTCTACATTTATAAGCAGTGGAAATTTCTCTAGAATTCTAATAATAGTATTATCTACATTTTGTCTCATTCATTCGTAGTAGTATATCCTTTTACACACATTTGCATTAAAAAATGGTGTTTTACAATACCATATAGTTACATCCCTTGCAACATAATCATGCATAACCTTCACAAAAAAGGTTTTTGAAATGACTTCCTCAAACTCTATGACCTAATGAAACACTCTTGAACATATGTTTGCCTTGAAAATATGTGATTGAAAAATACCTCAAAGAGACATCTAATTTAATTAATATGACACATGTTATCAATCTTGTATTAGGTAACCGAAATAATTCATTGAAAGATAAATAGATTTCATTAACATATGTGATATGTCATTGAACTTTAACTGTGTATCTTTTTAGGCTTCTTCAAGTTTATCACCTAAAATAACTTGTCATATCCCTTGACCATCACCACATATTTCACCTTGAAACTTGCATTGCTTTCATGTTTTGTATGTCTTTTTCCTTCTCCACTAGTTTGCCATTACTCAAGATCATTATGAAATGAAATTTATCATCTTAGAACAACTCATTCTCACACTATAAGAAGGAACAAACAATCTCATTTTCCAGTGTCACTTCCACTATAAATATCATATTATTGTTGTTTAATGATGCTTGAATAAAATGTGAAATAGGGCTAGCGGTCAAGGGTTTCAAATGAGACTAAAAAAAAATTGATTTGCACTTTTTCTCTTAACTAAAATATCACTTCAACAAAACATCAAGTAACACCCATCCTAACATAACTTGCCCCTTTGGAAAAATTCTAGTATATGATATTAGCCTTAAAATTAGTTAAGAATGGGAAATATATTAACTAGTATTTATAGTGAAAATTAGACTTATTTGTTTGCTTTTCAAGGTTGAGTGGTAATTTTTATTTTTGTGAAGTGTAATTTATTTGTTTTCCTTCTAAGACAAGTTGGGAGGCATTTGAAGGGCATTAGTAACTTTCAATTTGATCCTTGATGTTGTGTCTTGTTCCTTATGATTGATAATGCATTCTAGTTGAGGAAATTTATGTTTTCATTTTAACATTTAAAGATTCATACTAGAGTTTAAATTTTATGGTCATAGAACCACATTTCCTTTTTGTTATAACAAATTTAACTATGTAAGTTATGTTACATCATGAAGATTCTAACATATGTCATTAAAGTTAATATTTTAACTATCTAACAATATTAATTTTAATCATTTCAAGGTATTTTTTTAGTGGCAATCTTTCATTAATTCATGAATATTCTATTTTTTGAAATTGGGATTTGGTGATTTTTGGGGTAGATGATAGCATAAGATCACCTAAATTTTAGGGTATAATTTATATTTAAGGGTCAGCTCACCTATTTTTTAAAAATAAATTTCCTTCTATATATGTATGTCATCGACACCAAGAAAGTCAATCTGGGGGATTTCACCACTATATATAATATACAAAACTATCTATACTGCAATAAGCTATCAAATGATTGCAACTAGTCATCATTTTATAGAGTGTTGATTTCGTAGCTTATGTTGAGAGTGTTAAGGAATCAAAAAATATCAAAATCTAAATATTACTACATATTTGGATTCTTCTCAAAAAGTTATGCAATTTTAAAAACATCACAATCTGAGTCTGTATACAAAATTTATGTCCTTAGGAAGCTAGGCATTTACCATTGGACTTAAAAATAGATGATTGCATCAGTGTAGTTGCATGAATGCATCATGCAATCCTGTGATTGTAATCACGCAGTCATCTATATGTAAGTGCAATATTGATTCACTAGTTTCTTGAGGCCATAACTTTTGCATATGGGCTCAGATTACAATGATTTTTAAAAAAATTGTACAATATTTCAAGAGGAATCCAAGTACATAATAATATTTATGTTTAGGGAAGTTTTTTAAAGTAAAAAAACTCAATTCTCCATGTTCCATCACTTGATTCACCTACATAGTTAACCACCTAGATCTATGGACTTTTAGATGATGTATTCAAGGGATTATAATTTGTATTTGGGTGATTGTATTTTATTTTTGGGTGACTACATGATGTATTCAGACAACTACATGACGTAATTAGATAGTCACATGATGCATTTTCTCAACTACATGGTGTAGTCAGATAACTGCATGATACTGCCTCATAATTCTCCATATGCCACCTCATTATTTTCCTAGATTATTATATGCCTTCCAACCTTATTCACCACCATTGTGAAATCATTTTCCCTGTTAATCTCCAAGTTTTTCTAATATGGGCCACTAAAACTTTACCTGGTTATTGCAATTATAAGTGCAAAGGAATAGAAAGAGATGTTTTCTACCAAATGATGACTTTAAGATTTAAAATATCAAATATTTTTTAATTGAGAAAATAAAATAGTGAGAATTTTTTATTATATTTATTTTTTAAATAAATTATGGTTTTTTAAATAAAAAGAAATTAAGTATACCATTTGAATTAAAAATGGTGGTGAATGGTGACTAATATATCCTATCACATATATAGATACATTTTTTACCAAATTATCATTTTCCTCTCTACCTTTTGATTAAAAATTCAAATAAAAATATACTAAAAAATATATGGACTGTCAAAAAATAATAATAACAAATTATAAATATACATATTTTTCAAATGTATATATAATTCAAGTCATTTATTTAGAGTTTAATACAAGTAATTATTACATTAAAACTACTTACATGTTTTTTAAGAATATAAAACCTTTATAATAAATATACACACTAGTAAATGAAGTGCATTTTGTACCACAAAATTTTTGAAGCTAATGTGGCACTAATTTTAGTGTCACCTTTGATTCACTAAGAAAAAATTAGGTAACTTAAAATAGACTTCATAAAAATATCATATATATTTTTGTTTCTTTCTATTATATATTAAGTTTGTAAATTATTTATATATCCAAGTTTTTTAACAATATTAAATTATTTATATCTAAGGTGCGATGATAAACTATGTGAAATTCCATCCAAACATCTCAAAAAAAATTTATATAAAGGCCATGTAATATTTTATCCAGTGGATAATGAATATTGTTTGAAAAATAAAATTAATTTTTGATGAAAAACTTGATATAAAACAACCTTTGAAGCTTTTTTTATATGGGGGTTTTCACAAATTCTTCACACATGCATGGATAGTATCAAGTATTTTTATTCCTAAATTTTGATGGAGAAATTGTTTATTATTGTTATAAATTAGTGAAAAGGTTCAAATTCTAATAGGAGTGAAGAAACTATCTATACTCTATAATATCACATATTGGGAGAATTTATTAGTTGGACATATTTTATATCAATGTATATATTTAAGAATGTGTTGATATCTATATAGAATCACATATCTATAAATTAAAAGGACACTCCAATTTATATAAAACATATAAAAGTCAGTGGGACAAAGAAGTGCCTTAAAAAATAAGAAGGGGTTCCATAGATATTAAATAAAAATAAAGACAATTTGGTGAATCAAATAATGTGAGACATTCGTACACCAAATAGATATTGATCCTCCATGAGGCAGGCATTCACCACTGATGGACAATCATGAGAGTCAAAACAAATTATTGGCATAAAATTTTGAAAGTATTTCATATGTTTTTTAACCCTCAATTAAAGATGTAATTTTAATACTTTATATTTATTTTATTTATTTATGTAGTATGTATTTCCCTTAGTGTTAATGCAGTCATCTTGTACTATTTTCCCTGGCCTACTAAAGGCACTATATTAACTTTCAAACTATTTTGAGGTGATATGATATTTATTTTCATTTTAAAAACTCAACTAATTGTATGAGAAACATTAGAGTTACTTGCTTGAATAACATTATTTGTAACATAAGTGGTTATCTTCAAAAGGGATATCTAACGAAATAATTAAGTGGGATAAGTAAAATATTATATATATAATTTTAAAATTGAAAAATGAACTTCTTACTTTTTTCACAGACTCTCAAATCCATCTATTAGTGTATGTCATCAATGATATTTATATGGCAAGTGTAGTTAACATACAATGGATATTTTTGGCTAGAGAGGTACATGAAAAACTTAAATTGATTTGTGAAGTAGTGAGCATGTACAAAGGGATATATAATGATAATATACATTATTCAATAAATTTTTTTCTACGTGTCAAAAAAATTTTGCAGAGGAACTTAAAAAAATTCCATGCATTTGGGATGCTAACTATGGAAATGAAAAATTTGAGGAAAACCTTCTTGGAAAGGGAAACTTTGTGAAACTTGGTAGCTATTCATATTCATAAAAAACATATATGATTTATGATCATTAATATGTATTTTAATAAATTAATTAATTATTTATATATTTTATTATTGGGACCTATTGAGAAATATGCCATAAAGTAGTTCATACTCTTACTTTAAAAAAATTTGTTTGGCTTGAAAAATATGAAAAAAAGAGTACTATCTATGAGAGCCGAATAATCGATTGGAGATGAATGAATCCTCAAAAACCACTTTCACTTGAGATAAAAATAACATTTTCATACCAACCTACTCTTGAGTGGATGAGTTCAAATTTAGAGAATATTCATGTCATTAATCCAAAGACATTCACAAAAAAAAAGCACTGAGCATAGTGTGAGGATATTAAAGTTTGGTAAGTTATAAAAATGATTTTTTATGACAAAAGAAATTTTTTGTTGTGATTATGTTAATATTTAAAAAAAAAATTATATGATGTAATTAAAGTGAGTAATCATTTTGCAATGTTTTTGGATGACAAATATTTTCATTCCAAAAAATCTAACAAGAGAAGGTTCACTTGTTGTTGCAAAATTGTACTTCCATTTAAATAGGTTAACTGAGCAAAAACAAATGATAAAAATTTTGTCTAAGAGAAATTGGATTATGTTTTCAAGATATAATATAAAATAAAACTTAATTATATAAATTTTTAAGTTCTCACATTTAAGTGTACATGGTACCAGCTCATTGATAATAGATATTTCAAAATGCATATTGATAGTGATCTTTATTCAAGTGACTTTAGTATACCATTACATGAGGGGAAATAGTCATATATGCCTCTTTAACATTTTTATCATGTATTAATTTGTGTAAATTTTCATATGCATGTCTTTTCCTCTTTCATGGGAACATTTTTCATAATTAGTTCTTCTTTTTCATGTACAAATTTATATATGTAATTCTATATCAAGTATTAACTTTTATTATAACTATGTTTGTGTAGGTCTAATTTTATCATGATTAGAGAGGCAAGGTAGTTGGTTATTTGTATTGCATTGTGAACTAAGTCTAATAATAGTTTTTTATGATAATAATATAGTAGCACAAGTAACACGAGAAAGGATTAATAATGTTAACATAAATGATCAATATGACTCCACCAACGAAGATGACCTTGTAAATAATGATCAAGTTTTTCAAGATGATCAAGTTATTGAAATTTGAGATTGAAATGATCAACTTGGTGAAGATAATTTTGAATATGATGAAGTTCAATAAATTGAAGCTGATGAAGTTGATGAAATTTAGGATGATGAAGTTGGAGAAGTTGCAGATATGAAATAAGATGATGAAATGAATATCCAAATGGGAAAATATTATGATAATGAATGATGTGTGTGTGTGTGTGTGTGTGTGTGTGTGTGTGTGTGATGAATAATAAATTATTGTTGACTAGAAATCCAAATAATGTAGTGAATGAAGAACTGGAAGAAACTCAGAAAGATCAAATGAATAGTTTAAATATTCAATATAATGATGTGAATTTAAAAAGGATGTTGCATAGTCAAATTTTTGAAAATAGAATTCAATTATTTTTATTGACAATTTTTATTTTCAATTTCTTTAAAAACATTTGTTATACTACACATAAAACTAAATAATAATAATAATAATAATAATAATAATAATAATATTATTATTATTATTATTATTATTATTATTATTATTATTATTTAGTTATATTCATACATAGTTATAATATTTAAGTATGAATATAACTAAATAATAATATTATTATTATTTAGTTATATTCATACATAGTTATAATATTTAGTTTAATAATAATAATAATAATAATATAAAAAAAAAAATTATAGTTATATATAATTATAATATGATATTTAAATAATAAATTTTTTATTTATTTTATTTGATAAAATATAATATACATATTATATTTTATAGTATATTTAAAATTTTGGAGGGTAACATAAAGGTGGCACAAAATTCACACAACTTATGCCAATTTTGCATCACATTGACTCGTTAAATTTAAAAATAAAAAGTGGGAGAGCCCAAAATCCCTCCCACTTCATTATTTTGTTTCTTGAAAAATACAAGGAGAAAACATGATGAAAGTGATCGGAGGAGAAAACTAAATGGAAAGAAGAGGAGAAAGGGACAACTGAGAGGATAAAAGGACAAACAATGGAATACAAATATGGTCAGGGAGGACAATTCATAGCTCCAATGCAAAAAATACCTTTAATGTAAGCAAAACAAGAAGAATAGAAAAAGTATGTGCAACATCTATGAAATATCAAATTAGAGGTATGTATATTTCTAACTTTAGTTTGAAGAAAATTTATGTAAATCCTAAGATGTAAAATATTGAAATTGTAGGAAATAAACCATAGGATAGATTGTACACACCCTAAGATAAATTATGTGAACCCTAGAGTAAATTGTATAAACCATAAGATACATTATCTATACCTTAGAATAAATTGTATAAACCTTAAGATAAATTATGTAAACCCTGGGAGAAATTGTCTAAACCTTAAAATAAATTATGTAAACCTCAGATAAATTTTAGGAAAAAAACTTAGGTATTCCCATCAACCCATTAACATACCCTGGATGTAACAAAAAATAAATTCTTCAAGTTGATCATAATTTCAGAAAATGTCCTAAAATTGCATATGATTTAAAACAAAAATCTAGTAAAATCTGTGCATACACTAAAATCAATGCATTTTGTTATTTATATATATATATATATATATATATATATATATATATATATATAATTAAAATAATAAATTTAAAAAATTATTGCTTTCGTGTAATATCTTGTACATTTTATGTTGTTTTATAGCTTTCATGTGTTATTTTTTAGATATTAAAGATGACATGCTATTAAAATTATAGCATCTCATATTATGAACATTATCAAGAGGGTGTTGGATGCCTTTATATATGGTGAATAACATTTATGCATCAACATAATGTGGCATGGAGGAGGATTTTGATGAGGCCTATGATTCACTTCAATACTCTTCCATGAGTAGACGTTCATTGACCTCTATACAACTTGAAAAATTATTTGACATTTATTGACACTCATGTACATTTTATTTTTTAATTAAAAAACTAATTGAAATACTTCAATTATGCAACTTGATATTAACATATATATTACTTATAAGGAATTATATGGTCTAAATGAAAGAGATAGGAGGGTTCATATTAGTGGACATCCCTCAATTACTAAGGACCCAACGTAGAAGAATAAATGTTCAATATCTCATTTAATTAAAAAATATTTATTTTCATTTAAAATTATAATACAACTTGTGCATGATAGGTTTAATTCCCATATAGACTAATGGGAGGATGAGGGACCTAGGAAGAGTAAATGTCCTTCATTTGTTTTTAGGAAGTAACATGAATGAATGCACATATTTAAATTTTATTTTTTAATTAAAAGTTTTTTATTGCCATTGAAAAATATAATACAACTTGATTATGACATATCCACTTCTTCTAACAGTGAGTGGGAGAATGAGTACATTGGGATGAGTATACTCCATTTGTTATGAGGGGCTTGGCTGCATAGAGGTATATATTTTTTGTTTTATTATTTAACTTTATTTTAATTAATTGAGTTGTAACATATTAAAATTTTATTATAGATCTTTATCAAGTGTAGGACCCTTTTGTCCTCCAAAAAAGAAAAAAAATCCAAAAGGTAAGAGTTTGTCCCAACTAGGATCAATGAGATGCCTTCCAATACATAAGGCGGGAGGACAAAGACGAAGTAAGGCCATTCCCGACAGGGTCAAATGATGAAAAAACCTATTGTTTTACTCATGAATAATATAGACACTAGATGAAAGGCAATCTCAATATGTACCTCTATGTAAATGACAATATGAAGACATTAATGGATGCTTAGAAAAAGTAAGTATTTTAATATATATTATTTGAGTAGTTTAATTTGTTAGCTTTTAGTTTATCATTTTATTAATTTATATTAATTTAATTAATTATTATTTTTAATTATACTTATTTACATTTAGTATAAAAAAATAGTTTTGAGTATATCAAGAAAAGAATAATTGAATGAGCCAAAAAAACAAAATTGTTCATTTTTGCATTTAGAGTTGTATAAAATACCAGTTGTAAATGTCCAAACTAGTTCTTGTGATTCACGAAGACTTTGGGAGTTCCCAATATAAGAATAATTTAATTTAAAAATATGTCCAATAAGGGTTTAGGAGAGTAAATAGGCATTTTAGAGTAATTATGATGTGTAAATATAATTTTTTTAATGTTATAGTTGTTTAATAATTTTTCATATCTATAATTTTTAGGTTCAACGGCATGGAAACCCTTTATGAAGAGAATATAAATATTCGACTTTCGAAATTAGATAAAGATGCATGGAATAGTTTGTTCGACAAATGGCCAAAAGAAGACATTAATAGGGTTGTACATTAGTTAACCGAGTCAATGATTTATAAAAAATCAAATAAATATTTTAAAAATATTGAAATTAATGCACGGAAGAAAAATAACCAACTAAAAGGTTACAAAGCTAGAGTGCAAAAAGCTTAGTAGATGATTCATCACATGAGGTTATGAAATGCAAATGAGCTTACTAACAAATTTGTAAGTTCTATATAAATTATTGTATAATTATGTATTTTTGTTTATATAAATTCTTTTAAATAAATTATAAATATGTATAATTTTATCATATAATTGTTTTAACAAGAAGTGAGTTATCACAAGCCCACAATTAAAAAAAAAGTGTGTGCAGTGCTACAAAACATCAGATGGGCCATACTTGCTTTCAACAATTAAATTCATAATAATGAATTTATGCCAGGAAGACATGCTATTGAATTAGTTGTGAATTATTTATATTATAAATTAAAACACTTACATAATTTTATCATTATGTATTTGAAAGTCGAAAGACAATCTAAAATCAAGAAGGATGAAGAAGAGGATTACTCGAACTACAGGAGGACGAGGATGAGGGCCAGCTTCCCAACGAGTAGCAAATCAAAGAAAAGTAAGTTAAAGCAAGGCTTGTAAGACATGATATCCAAGAGAACAAACTAATGGCAGCTAAAATCTACTTTCAAGCTCGTTGTGAATGCTAGACCATACGAGTAGTGCTTTTTTGTCCTAAAATGATGCACAAGACATGCAAGTGCCAAGAGGTAGACTATAACGACTTCAAACACCTTCGTGCCAAGTGAGTTTGTAGGATATTAATTTGGAAAACCCCCGAATGTGAGCTCAAAGTGTTTGCGAGTCAGAATGTGTTGTGCGAAATGGCAGGGAGTAACAAAACTCAAATGGGCAAGCATTGATGTTTTCAAACAGGTAATTTAATGCACAGAAGTGGTCATGAGCTCGCCTGGTCATCTGATGAGCTCATTGTTGAACAGTAAGACTTGTTGGCTAAAATAATGTAGAAATGCAATGGAAAGCCTGTTTCGTGAATAGACAAGGGACAAAGTAACTATTGATGCAGAGAGATAAGGTGGGGTGTTTTGTTTGGAGCGATCGTTTGGTGGCAAGTTGGACAGTCATAGGAGTAATAAACCAGATGACTATGGTGGAGATGAGTTCTTAGGTGGTGATTATATTTTGGCAAGTTGAAGATAGAGTCATAGGAGTAGTAAACCAGATGACTGTGGTGGAGATGAGCTCTTAAGTGGTGATGATATTTTGGCAAGTTGAAGATAGAGTTACAGGTGTATAAACCAGATGATTATGGCGGAGATGAGTTTTTAGATCGTGATGATATTTTGACAAGTTGAAGACAGAGTTATAGGAGTAGTAAACCAGATGACTATGGTGAAGATGAGCTCTTAGGTGGTAATGATATTTTGGCAAGTTGATCCCTGTAAACTCAGCAAGCCATCGTCGTGTTGACAATGAGTTGTTTCTAGCTCTTAACAATTACTCGATCTCTCATAAATTCCCCATGAGTTCTCAATAAAATGTTGTTGATATCTTATGTATCTCTGGTGATAAAAGATTGTTTTGACTATACATTTATAAACAATTAATTTTAAATTAAGATTTAGTAGCATGTAAATTGACATCCAACAATTAAAAGTGAAAAAATGGAATAAGATAATTACACTCTAAGTTAATATGAGATAAAAATAAATAAAAAATAAAATTAAAACCATTGAAAATCAACACACACAATGATAACATCTAATTTAAATCAATAATTAATAAACTAACTATTAAAATAAAATTATATATATTAACACTTAATAAATACCCAAAAATCAAGTGTCAACATCTTTTAAATATTTATTGAAATATATCAAATCCATTTTAACATGGATCCATATTAATTGTCAATAAAATAACAAACTTATTATAATATATAATTTTCTAATTTGGTTTTAAAGGTTTGATATGATAAAGTAAGAAGAAGTACAAATCTATACACTTCATCATAGTTTCATTTAAAAATAAGTTTTTGAGGATACTATATTTTCAAATCTTATATTCAAAATTATATTTGATGGTTTTATAATTGTACTTAATTTTTTTGGATTAAATTAGATAGTTCTATTACTATATAACATGCTTGATATATTGACAATTAAACAGTTGATAAAATCTTGTTCTTTCTAAAATATAAAAATATATTTAAATTATATAAAATACTTTGACTAGTAACCATGGTTAAAAATCTTTCATTCATTCACTATCAAATTTAATTGAGTCAAACTACACCATCAACATTCCAAAATATATCATTCACTTTAACTCTATATATATTCACATATGACATCAGCATAGATATATCATTCAAGTTAACTATATATATTCATATATAACATGATCATAGATTCAATCAAATCCTTATTTATGATGAAGATCAAAGTAATACCTCCTTTGATATTCCACAGGGGACCTTTTATTACATCATAATTCTATTTGGTATTATAAACACATGGGAAACATACAAAAGGGACATAACCCATATATTTTATGATCTTATTCACAATATAGTGGAGAATTACATAGATGATCTTCTAGGGGAAACAAGGTGATGAATTGACCACTTATAAGTGTTAAACACCATCTCGATGTACTTGATCAAATATGGTGTTACTCTTAACCTATAAAAAATGTGTGTTTGAAGTCATAAGTGGAAAATACATAGGGTATATCATCTCCCAACATGGGATCGATGTTAACCCTACATAGATTCATGAAATCTTGGAAATTCTTCCCTCCATGGATGAATCAAGGATTATGTCATTCCTAAGAATGTTTGGATAAATTTGATGATCCATTCTTGATCTTACTTGTATCATTAATTGTATCAAAAACATTATTAAGAATACAAGCGGATTAACTTGGATATATGATTTTTAGGAGAAATTTCAAGTGGTCAAATGCTTAATTATGTCTCTCCCTATGCTTATTGTGCCTAAGATAGGTTAGACCTTGATACTTTACATTATGGAAACTAATATGTATCTCATATAAATTTTGTACCAAGAGGATTATTTTATAACATAATGTGCCATTTATTTCATTAGTTCCATTCTCATGGATTATGAAACATGTTACACATAGGTAGAAAAGGAGTGTTTGTAAATTGTGTTCACAACTAAGAAATTACACAATTCTATGATTAATAATGAAATATGAGTCATAGTGAGGTCTCAATCCTTATAAAAATTATTGAATATCCATCCCTCTCATAAAAGGTTGGATGTTTTGTCATGATTTTAAGTGAATTTAATAAACTTATAACAATAATAATTCTACTAATGGATAAATCATCCCGATTGGTTATAAAATTCCCTATAGATGTTATAAATATCAATTACAATAATTTTATTAATGAATTAGTTTGTTAAATATATATTCCTCCTATCATTTCTTCTCCTTGATATGTCAATATCATTCATTACTTAATCGACCACGCATATCTTAAGGGACCCAACTCTTATTGTTGAACAGTAAGACTTGTTGGCTAAAATAATGTAGAAATGCAATGGAAAGCCTGTTTCGTGAATAGACAAGGGACAAAGTAACTATTGATGCAGAGAGATAAGGTGGGGTGTTTTGTTTGGAGCGATCGTTTGGTGGCAAGTTGGACAGTCATAGGAGTAATAAACCAGATGACTATGGTGGAGATGAGTTCTTAGGTGGTGATTATATTTTGGCAAGTTGAAGATAGAGTCATAGGAGTAGTAAACCAGATGACTGTGGTGGAGATGAGCTCTTAAGTGGTGATGATATTTTGGCAAGTTGAAGATAGAGTTACAGGTGTATAAACCAGATGATTATGGCGGAGATGAGTTTTTAGATCGTGATGATATTTTGACAAGTTGAAGACAGAGTTATAGGAGTAGTAAACCAGATGACTATGGTGAAGATGAGCTCTTAGGTGGTAATGATATTTTGGCAAGTTGATCCCTGTAAACTCAGCAAGCCATCGTCGTGTTGACAATGAGTTGTTTCTAGCTCTTAACAATTACTCGATCTCTCATAAATTCCCCATGAGTTCTCAATAAAATGTTGTTGATATCTTATGTATCTCTGGTGATAAAAGATTGTTTTGACTATACATTTATAAACAATTAATTTTAAATTAAGATTTAGTAGCATGTAAATTGACATCCAACAATTAATAGTGAAAAAATGGAATAAGATAATTACACTCTAAGTTAATATGAGATAAAAATAAATAAAAAATAAAATTAAAACCATTGAAAATCAACACACACAATGATAACATCTAATTTAAATCAATAATTAATAAACTAACTATTAAAATAAAATTATATATATTAACACTTAATAAATACCCAAAAATCAAGTGTCAACATCTTTTAAATATTTATTGAAATATATCAAATCCATTTTAACATGGATCCATATTAATTGTCAATAAAATAACAAACTTATTATAATATATAATTTTCTAATTTGGTTTTAAAGGTTTGATATGATAAAGTAAGAAGAAGTACAAATCTATACACTTCATCATAGTTTCATTTAAAAATAAGTTTTTGAGGATACTATATTTTCAAATCTTATATTCAAAATTATATTTGATGGTTTTATAATTGTACTTAATTTTTTTGGATTAAATTAGATAGTTCTATTACTATATAACATGCTTGATATATTGACAATTAAACAGTTGATAAAATCTTGTTCTTTCTAAAATATAAAAATATATTTAAATTATATAAAATACTTTGACTAGTAACCATGGTTAAAAATCTTTCATTCATTCACTATCAAATTTAATTGAGTCAAACTACACCATCAACATTCCAAAATATATCATTCACTTTAACTCTATATATATTCACATATGACATCAGCATAGATATATCATTCAAGTTAACTATATATATTCATATATAACATGATCATAGATTCAATAAGAAACTTTGATTAAGAATAGTGATAAAAGGAATGCTCATTTTCCCATCCCATCTGTCCTTTACCAAAAAAGCATTCAAATTATTGATTGTCATAATTAGAATTTCAAGACATTCATTTCCCTTGGGTTCCAATCACTAATGAGATAAGGAGGCCTTGTGACACCTAAGAGGGGAATTGATTATTTAAGGTAATGGAACTATTGGAGATGATTAAAGATGCTTTCCAAGTATCCTTGGGATGCAAATTTAAATGTCCAAAATATCTCATGACCAAACTTTTACCTTTTGCCATTTGTCAAGAAGGAGTTTCAATACTCAAAGATGCTTGTGAAAGAGTTTTAATGCCACATTAAGGAAGGTGATCAATTTGGGATGGACACATGTCCAAATCAGTTCCCTGATCTATCCTCCACCTCATTTCCATGCAACACTTGTCCCTAACCTGATTTGAAGTGTTATTGAGAGCCCATCATGAATGCAGTTTCATAAGAGAGAATGATTGAGGAGATTGCTATGCCACACTTGGAGAAGAGGCTAATTTGGGATAGAATGATGTGAAAATTATTTGCATGACTCATTTTCCACCTCATCCACATGAATTTTAATTGATTTCCACCTTTGGACACTTTTCCTTGTGCCTTTTTAACTTCTATTCTCTCTCTTTTCTTCTAAATTCTATAAATGAGCCATGTTGGCCATTGTAAATGAGACCACAGCTAGTATGGCATAGCCCTATTGGTATGACATTGCACTTTTGTCTTTCAACATTGAATATAATTCTGATTTTAATCTAAGAGCATTTTGTATAAGTGTGTAAGTGATGTATAGTGGAGCTAAGTGATGGTGTCATCCTTACTCCTCTTTATCCTTCATGTTTAAGCAAGAGTTATGATTTTACAAGGTCATGTGAAGCGTATGAATGTACTAGGATCCTTTTCAAGCATGCAATTATTTATATGGTGTGAAATATTCCCCTAGATTAGCTATCTTTTTGATTATCCAATGTATACCTACCTTCACATTGAAACACTATGTTAGGATCCTTTAATGCCTAGAATTGATCTTGGAAAGCCTTATTGCTTAGTAGGAGTGTGATAGTCTATGAGATATGTCTTGGTGTATCACCTCTTTAGTGTAGTTTCCTTTTCATGCAAACTCCTAACCCTTTTCTCATAAACATGCATTAGATTAGGTGATACGTACTTAAAGATGAATCTAGGGAGCTAGCCCTCATATTCTAGAGATTCATCTCTCTTACAAGTTCCCACAAACTTGAGAGATGATTATATATTGCATCAAATTTTAGGAGCATTATAGAGTATCCTAGGGTGCATAATTTGATGACAACAGTAACCAAATTGTACCTTTGTTATCTATCTTGTCTGAAACTAAACTTCATAGGTATGATTGGTCATCAGTTGGATTCCTTCTCCTGATGCAGTGTTTATAGCATGCCAAGACGTGAGATAATAATTACCCAAAGTTATCTCCTTAGCTTCTCCTAGAACTATTTCAAGAGATATTTGATCAAAGAATATCCCTCTAATACCAAAATGTAGGATGCCATAATGGGTCACATGTCCTTGTACTATGCCATCAACTCTTCCAAATGTCTTAGTGTGGGGTAACAAAAGAGTCCTTATTTGAAGACATTGTGCGAGACCTTCAGTAATATAACTGGCTCCAGGACTCTAGTTAAAATAGATTTTCATGAACTTCCATTCAATAATAGTAGTTTAGTTATACGTTTGAGTTTCTTTAGAGCATATCATAATTTTTGGCACTTCCATTGGTAATAATTGTTGTATTAGAGACTCTGGAGTTGCTTGATGAGGTATTATTGGTTAGATTGATTGACCACTACTAGAGATGGCTGGTGCCTTGCCTCTTTCTTCATTCTACCTTCTAAACCATAATAGAGCCTGACTGGGATATAGGATCTAGCATTGTTTGACAATATGACCTTGCTAGGCATAATGTCCACAAATTTTTGAATCTCCACACATCCTCTTCTTCTGTTGACATTCTTGTAATTCTACTCATAGTGCATCAATGCTCTATTAGAACCTCTCAATTTGTTGCTTCTATCATTGCTCTACCACTTATTGAATTTGCTTTTGAAATTGTAGGTATTGTATTATCGTAGTGATAATGGTATTCAGTAACAATTAAATCTGAGCTAGCATTATATCCATTATTCTACAATAAATGATTTTGTTTAAAATAACAAAATCATTTATTCACCTACAAATTTAGTTTTGATATCAAACTTGATGCACCAGAACAATGCCTAAATAGAAGTTAGCCCAACACACTAACCACTTTGATACCAAATCTGATCTGTAAAATTAAGAAATAATACGCTTGCATATTTTATTTTTACTTTATAATATTAATTTATGAAACAATTTAAAAATTTGACTTAAAAATTATCAATTCAACAAGAATAATTCAAGAAATTCTCAAAACACAACACACAATTTGATAATGGAGTTCGACACGAAGGCCTACGTCTCTAGGTCTTATATCAGTCGATGTATTAGGAAAAATGCTTGAAAAATACTTAAAAACATCTCCAAAATGAAAAGTGAACAACTGCAAAGTTGTTTATTGAGAAAAAATAATGCTAGTCTCTTTTTAGACTTTTTGCTAATTTTGCCTCTATCTCTTTCTGAAACTCTCACAAGCCCCCTTTATAGCCTTTAGCTATATTAATTACTTTTTCATTGTATTAAAATGCAATGTTGCATGATTTATATAGTGGTTCATGCCCATAGCTAAAGCGGTTGGGCCTTATATTTTTGGTTGGGAGGATAATGGTTCGAGTCCGGTGGCTTGAGCATAGCTTATAAACTTCATCCATTTATCCCACATTCATGGGGTCTTGGCTTATCATAGTTTTGAAATAGTCTTGGTTGGACTATTCAAAAATGTCATTTGGAATTTATCCCATATTTAGTTGGTTTTGATTTATCTAAGACTTTAATAATCCTTTCCTTCCACGTATATCTTATGGATTGGGCCACGTTTTCCATCATAGAATCTTGGATGGTTATGTAGTGATCCGTGACAACTTGGAAATTACGTGGCATGTCATTTAGTCATGGCATATGTGGCAAGTTGGAAACTTCAATTGAATCATGAGATTTTTTAGATCTGGGAACCCATCTGGGGTAAATTTGAACTTCGATCATGTTGGGACCCTTTCAACCCAACTCAGGTTGCCACCCTAACTCGATGCTCCACCCAACTCAAACTTCATCCCAACTCGAGTTGGTATGAATATAGATGATTGAGAATATTGTGGTGGCTTGAGGACCCACTACATGGTCCAATCTTCACTCGCCACTTTTTGATGTCCAACTGGATGTTCTATCCAAACCCAATGTTTTTTACTTGCCATGTTTAATCTCTGCATGATATCTTATGCATACGGGCTCTGTTTTGCACACCATGAGATGTGCTAGAAATATCTCAATGAGCTCTTTGCCATGATAATGATCAAACTAAAATTTGATGTCTTGTTTTTTATAGCAAATATGTATCCTCCCAGATTAGACTTATATTTATTATTTCATGCTATTGTATGTTGATTTATCTACACTACCATGCTTCACTTGATATCTTTTGAGTGTGTGTAGTGACATCCAGCTCTTTGATTTCTTTACTCTACCCATTGAAGGTAAATTTATACTTCTACATTCAAGATACACATAGATATACATATCCACTGGAGGCATCTCCTACATGACTACACTATCTAGGTTATGTCATTCTTACACTACACACTCTGAGTTATCATATTGATGTGCATTCCTTACTAGATTACATAGATTACTACATTGACATTTCACTAGTACGTAGAACTTGTGTATTTCTTAGCATATACCTAGTCTTGTAATACACATGTTTTGTATACTTTCACATTTTCTTTGATTAGTTAGATGTGTTTGTATCTTCTAGTTCTTACTTTTGCTTTCATTCTTTGCTTAGCATAGCCTGTGCGATTGCACTTTCTAGTTTCTACTTATCTACTGTTTGTGCCTTAGGACATCTGCCAATGTCCTTTGTTTGTACTCTTTCATGTCCTTGTGGCCCTTGTGCCAACTTTGTTTCTTCCACTTGTATGTGTATATAGAATTTGAACATGCCTTTTATGTTTATCTTCTAATTTGAGTGGCATGTGTCCATGTCCCTTATTTGCATGGCCCCTTGGCCACACTTTTATGCTTCTTGCTTCTTACTGTGTATGCTTGTTTTTTTGTTTGTTTTTTTGCTCCTCACTATGTGACATGCCATGATTCTAATTATGCATTTATCTTGCTTCTTGGATACCATGATAGACATCATGCTCCATCCCTCCATACAAACTAATAACTAATATCTAACATTACCAGTCTATTTTAGTATCATGCACATGCTCTTACATTGTTATATCTATTTAGGCATACCCATATTGATCTAACAATCTATCAATTCAAATATTGCTAGATCTTGAAATATCTTGTCACATATTCAATGATATATCTTGCATCTATATAGCTTAACACACTTATAGTACTCTTTTATTCTGAGGGAAGTCATTGTAGGTTCATCATTCTTACCCTTAGAAGAGGGGGCATAAAACAAGGAAACAATCACATTTAGAACACTCAGTACAGAATCTAGAGGTCAAAACTGGTCAAACTAGAGAAAAAAATAGTGATAGTTTCAGATCAACAATCAATTTTTAAACTACACAACAATGCCAAAATGGATAGTAGAACCAAACATAGGGGTATCCACATTTTAGTGCTCCTATCCAAGCAGAAAAACACTCAAGGTTTCTATAAATAGGCAAAATTTTCAATTCAAGGACAGTTTTTACACTTCTAAATCAGTCAGATTCAATAATTTCAGTATAATTTTCTTAGAGAATCTAGATATAGGAGGGTTATTATGTGCAACATGATGGCTCTTGCTTTCAGTTCAGATTAGGTAGTTGGCATAACTTTTAGATCATAATCCATGTTCTAGACATCAGTGATTGGGGGAAATTTGCATGGCACATTGATCTTCTTTTCTTTTTGAGTTTACTTTATTCCAAGAATTCTCAATAGTTGTGTACATTACTCCATCTATAGGTGGTTTACATCACATTTGAGTTAAACTTTCATACAAATTTAGTTTTTTGAGTATCTGAGTTCTTGAGTTGGTTTTCACATAAGCAATTTACATTAGTTTTAGAGAGGCTTTCATACAAGCCTAACCTCCATCTTTCAAAATGGCCAAGAATGGCCTAGCTTCCAGCACACATTCAGGCTATCCATGCCACATTATCATATTCTTAGCACATACATGGGCTCCATGAGCCATCTCATATGACATCTATTCTATATCGATATTACATCATGGATTCATTTCATGGGGCAATAATGGAGCTAAAAGTCTAGCTAACCTTTGTATTCTTGAGCCACCTATTCAGAGGGATTGGACACATAGTCCAAACATTGATTAACACACACATGATTCATTAACTTCACATAGTTAGCGATGATGGAGCTAAAAGGCTAGCCTTTGCATTCTTGATCCACTTTCTATGGAATTGAACACTCATCTCTATTCACGATATTACTCTTGATTCAACACATGCTCAACATCGTCAAACACATTCTAGCATCACAATAGGTTTTGTATTGGTTTGTCTACCTAGTGAGGTGTATTCATTCCTTTTTATTCCTCTTACTCAGATCTTGTAAATTCTTATTTTAGATATAATGTATCTAGTAAGAACTAATCTACTTTATGTTTTCATTATAGATTCACAATTCATAGTGTGCTCTCTCTATGTACATCCAACATCACATAGCTTCATGAGCTTCACCTTTATAAGTAAGTTCAGGTATGCTTCTTATTTTCCTTTATCCTAGAATTTTTCTTTGCAACACCACCAAAATAAAGGGGGGGAAATGTAGTCATGTAAAATGTGAAATTGTAAAACTTCAGTATGGCTAAGACACCTAATCCATAGTTCCTTTTGTTGGCTCACACAATCTTTCTAGGCTACTTATTTCACTGATTCCCAGTCATTCAAAGCTTTCTAGACTTAGCCCTTTTAGACCTAGGTAGCCCTTCATGCCCAGATCCACCCCCTAGGTCTTTTTCCCTCTAGACAAAAGTGCCAAAATAGGATAGGAGTGTTGGAACCCAGGATGTCCTATTTTTGGTGTTGTTTTCCAAGTTCACTTTTGCCTCCAACGATCAGATTCTTTTGGTTCCTTATCTTTTTCCCTATTAGTCTCACATGAATTTATTTAACCCATCATCATTAGTTTTCCTATAAAAGGCCATTCAATGTCTATTTAGAAGGGTGGACACTCATTTACAAGAGAGACACAAGAATACAAGTAACTACACTCAAGCACTCCTCTCCATTCTTTGCATATAACCTTCCAATATTATTCAAAGCCTACTCAAGTCATTGCACTACTCCCTAGCCAGCTGAAGCACATCCAATTTTTCATTCTAGTTACATTGATAATACACAAATTATACAAAGTACTTCAATGAGAGAATTACATTAAATTGATCCCTCTTTGGAGTATTGGTATGTAGGTAGCATGCCTACACATGGGGTGTGAAGTGCATCCAATGTATCCTTTACACACTAATCCCTTCTCTCTCTTTCCAAAGTTTGCATTCAAGTTCAAGCACCAGGAGATCCTAAGACTTTTAAACATTAAAATAGGCATAAAATGAGCTCCACAAGGTCTTAGACCTTAAAATTTTAGTGGCAGGGTAATACAAGCATTCTGAACATAACCTAGAAAGCTTTCAACCTCAGGACAACAACACCAAAATAGGACTACAATCCCAGACAACATGGTGTCATGTTTTGGATGCTCCTGTCCAATCAAGAAATTAAGTCTAGAGACCTATTTTTGACTATTTGTCAATCCTAGTCCTCTAGTATCAGACCTTATCTCAGTCCAAATTAGTCAGAATAAGCTAAGTTCTAATCTCTCTCACTTCCTACTATATTTGGAAAAGGAAAAAATACAATCTATTTACACAAATCAGTAGGCTAATTAAAGTATATTTATTTACTAATTTACATTGCTCATCCCCTTTATTATTTATGAATATAACTCCAATAAAACAATAAAATAAATGTGTATGTTTTCTCCTGCCCATATAGATGGAGGTGTCTCCATTATGGTCATCAACTGAATAAATAAAATGTGATTTTTAGTTGAGCATATCTATATAAATAAATAAATGTACATGAAACATAATAATAATGAAAAATTACATCTATACATGTATACATTGACTAGGTAAAAACAATATATGCACCACTAGATGATCCACAATCTAGATGTGAAAAGGATGGGATCATCAACACCTGCAACATAAAAATATAGATATATGTTATTAAATTTTATATGTGAATTAATTATTTCATTTTAAATACATATATATCTAAAATTTAATGTGTCAAATGTTATTAATTTATTCATTTTTTTTATAACATGTCAAATATATAAGATACCTGCATAGGTGAAATCGAGGTCTATAAACCAAATGTATGTGTCAAAAGCTCATCATTCAAAAGCATAGCATCTACCTCACTTGAAGAACTATCATAATTAGGATATATCAAATAATCCTCATTTGAAGTTTCAGTACATACAACACCATAGGATCCACAATTGTGTGGATAAGCATCAATGCTAGTTGGAGCATCCCCATGTCCACCATCTCCAACATCAGTGTGGGAAAGCTTACTCATATGTAGAATGAAGGTGTTAGTAATCACCTTAAACACATGTAAAGTGTCAATCTATACAACCTTTTTCACTATAGAGGGGATTATCTTAGGTTGACGTGGATTTTGGATACAAACTCTTGAAGGATGATTAGGCGCATGATGTGCACCTAGTCTATCTTGTGCACAGCTTTTCCTTGAACCTAAAAATCTGAGTAGTCAAAATAATTAGAAATTTAAATATGGATAAACCCATAATAAAATTTCCTTAAGAAAAACAAAGGAATCACATGTTTATTACAAGATAGGTAATCAAAGACCATCCACCATCAGTCCCAAAAGTTATCTTTTATCAAATCATATTGGCATAAGTGGATTAGGAGCTCATGGTAATAGAGGTGGTGATTTGGTTTTTGGATTAATAAATATTATGAAAATGTAGTTTTTTGTTATTTGTTAATCTCTCACACTAGCTATTGATATTTTGTTAGCATAGTAGTACCTACATCTCTCTATAAGATATCCATCTATCAATTTGACCTATTATCGAGTCAATTTAGCTTAGTAATGAATCTAATATATTTACCAAATAAGTACAGTGGGTGTTGGTTGAATATGGGTCCATCATTATCTTAATTATCTCTTCAATTTGTATTTTATTTTCTATTAAATGCATCACCAAAATATCTTGACTACCTAGGGGGTCTTGTGTAATTTTAGGAGGATCAGCAGGGTTAAGAGGGTTTTGTGGATTATTTTCTTCATCTTAAATTCCCACATTTTGTTTTTCAATTGAATGGGTTTGATAGGTTGTATAAATCAAAAAATAAATGGTTTAAAAAAAAATGAAAATAAAAAAATACTAAATTTGGTGTTAATTTTTAGGAAATTTATCTACTTACCTCTCCTCTTGTGTGACATTGTTGATCATTTCACTAAACAAAATTTTCAATATATTTCCACATTCATTGTTAAGGTAATTTCCTAGAATGTGAGCATGGTATGATGGTGCACAATTTGAAAAAAAAAAATTACGGAATGAAATGTTTCGACCTTTTAAAATATCTCACACTTAGAATATATCTAGTAGCTTTATTCTCTCCTACACATTATTTACATGATTTGTTCTCACAAATCACTCACATAATAAACTAACTAATATAACTCATATGATATAAGTTTTTATTACAACCACGCCACATTAAAATTTATTTCATACATACAAATATAATTGTTCAAACATGTGAGTACTAACTCATTTTCCTAACATAAACCTAATTAAAATAACATGTACATATTATTTTAATATCGTGTACGCATTTATGTTTAATTCATGTTTTGGACTAAAAATGTTCACTTTTTATTGGGCTCACCTCTCGCCTCCACCCCCCTCCCCAACTTCTTGCACTTACTCAACAGACTTCTTGTGGTGTATTCTCGACCAAGGTCTCCTAATTGATTTACACTTAGTGCACCTTGGTATAATTCACCCTGTTCGCTTTACATGCAAACACCTAGAATTCTTAAAGCATTTTTTTTAGTTTTTCAAGCTTGCTTAGTCTATTTAATAGTGGATTTAAAAAAAATTCCAACCCTTTTGCCCTGAGATGTTTACCTAGAATATAATGATTTTAGAGGACTTGACCATGATTCTTGCAAAATTTTCACAATTATGGTATATATTTTGAGTTGAAAATCTTTTTTAATAATAGAAGAACAAAAATATTTCTACTTTTAATTAGACTGTTTTGAATGATTTTTTTCCACATCTAACAAGATTAATACATTATCTGACGTTATATTTTAGACTTAAATTGAAGCCAAAAAGCTTGTCTAGAGCTTACCCAACCCCAGATCCTACATGATCATTGAGACACCACCCCATGTGTGGTCAATAGAGTCCCTCCAAACTCTCCCAACCATTGATCGCCTCGATGGGACCATAGGAATGGATCGTGAGGGAGGAATTAATTAGGCAAAAGGCACTACAATGGTTCTCCATATATGTTTTCTATCTGTTGAACATCATAGGTTAGGGAAAACAATTCCCCAGTTTTAAGGTCGAGCTTGTGTGAGAAATCATGGAGAAATGAAGTTGGACGTGGAATTCAAACCATCTCTCGATAGTCTCTAGGTCTTTTTAAGGAGTAACCCTAATGAAGTAGGGCTTTTCGTCCTTAGACATGTCCAGAAGTCAGCCATTGAAGAAGATAGCCCCCATGTTGGCAACTTGCATGCCCTCGCCGTAATATACCAACCCCAACATGCCTCGCGCATAGTATAATAAAATCCACAAGATTCCAATCATGCCATGTATTTATCCAATAGGTTTAGGATAAATAAGGCTCACCATATTTTTCCTCCATAATGAAACGACTGGTCTCAGTGAACCTGGAACAATATCTGGCCTTGTCATGGGTAAACATAATTGTATGAAGTATGTCATAGTTGTTAAAAATGTGCTATCCGACATTGGGTTTGAAATAGTCATTACCACCATTTCTCATGTATGCCCAACCTCTTAACGAGCCACGGATTTGTCCAACTACTTACAGGTCATGTTGAAATGGACTCTCGGGGGCTGGATAGAAGTTACCTTGAAGCTAAACTTTAGGATCCACACTAGCGTTCTTCTCAATCACTGATATTCCATTTTCAATACCATCAAAAACCCTTAGAGTGACCATTTACGTGATATTTCATCCATTATCTTCATGGAATTTCGTTACTGATGGGACAACAGGATGGAATGATATATAACGGGTCACCGCATATAAACCTTTCCAAACCCTTAAACCTCCAACGCAGGTTCTCCCATGGAGCCACATTGGTGACAAATCCATGCCAGATTGTACTTCAGTAAAATCATAAACAACACAACGCACATAATTTTTTCGATGTATATTAAGACACATGAATATGCCCACTTTACTACAATATTCGTGGCTACAATTTACATATAGATAGAAAACGTGACTATAATTTATAATATAATATTTATATATTATATAATATAATATTCATATATATAATATAATTTATATTTAATAATAAAAATATTATAATAGTTATATAGAATACACAAGGGCTTACGTCATACATCAACTAAGTTTAGATTAGCTATTAGATTTATATGATCTATACACATTACAACAGGTTATGCATCTTACAAAGTGGTGGCATGTTTGACTAGGTGTTTTATATTGTTAAGGTTGGACAAGGACGTTAAGAGAGTTGATTTGATTATGGCATGGGTCCATGATTGATGTGTAGTTTGAATCAGTGTTATAATATTGTTGACATTGAGACAAGACTTTGAGGACATGGAGTCTTTCTTGTAATTTCTATTTGTCTATGCCACAAACATATTGACACCTACTGCAATTACATTAGCCATAAAAACATATAAAAATTCCATACTAAAACCCCTAGAAGAAAAGTCAGGGACAATTGGAGCTTGTATTTATAAGCATCTTATTTATCCCTACTAAAAAAAACATAAAATCTAACTGAGCACTAGTCCAGAAAAAGATGTTTTAGAAATATTATTAAAATGAATATTATATTATTGTTGCTTAACATTTCATGTACAAAAGGTGAAATAGGGTCAGTAGTCATGGGTTTTGAGTGAGGTACAACTATCAATTTAAACACTTTCACTTTAAAAAATGCCTCTTACTAAAATAGAAACATACATCCCTTTCAATATAACTTATGTTCTTCAATATGATAGTTTCAGCCCCCACAAATGAAGCTATAACAATCAAGGTGGCCCCTGATTTGAGATACATTAGACCACCAAAGCACTTGTAGAGATTATGCAGAAACTAGTGTAGATTCATACCTAGGATCAACGGACTACCCAAAATTGGTAGTGCTTTTGGTTTCATTGGAGAAGCCTTTTCAATTTTTCATCTAACTGGTTTTAAAGTCATATAATAAGGTTTTAAACAATTTATGCAATCATATTTTTTGTCTAATAGTTTTAGACTCATATAAATTGACATATGGTGCATTATCTACATTTCTATAGGAGTAATTTTATATTCAACCCCTATTTTCATTATGTAGAAACTAAAATTGAATATGTATAACATCTCAGTCTTGTACATTTGACAAATATCAATCAGGTCTCTACCTTTCAGTTTCATATCTCCTTGTTGCCAAAAGGCTCACATTCACCATCTCATTGTGTCCAAATTATTATCTTTTAATCTAATCCATATAATTTTAATGACCTAGGTCTCTTATACTACGCAAAAATATTAAAAAATTGATAAACATCTTTCAAAGTCAGTTTTAGATCTATACCTTTTTTCTAGCCCTTTGGACACTACCAACCACAAAGGGATAGTCTAGCCTATGGTAGTGTCTAGATCCTTATCCAGTGTCTAGTTGCCAATATTCATCCAAATTATAAATGTTTTGAAATCTATGGGTTAGTATATTTTTCTTATTGAAATCTATCATCAGATATTTTCAAAAGGTGTGGTATAAATATAAGTTTAATCCTTCTCATTATTATCTAGAAAATACCTAGAAAATAGCTATTAAATCTAAATTAATCAATTAAACAATCAATCTATTCGGCCCCATTCATCCATATTTTCATATCTAACATAGAAGCAGTCATATTACAACTTTGAAGCATTCAAAGAGCATCCCATGAATGATATTTATCAAGTTACAAGCTATATAAGTGCATGTGTCATCATATAGTATATTGCACCCTTGTGCACACACTTTTTTACACATAGGGGATAACTTCATAAGTCTGAGGCCCTATTTGGAGTATTGGATATGTAGGTAGTGCCCATTGATAGAGGGTTCTTTGGGGTCAACTCAATACTATGAGCCTATTGACCCATTTTTAACAAATTTATTCCAAGGGTAAAGAAGGGTGGATGGATAGGGTTTAATCAATCAGTAAAGTATAATAACCTATATCCTAGATCTAAATACAACATCATAAAGCTGATAAAAAAAATAAAAACATTGAAGTTGGCCACATCTTAATCCAATAATTATTCCATACTGAACACATGCATCACAGTCAAATACCAGTGTCAATGGTAGTGTCTAGTCCTGACAATAGTGTCCATGACTATAGAATCACAATTTATATAATTTGATGACTAATCCTAAATAATGATCCTGCATACTTTACACTTTTTTCTAGTCTAGATATTTTTGCACACAATAAACCTAGTTAGCTATCATTTATATTTGGTATAGCAATCAATTGAATATCTTCCAAATCAAGTACTTTCCATATTTAACACATCTCAATATTTTAATGCAGAGTATTCATATTATGAGTTTGCAATTAATTAACATGCTCTAGATTAATTTATCGCCCTTGTGCTTAGATTATTTTTATATTCTTAACTATATACCCCCATTGTTATAAATTTATGGTTAAACATTTGGTGAACTTGACCCCTAAGTCTTCATATGAAACCATTATTTGCTTTAGGGTTGTGCAACTTCCTAGGGTTACATTCTTTATTTCCAAGCTATCTCATTCTATATTTTACCAAATATAAAATGAAAGGTTTATAACATAACATAACCTATGATCAAGAAGAGGTTTAAATTTATAAATACACTGATATTGATCACAAATAATTTTAAATTTTACCAAGTGAACAAAATCAGGCATGTTTGACTTGTTTCATTAAGAAACATACTCCCCCAGGTTGTAATAGTCATCATCCTTCTCCCATCACTCATTGATGACCTGTGTTTGGTTTTGAAGTCCATACTACTAATAACCAAAAGGGTAGGCCATCACGTCATGGTCAACATGTTCATCCCTCTATCAAATGAATTATAAATATAAATGATCAAAATTTTCCTTTATTTAATCATGAATTATTTTTGAAAGAATCACAGGGATATAAAGATCTCTTTGTAAACACCAACCCATTTCCTCCACGAAAGACACTACAACTACCCATGGTTCCCACATTAACGAATAAGGCACTCATATTGCATGATAAGTGCTCAAACTTTCCATCTTTTGATTGTGAAACAATTTGCAATATTCACAAAGATATCATGGATTCATTGTAACTCCCATCAAATGCATAGCTACCAAAATCTATCACAATTCTAAACAATGTGCAATTACCAAAGGCTCCAAAATATTCAATCAATGAATACTTGCCAAAGATTCCAAAACTCTTACATGATATAAAACTACCAAAGTTTTCAAATGAGGTACCATTACCAAGTATGCTAAAACTTTTACATGACAAACCTTTACCAAAGGTTCCTAAATTTCCATAAGATTCACCATCTCCACAATTTCCAAAACTTTCAGCTGAAGATAAATTACTATAAATTTCAAATGTTCCAAGTGATGCAAAGCTCAAATAGAATGCTCATAATGATGAGACATAGATATTGTTCATATGTTTCAAATAAATGATGAATTACACCCAATAACTACATCTTTACAAACTTCAACAATTCCTACTACTTATCTTATGTTTATGATGAGTACTATAAGAGAGCTCCAAAGATAAGTTTCAATTCTCAAGCTACAAATGTCATCTTACAATGCTACTACTAGTGATAACATTATCTAAAACCAAACTCTTTAAAAATGTGTATTTGAATATCGTTACCCACAAAGTTTATCATGTCAATATCTCCTTCCTTTTTTGGACATGAAGATCCTTCCCAACATACAATTCAATATGTAAATTCTTTTAAAAATTGGGCTAAAGATGAGCAATGTTAAATCATTTAATACAAACCTTATAAATGAAGCTTGTGATTAGTTCTATAGTTTACCAAATGGTTCCTTGGCACTACATTCTAAAAATTAGAAGACTTTTTTCTTTTCAGCCTTTAATACACACAATGTGCCAAAATTTACATTGGAACATTTTCAAAACATCAAACAACATGATGATAAATATCTTCAAGATTATGCTATTAGATTTAAAAATGCATCATATATTTTAGCATATTGACCTTTAGATTTGGAACTACAATTCCTGTTTAGTATAGGTCTCACTCCTCCACTAAAAAAAGGGGGATTACATAAATTTTATACCTCATTTACACACATATACATGGATGTGCATATATATACTTGTTTCCTACTCCAATATAACAAATAATCAAATTTATCTCCTAGAAAAGACAAACATTTTTTTCATGATACATTCAATGGGAATGAAATACAAAGTGAATATAATGAACAAACATGTGGCATCCCAAATATTTTTATGAAACCTTCACAAATTTTACATAGTGTGGGACCAATACCAAATGGACATACTCCACAAACACTTCCAAATTCACCAAGAAAGAATCATCCTTGCCAAAAGGATTTAAAAATAACATTATTCATGGGTGGATCTTATTTTCACCATAGGCATATTGATACTACATAAAAATAAACTTTTCTTAATGAAAGATGTTTGACATAATTTGGTTATATCATCAAGGACTTACATCATAAATGAAGTTGGAAAAACTCATTGGGAGACATAATATTACCAATTTCTTGTGGACCATGTGATATCCAAAGAAAAGTATGGGTCATGCCCCATACAACTCAACACAACTTTACCTTGGTTTCATTTGGATATACCAAATGGAATCTAAAATAGATCAAAATCAACAAGGTATTTCATTCTCCTACAAGGGAAGATTGGTTCACATACCACATGATGGCGATGGTAATTCTACTAAGTAACGAGAGAAGAGGAGCATACTATGAACCTTTTTGATTAATAATGATCCATTCATAACAAACTTGATCCATTAGATGCACATTAAGAAAAACATTCCAAAAAAATTCAAAAATCTCAAAAAATCAAAAAATCAAAAAATATAAAAACATTCAAATAAATTTATAAATACAAAAATATTTGCCGTTCCCAGATCTTATCGGTTCATTGGCACCTATGTTATTTGATTTATGCTAGTATATAGTATTACATTTCATTTATATATAAACAAATGTTTCATGCATATTTAAGTGTAATACAAGAATACCTAAACACATGATATATGCACTTCTAGATGTTAGATCTCTCCTCTACCCGCATCATATAGTACATTGGGGGAATCTACTTCTTTGATCACGATTGATCCTATCTACATATCATTTATGATCATTTCTAAATTATCATGTTTAAGATTATATACTAATGCTTGAACACATGTCTATATCCATGCTCATATATTTCACAGTATAATTGATATGCTATGCTACATAATATTTTTTGTTAACACATATATGCATGGACTAGTATAATATGCTTATGCTGGTTTTTTATACTTCATTTATTCACATTGTCAGTTCTTTGAGTGTATTACATTTATTATTATTATCTTTCTTATGGAACATTTGAATGTTTTCTTTACTTTTTGACCCCTATGAAATTGTTTGTTGATTGGACCTTTGAATATGTCATTCTATGTGGTTGGACATTTAAACATGTCATCCTTTTCAACTATTCAAAGTTTGAACATTTTCCTCATATGAGGTCTCCTTGGACCCTTATTTTAAATTATATTGAGTGCCCTTGTATGTGTGCTTGATTTTTTTGTTGAACTTATATTACTACTTTCTAGACATTGGCATGATATATATTATGCATCTTCAGACTTTAAGTGATCACATATTACTAGATTCATTGATATATTTAATTAGACATGTTATCCCTATATGTTACATGATCCATACATAGATTATATAGCTACCGTATCCTTTTGTGTTAAGGAAACTACTAGATTATATTTCCCTCACCTCAAATGGTGGGGTGCATATTAATGGGGGCCTATCATAGAAGCAAAACCTCCACATTTTTCATAGTTTCCAGATTCCATCAAGGGAATTTCATAGAACCATGACCTCCACACTTACACATTTTCTTAGTTTCCATATTTTAGTGGGGGTATGTCATAAAAATATGACCTCCACACTAATACACCTTCTCAATATCTCCATATTCTAGTGGGGCATGTCATAAATGCATGACCTCCACACTTGCACAATCTCTAATTCAGCTTCATGATTCAAATATACTCTCAGGTCAGAATCCTATACATTGCACCTATTTTGCATGGATTTGAACTAGCCTTGCCATTATGATATGGAATGAAAGATCCCAAACTAGATTTGAATGCAACTTATTTTCAAAAAAAACTGATTTCAACTTCTTGCAGGCATTCAATCAAATGGACAAAGATATAAATCTGAATGCAATTGATAATATAGTCTAGATATCATAAAATTATTACAGATGTGGTCTCAAAACCAAATTATTATAGCAAACTACCAAATTGGAATAAAAAACTTGGATCTGCGTGGCTCAGCCTGCTGTGTCCCAAAAAAACACAGTCGCCGACGTCGGTCGATATACTATCGACGTCAGCTGTCTGGTGGCGATCTCTGCCTGCTGGTGACTCTGCCTGTGACTGCCTGACTGTCGATGTCGGTCGCTGATCGGCTGATGTCGGTCTGTATGCTGATACCGGTCACTTAACTGCCGATGTCGGCCTCTGTAATACCTTGCGGCCTACAACTGCGAACTGTGCCCTTCCATTTTCTGAATCCGCTGGTACGGCCTGGTGCCAATCTGTACAATTTCCATACCGAACTTGATCTGAAGATATAAATATATAAATCTTAAATCAAAACTAATGAATAAATACCTGGAAACCTTTGCATACGCTGAACCCCTGATATACTCAGTGAATGGCCTCTAAAGCTCCAGATCTGATCAATATGCACAATCTGAATTCCCTCACGAATCCACCCCTAAAAAGTGCTGGGTTTTCGTCCAACTCTTCTCCAATCTACTGAAGGTTTGCGTCCTCAGAGATTTCAGCTGAATCACAGATTCAAGCTTCATAATACTCAGAATAATTTTTGCAACAGAAGATCTCCCCAAATGCTTTGCCTTCCCCTTCTTTTAAAGGCTTCCAGGAAACTTCTAGAAGAAGTCAACTTTATTTCCATAATAATTAAATTAATTAATTAAACCATTTTAATAGAAAATTGGGGACATTACAGTCCTCCCTTCCTGGAGATTGCTTGTCCTCAAGCAATTCGCTCCTAATACTCAACACTAACTTCCTAGATTCCATATTAATCTCAAAAATTTGCAAACTCTTCTATCAGAAACACCATGCTAAAAAATATCTGTGACTACATTCTCCTTATTTCTCCTAGAGAGTAGTGTGATAATCCTCAATATGTAATTAGCAAATTCACCATCACATACCTTAGACTTAGAAAAAGGCCACTGCGCTACTCTGATTATCAAACTCTCACAATCCCCATAAGGATGTTGACTTATAATTGGAAAGGAAAATGCCCTGCAACAAATAGAATTATTTACCACATCAGCTATAAAATGAGACTCCATCCTGTGAGATGACCCCTCCTTAGGTCCTCCATCTTGTGCTGCCTTCAAGATAATCTTCCTTCCCCCAGAAAGGAATTCTAACTGCATACGGTGGTGATCAATAATGTAGCGCCCAATACCCTGTAACCACTGCATGCCCAAGACCACATCATAATCCTCTAAAGGAAACACATAAAAATCATCGGTCAGAGTGTAATCCCCCATCTGAATGCTAAGCTGTGGAATCCATTTGGTACAACCCAAAACTGCACCATCTGCCACTTTTACCCCAAAACCATCAAACTTCTCATACTGTAATCCACGCCTTCCCACTAACTTCCAGTCAATGAAGTTATGTGTAGCACCTGTATCTACCAAGCTCACGACCCACTTACCCTTAAGTGTACCTTTCAACTGAAAGGCATGAAAGTTAGGATAACTGGAGAGGGTAGCCATAATTGCTTTCGTTGATGCCAAAGGCTCTGGGGTGTCTAACTCCAACTATGTCTGAACCTGCTCAATATTATCCTCAATGTCCGTATCAGGAACCTCCTCATCTCCACACTCAGAAGTTACCTCAATCAAATGAACATTTCCTTTACCCATGCAACGATGTCCTGGTTCCCATGGATCTTTGCAGGAAAAACATAACTTTTTCCTCCTCAAGTCATTCCTAGTCTCCTGATCCATGGATGACCCTTCTTTATTTTATGGTGCGTTGGCCTTCTGTATAGGTCGAGAGTCTGTGGCTATTTTCTTATCACCCTAATAAGAAGTGGGAACAGTATCCAGTCTCAATGTCACATCAATGGCATCCTTAAGAGTGGCTGGTTGGAAAGCACGTACCAGTCCCTTAAGTCTATCCTGTAATCCCTCAATAAATAACATCACACTCTGTCTCTGAGGCATATCAGGTACCATAACCGCAATACGCTGAAACTCATTAATATAATTTTCTACATGACCACTCTGTCTAAGATGAGCCAACTCTCTGTAGTAAAGTTCTGTATCCTTACGGTCAAACCATGCAATAAGTCGCTCAGTGAACTCAGCATAGGATTGAACTAAAGCATGATCCTGGGTGACCAATCCATGGTGCCACCAATCATATGCAATCCCCTCTAAATGTAACACTGCAAACTGAATGGCCTCATGCTCAGGCATGGGCCTTAAAGAAAGATATATGTCCAGCTTGTGGACCCAAGCTCTTGCACTAGTCTCTCCAGAGCCATTATATGGAGCCAATGTAATCTTCCCCGTAGCTCTATTGAGGTCATGATTATGCTACTATTGTGGTGGTCTATTACCCCGATCTCCCCTGAATCTGGCTGTGTCTCTACGCTGTGCACAATACTGGGGAAAAGGAAAAACCTCCCTAACCTCTGGGGGTAAAGCTCTCCACTCTACTGTGGCTACCAAAACGGACTCTTGGAACCCAATCTCTGGTGGATCCACCTGTACTGGTTGTCCACTTGGTATAAACTGAGGCAGTAATGGTCTATTTGGGGTAGGTGTATGATGATGATTTCGCCTAGAGGAATGACGGGAGCTCCCCACTGAAGAATGGGAATGGTGACTATGCTGACTGGACTGATGGGTATGATGACTGCCTGTCACTGAAATTGATCTATTCCTCCTACCTCTGTGTCTATCCACCTCTAAACGATCCATGGTATCCTGTAATCGATCTAGAGCCTGAACAATCCTGGGCTAGGTAGTGATAAGGGTCCTCATCATCTCTCTTTCTACCTCATCCTGGTTTCTATGGGCATTCCTCTGTTCTTCAGCCATGATAGGTTCCTGTCCTAAACCCAACTCTCGCTCGTACTGAGCTCTACTACGTGTAAAATATCTATGGCTTCTATCAAATCTTCCAGGATGCATAGAAATAAAATATATTTACCCCTATAGGCTGGCAAGATGCATGGCTCTGATACCACTGAAAGATCCCAAACTAGATTTGAATGCAACTTCTTTTCAAAAAAAATTGATTTCAACTTCTTGCAGGCATTCAATCAAATGGACAAAGATATAAATCTGAATGCAATTGATAATATAGTCCAGATATCATAAAATTATTACAGATGTGGTCTCAAAACCAAATTATTATAGAAAACTACCAAACTAGAATAAAAAACCTGGATCTGCGTGGCTCAGCCTGTTGTGTCCAAAAAAAACACAGTCGCCGACGTCGGTGATGATGCCGACGTCGGTCAATATACTGCCAGCGTCGGCTGTCTAGTGGCGATCTCTGCCTGCTGGTGACTCTGCTTGCGACTGCCTGACTGCCGATGTCGGTCGCTGATCAGCCGATGTCGGTCTGTATGCCGATACCAGTCACTTAACTGCCGATGTCGGCCTCTGTAATACCCTATGGCCTGCAACTTCGAACTGTGCCCTTCCCTTTTCTAAATCTGATGGTACGACTTGGTGCCGATCTGTACGGTTTCCATACTGAACTTGATTTGAAGATATAAATATATAAATCTTAAATCAAAACTAATGAATAAATACCTGGAAACCTCTGCATACGCTGAACCCCTGATATACTCAGTGAATGGCCTCTGAAGCTCCAGATCTGATCAATATGCACAATCTGAATTCCCTCACGAATCCACCCCTAAAAAGTGTTGAGTTTTCATCCAACTCTTCTCCAATATGATAAAGGTTTGCATCCTCAGAGATTTCAGCTGAATCACAGATTCAAGCTTCACAATACTTAGAATAATTTTTACACAGAAGATCTCCCCAAATGCTTTGTCTTCCCCTTCTTTTAAAGGCTTCCAGGAAACTTCTAGAAGAAGTCAACTTTATTTCCATAATAATTAAATTAATTAATTAAACCATTTTAATAGAAAATTGGGGACATTACATGGAATATCTAGATGGAATGCTATCAGAGAATATTTGAGGACAAAGTTAGATCCTTTGAGGTGGTGATATAACTAATTGAGCGTGTAATTTATGAAGTAGGTTTTGCCCACACTAAGTGGTATAATAAATCTCTTTCCACATGGGATTTTTATATCATTTCATCCTGGTGTTGGCTAAAGGTGCCTCTCATTAATGGGTCGATGGTATGTTGAAAGGCATCGAGACATGAGGGAAAAATAAAGTGGGTGCCTCCCCCTCTAAGATTGTTCAAATTAAATTTTGATGGGGAAGCCAGGGCTAATTAGGGGCAACTAGAGTTAGATGCACTATCTGAGACTGTGCGGGCTCACTCATTTGGTCCATATTGAATAATTTGGTATATGGAACCAATAATAAGGTAAAAGTGTAAGATCTTGTCTCGGGTTTAGACATACTAACACACTACGGGATTGAGAGAGTCATTATTTGAGGTGAATCCAAGGTGATTATCCAAGCTCTAAGGAATAGGAAATCAAGATCTTCAAATATCAACAACATTTTAAATTGCATTTGGGGACTGTTAGACAATTTTGGTTTCTAAGAGGCATCCCAATGTTAACATGAAGAAAACTCAATAACGAACAAATTATATAATGAAGGAGCGGACCAAATCAAAGAAATAATTATTAATAATGATTGGATTAGCTAAAGATTTGAAAGGACCTTGTCTTAATGAGGGGTTTTGAGGAAGTGTATCTCATCATGATGAGTAAATTTTCCTTCATTGGTTTCAATTAGGATTTAGTGGGATCACTTCACACATGGATTTTTTAATCCACACTAACACGAGTGACATATTTATCTTGAAGTTAGCACACTAGCAACTTCATTTACTACATGCTTTCTTCTTGTCCCACATCTATGTTGTTGTCTGGTTTGTTAGCTATTAACTTCAAACACCATGGATTGTATGCTCCAGGTGACACTTGGTGAACCATTGTTGTGTGTTTAAGCTTTAAGGAGAGAAATAGACTTTTTTAGGTGAGTGATGGATTCATAGTTAAAACAAAGTTTTGTAGCTCAATCTGGAAGTGTTTTGTAGGCTATTAAGGAATTAATTCATCAAGTTGTTTTAGATACTAGTTATAGGGTGAATGTTAATTCTTTGGTGACATCAAATTTCATTGGGAACCTTCTCTTTATCTTGAAAGACAAACACCAAACCATGGTGGTGGCAAGTAGAATTGCCCAACCTAACTTTTGGGTTGGTCTGGTAGAAGGTGTGGGGATTTATGATTGGGTTGATTAACATCAACTCCTATTATCTTCTCATATTAAATTAGGGTTAATACCCTTATGGACTTTCCATGAGCTAGAGGTTAAGTTTTTTGAAGTTATGGAGTATTTGGATTTCTTACAAACTTGCCTAAAGAACCCTAGATCAGAGGGGTGATTTCTTCCATAACTAGACCTAGGTGACATGCAAGCACCTTTGGCCTCGATGGTGGTGGCCCTTAGTTGGAGAAACTCCTCTAGGCTAGTGGCTACAGTTAAATCCCTATTGAGGCTATTCGAGGGCCTACTACAATATGCATAGGCATCTCCTAAAGGAAAGGGCATGAGTCGAGTAAAAAAATGATGGGCAGTTACAACCCAAATGCATGCTCACTTGGTTGGCATTAAAGCATCGTAATGCATTAAGGGAGTTATGATGAAGGGATAGGTGTTCAGGATGAGGCTCCAAAGGAGGAAAGTGATTTTTCCTCATGTTGGTGGATCCATGAGAGTTCTGAATGATGGCAAAGCTCAGGTGGATGTGAGCATGGGAGGACCTAGCATAGACAAGGAACTATTTTCCCCAATGGTGGCTATTGGTAGCCTCAACTCTAATGGTGGTGGTGCCATGATGGAGGCTACGATTGATCACTAAAAGGTTTTCTTCCCTATATTTTTGGTTTCCAAATAGTTTTTTTGGTGTTACCCTTTGGAATGTTTGTGTATTTATTATTTTGGTGCCTTTTGAGGTGTGTCTTTTGTAGGCTTTCATTACTTTTGGTGCCCTATTTTCTCTCAAATTATCCTCATTTCTTTGTAAACTTTGAAATCTTTTAATTAATAAAAGGGTGAAGGACCATAAAATCTCATATCATCTATCAAAAAAATTCTAATGCATACATAATACACTATGATTAATATTATATATTATAATTAACTAACGCACACACACATATAAATTAAATTTATAATTATTATGATTATAATTATATTTATATTATTTAGGTTTAATATATATATTAAATATATTAATTAAGATAAATTTATTAATGATAAAAGTTTAAATATACACTAATTAAATATTTGATATATTAGTTATGTATTACATAACTATGTTAAGTGATAATTATCATAAATCTCTATATATTTTATTTATAATATAAAATAATTATAAAAAAAACTAAAAGCTAAGTGAAAAATGGTATAGAATTTTTATCTTTATTAATTTTTTTATTTTTTATTTACAAGGAAATTTCAAATAAACACAAATACATAGATATATAAGTATAAATATTATTAAATAAAGACTAAAAGTATTACATGATTTAGGTAAATATTTATGGTACATATATATTTACTATGATTAATCTTATATATTAGGGTATAGTTAACCTATATTTATTTATGCATAATAATATTAAATAAATATCTAATATAAAATATGTATGTATAATTATATATATATGTATAATTATATATATATATATATATATATATATATATATATATATATATATATATATATATATATATAATATAAAATATTATATAATTTATAGTAAAGATTAATATTTATGATACATACATATTTATTATGGTTAATATTATATGTTATAATTAACATATATTTATTTATATTGCTATTAAATTGATAATTATTATATTTAAATTATATATTCAAAATTATTGATAAAATAAATTTATTAATGATACAAGTTTAAATATACATAAACTAAACATTTTATGTCTCGATATATATTAGATATTTATGTAAATTTATAACTATCATAAGTGTCAAGATATGTTATAAATAATAAATGTATATTGTATAAATAATGCTTATATAAATAAATTTAATATATATCTTAGATAATATGCTAGTCAATATTATTTATGTTGCTATATGAAATAATATATGGAAATTTTAATATACATATTAAAATCTATTAAATATACATATTAAATATTTAAAAAAAAACTATAGTAAAAACTAAGTAGGAAATGATCTCGGATAAATTTTATTTCAAAGCCATACTCATGTAAAAAATATAAAAAACTTTGGGAAAATCTAAGTAGAAAATGGTAAATAATTTTTCATTTTTAAATTCTCTTGTATTTTTTCTTTCCAAACCATTTTCACATAAAAAATCATTAAAAACTAAAAGCTAACACACTCATACCATTACAGTGCTAGCCCAGATATTACTATAGGAACATTTTATCAATATAAATATTATTGTTATTATATTTATGTATAACTATATATATTACATTTTTATTATAATGATTAAAACTAAATATTAATATTCTAATATATATAAATAATTATAATAAACTATAAATAAAAAGAGCTACGTAGCGGTTAATCCTTATTTTTATATTAACAATTTTTTTTGCTTAATTTTTTATGTAAATTTGTAATTAATTACATTTAAATCATAAATATATATATATTTAGCTACCTAAATTTATCAAACAAACAAGTACATAAATAAAAGAAAAAAAAACAAACAAACTGATGAGCAATTAAAATAATTACATTAATTTTAATTATTTTAATTATGAATTTTTAAAATTCAAATATTTAAAAAGTCCATGGTTAAATGTTTGTAATGTTTGCATTGATTACATAATAATAGCATTATAATCTAATATAGAAATTAAATTATTGTTGGTGCTTACACTAGTTGCATATTATAAATTAAAGTAAAATAGTTTTAGAAAAAATATTTAATAAATATAAATAACTTGAAATGTTATCATATTCATTTTTATAAGAGAATGAAAATATTTAAACTACATATTGAAAAGAAAGTAGAAATCATGTAGGAGTAGACAACTTTAACTTAGAAATAGGTCAACAACTTTAATTCACAAATATATCAGGAATATAATTTCAGTGTTTATAAATAATTTGCTTCTATTAAAGAATAATAAATATTTATTATCTCATCATTAAAAAAAATTGATAAATATATGTTATCTCATCATTAAAATAAATTATAGACCCTACCTTTCTTGTTAAATATAATTCAAATTATGTATACTTTTAAGGTAATAATCTATTCTCTCACATCTTAAACATACTTTTAGCATGAAATTAATTACAAGCAGATGTGTTTTTTCAAGGATTGGATATAGAGAGTTTTAAGAACAATGACAATCTTTAGCAAAAAATTTGGCACTTGATGAGACAACATTCTATTTGAGATTAGTATGCATGACTCTAAACAATACATATTTATGAACATTATGTCCATAGCAAGAAAGTAATAGATAAATTGATCTATAAAGTATTTGATCACTTCATACTTGTCGGCTTCTAGTTGTGTGTTTAAGGTATGAATATCATGTTAATAAGTAAAAAAGAACATTAGAAATAATCATCAACCCTTGAAAACCTTATCCAGATAAATAGATTACCCATAATCTTGAATACAAGGTAATGCAGACTTTCTTTATCAAGTTTAATTGTAAGATCTAAGGTTTCTAAGTTATGCTTGGATAACTCTTATCATATGCAACTAAATAACAGTAAAATTAACATATGTTAATATAGATTTCCAAGGATAGGAATAGAGATAAGAATAGTTAGAAGTGTCAATTGCTTCAATAAGAAATAACCAATATTCTATCAAATTCAAAATGTTGGAGCAAAAATAATAGCTATGTTTAGAAAAAATGGAATAAGAATCCCTTTATTAAGGTTCAACAACCATTCACCATTAATAAACCCACAATGTCTTGGTCATATGAATTAAGATCTGCCAAATATACTATACTAGCACATAAGAGGTTATATTGTTGTCAACAATAACCATCAGATATGAAATGTAATGCCTAATGCGTAACAATATTTAAAATAATGTTAAATTTTATGTTGCATGAGATCATTCTATAAGTGGAGGCTTTGGGCAACACTCTCTACTAAACATTTTAAAGCATCCATGTCTAAACTCACTTTGTAGATAGTGTGTATCATTCCCTCAAATAAGATTGAAAGTAGAAATAAACATATGGGTCTCCATTATCCACAGCCACAATTTTGTTTCTAGATATCATCATATCAAAAAGGTCAATACAAGTCAAAAGTTAAAATAGATTAACTATGCTATGCTGGCACTAGATAATCTATGATATGGGAAAGTAATTTTAATATCTCTATTTTCAGACTATTTGATGTGTGTGTTTAATACAAAAAATTATTTAAAGGAATGCAAGACTACAAGAAACATCCTTTTGCAATGCCAAACGTATTTAAATGAAAAAACAAAATGATGTAATGTCTATCATGGATCCTATTGCCAAAAATTTGATATATGCAAACCATAAAGCTAAATGTCCAGCTAATGTGCATTGAATGACTAAGCTACCAAGTAATCTACCATTACTAGTTTAATGATTTCTGCTTTTTGAGGATGTGTGACTTTGAACAATATAAAATACAAATTAAAAGAAACTCTTCATAACTTGTTGGTCTATTTTGATTGTATCTCACCTAGATACATCATGGTGTCCAGATTTGTTTTCTGTAAAAAGGAAAAATAAAGAGTTTCAAAGAGGAGATTTTCACCTATTCATGTGTGGACAACAATATTCATAGAAGAAATTCCTATTCAAGCACGTGTTGCTAACCTTAATAGATAGTATTGATTTATCATTTCCAAGATGTATACTACTCAAACATTAAGTAGATTTTTTTTTGTATTTTTCCTATATATTTATGAGTGCATTTTAGGCTATTAGTGTTCAATTTATTTGATGCAACTACACACAAATAAACACTAATATAATGAGAATGATTAGGAGTACAAAACTTTGGGATGGCATCCTAGAACATAGGATAGACAAGAAAGCAAATCACTATGAGGTTGATTGGCATGTAGCTATTATGAAGGTGTCTAGGATTTAGCTGAAAAAGTGCATAAATGGTTTTTTCAGCAAATAGGTTATGGGTACACCAAAGATGAAAATAATTATGACTATGCAATCATGATGAGAATCAAAGTTATAACCTTGATACTTTATACTAGAATAATTGCATTGCATTGCATTCCTCTAGCATATTAAGTTTGAAATTTGACAATAGAATTGGGTGAAAAAATATATTCGACAAAAGAACATTTAGAGTATATGTTGACTCAAAACATATTCAACAAACAGTTAATACCCTGAAAAAAATGTATTTATCTTGACATAATAGAACTAAAATCATATACTAATTGAATAAATAACCTTTACTATGCTACAATTAAATATATTTTTGGAAAAAAAACTAGTATATATATATATATATATATATATATATATATATATATATATATATATATATATATATATATATATATATATATATATATATATATATATATATATATATATATATATATGTCTATAGGTGTGTGTGTGTGTGTGTGTGTGTGTGTGTGTGTGTGTGTGTGTGTGTCCCTAAGCATATTTGTGTACAAAAATTCTTAAAAAAATAGTATTTGGCATGTTTTGGTTTTACACAAATTGAACTTTCAACTTGTTGGTAGTTTATTTGTGACTAAATACCAACATCTACAAAGCCTAATAAGTGGGAATGTACATTGGATGTTTTCACATTGTAAAATCATATAAAGCATTTAATAATACCCTACAAAATGAAACATTTTTCTAGTATTAATGTAGTGCACATATATATATATATATATATATATATATATATATATATATATATATATAGGGTTTGTTGAAAGTAAGTGATGTTTTCACATACCTTTAATAGTTTGTGATGCCTGTGTCTATAATATCTTTGTGTTGATTGAGTACAAATTTGCCTTGAATAGAGAATTCTCTAAGCATAAATATGGTATCGGATTTTTTTTTTATGTAGTCTTCATGTGAAACCTCTGTTAATCAAGGTAGTTATATTTTTAGTAGTTGTCTTAAAAGGAAGTGTGATTTGTTGGTAGTTGTCTTCATGACAAATTAATAGAAATTATTTCTGACATTTAGGGTTTCTATATTTTAGGCATGGCATTTATCATTCATTATCCAAGTTCACGCTATCAGAAGGAGGGGAAGGCATTAAATTGTTTCACTAAAAATTGAGGCCATTCACTACTTAGCCACCAAAGAAGCTGAGAAAATTGTAAAAAACTTGATTTTATTATGACTTGCACTTGAAACCTTAAAATACGATAGCAAGTTATTTAATTAGTTGACTGCATGTAGCCATATCGTGTTCAAATCTAGTAATATGAGGCATGCAAGTTTATAGACTCCTTTCAAGCTGTTAATAGTGGGCCTTATTAGTTGGAGTAATGACCGGACTTAGCTTGTGACTTTTATTTCACTTTTGATTTATTTTTAGATTTGTTTAATAGAGCTATAACTGACTTGTAGGGTCACCATTTATATGAAGTCCACAAGCACAAGTGGTGGCATACACAACACATTAAACGGAAGTAGTATTGGATAATATGAGAAGGCGAAGGCATAATAATAGGAGTGATATATTATATTGCATTTGCGCATATTTTTACAATATTTTGTATAAGTTACAGATCAAGTGCCAATATTGTTGGAATATATTATAATATTGATATAAATATAGTATTCTCTAAGAACATGTAATGGAATATTCTTTAATATTTGGTGTTAAACTTTGAAATGCATATAATATTATATTATTTCAAAGCTTTTTATTGGTCACAATAAAAAATTGTTCATTCTATCAATTCTTATACTACCTTGCAGGGCAGGGACTAATAATATATAGTATTATTATATTATAATATATTGTTATAGTAATATAATAGTATATAACATTATGGTTGATATAACTATCTAATATATATTATATAAATAGTTGATATAATTAATATATATAAATAGTTGTATATGTTTATATATATATATATATATATATATATATATATATATATATATATATATATATATATATATATATATATATTATACATTTAATTTTTATTATTAATTTTTATTACTTGCCTAATATATAAACAGAAAGAGAAGCGAAAGGGGATTCAAATTGAATAGAAGTAAAAAGAAACAGCTTCGATATTAAGAAAAACTTTCTACTTTGTCAGGGATTCTTTCACCAGTCTTCCCTGATTTTCAAGAATATTAATAAAATCAAAGTTCTTAAAAGACCAAGAAGATAGACCCTGCGACTAATTCAGTTCAAGATAATTCACTATTGAGACTCCTTAGGCAATAGAGAGTCATTTTCACCTCAACCAAATTAGGAATCTATGCCATAGGTTTATGCACGTTCTAAGAATCCTCTAATAAATTTGTGAGTCTAACATTATTAATGGTCTAAAACACATGTTCTATAATCATAGATCTGCATTTTAACAAAAAATTCCAAAAATGTGAACATTTTTAGGGGCTATAAATAGAAACTGTATTCCTAGGATTATCCAAGTTCAAATATTTCCAACAAATAAATCTACACCAAAGAGAATTTGGTTTAGAGATCATCCCCCAAACCAACTTGGCTCCCAGAGCCCAATTTTGGAGACTCAGACTTTTCACCCTAGCACCTCCCATCCTTTTAGCCTTGCAAAACCTATCCCACTTAAACAAAAGAATATTATTCTTATCAATTTTACTTTCCACAAGAAATCCTTTATAATTTTAATCAAAATCTTTACTACCTATCTAGGTGGATGAAAAACTAAAAGGTAATAAATGAGAAGGGAGCTCAAAACAAATGTAATAAGAGTGATATGCCCAGCTAAAGAAAGTCACTTCTCTTTCCATGAAGCCAATCAAGCCTTGAATTAATTGATTAGGATATCCCAACAAACACTTTTACCAGCACCAACGAAGAGTGGAATGCCTAGATATTTGGAAGGCATTTTCTTAATCTAAAATCCCGTAAAAAGTGAGATTTCTTGTTGAACCTACTCCAAATAATTGATAAAGTAAAGCTTAGATTTTATTTCATTTACCATTTGACCAGAATCTTTCTCATAACTTGAGAGAATACTCTTGAAAAATTGAGATTTTATGTAAGAATATTTTCCAAATAGGAAAGTATCATCAATAAATTGTTGGTGTGTGAGACTTTCTAAGCCTTTTGAAACATGAATCCCACTCAACCAAGAATCTAGTTTAGCTTACTTAACTGCACAACCCAAAGCTTATACCAAAAAAATGAAAAGAAAAGGGAAAGAGGGTTCCCCTGTTGAAGGCCCCTAGAAGACTCAAAGAACCCTACCGTACCTCCATTAACCAAGACACAGAATTTTAGACCCAAAACACAATTGAAAACCTAGTTGCACCAAGCTTGATCAAAACCAAATTTCTCCAAGACTTTGATAAAAAAATCATCAATTCACTATATCATAAGATTTACTAATGTAAAGATTGATCAACATACCTTTCCTATGAGTGTGATAGAGAATTCATAATTTCATAAGCAATTATAATGCCTTCTTGACTATTCTGGCCAAGGACAAACCCTGCTTGCTCCTTTGAGATCAAAGAATCCAAGATGGGTTTTAGTCTCACCGCCATATCTTTAGAAATGATATTATAAGTTGTATTTCATAGAGAAATGGGATAAAAGTTGTTTTACTCTGCCTCTTTTATCATTTATTTTTATGACGGTTTTATTTTCTTTCAAATGTTAATATAATCTGAGGTAGGAAGACTATTCAAATATATATGTATATATATATTTTTAATTAATATTTTATTTAAAATTTATAATAAAATATTTAAATGTATTTATTAATTGTAAATGTTTAATAAAATAATAAAAAGAGTTAATATAATAGTCTTGTGTTAATATCGAATAATTTTGGTGCAGTTTTTGATTTCATAGATTATTTGGTTGCATAAAAATTATTAAAATCTTTAGTTCATTCATTCTTCTAATACAATTTATAACAAAATTGTTTGTAAAATACTATCATACATCACATTTAGTCATTTCCCAATAATCAAAAAATATTATATCACACTTGTGTTATACATTGAAAATTTCTCATTATATTCAAACTTTCATTCAAATATCAAAATTCAAAATATTTTAAATTTTCATTCAAATATCAAATTTCAAAATATATCCTACAACTGTAATATAAAGTGACTATTCTTTCCATTCTCTAATTTCGCAATTTTATTTTGAATTTAACTTATTGTTCCATTCATTCTTTTCAAATAAAATTTTGTGCAAAACTATTGCTTATTGTCTTCATTAAATTTACAAAGATTATGGGCATTTTTTTATTAGTTTGGATTATTTTTTAATCTTTAATATTTTATCACTCATTTACATACCGTGTCTTATGTTAACATTTAATTTATTAAATTGTTTAATTTGAAAATAAAACATTTCTTTATTATCTTCTCTTTAAATATTTTCTCTTATATTAAATATGGCTATGTTAAATGTTAGTGTCACTGTCGCTTTTAAAGACATCTAAAAAATATTTTGTGGTGTATATATATGGGATTCATAAATAAAGGTTATAAGATCTATTATACTAATCATCAAAATATTACAAAATAAAATTTAATATCTAACTTTAAGTCCGAAGAGAAAAAAAATATCAAACCAACAACTATCACTAGTTAAACATATAACTTCGATATTTTGAGAAGATTTCAAAAAAAAAAAGAAAAGAGGGGGGTCAAACCAATAATAATAGTTAGATAGACATATAATTTCTATTAGTTGAAAAGAGCGAACTCTATTAACTTGACACAAGATTAAAGAGCAAATATTATATATATAATACAAATGAACTAGAAACTTCATTGAGAAAGCAACCACCAAGACCCAAAACAAACTGAACCCTGAAACTGTTGGGGATGTTAGGGCATTGCTTCAATCTTTGTGTCCAAATCAACACTTTCAATTCTAGGGTTCTTACTAGGACCAACAAGGGAAAAATAATATTTCCCACCCAACGAATCATCCACAAACACATACATGATTTTGCCAACCAAACAAACTAACTTCCTAGTTATTCAAGCCGCTAAGACTGCTTCTTGTTTCTCCATCATGTGGTGGGTAGGCAGAATTGGTTTGACCAATGGAGCTAAATTCACATGCAACAGAAGATCAGGAGCCCCATCAAATCACTTCCCTACCTTCAGCGCTCACTACAGATTGGAAACCATATCCACCATAAGGATAAACCACAGTTCCATCTCTCGGAATGAAGCCAATGAAACCAAACCCCTGCATTCACTACCTATGATGGGAAGATCCTTTGGGGTGGCCTCAACAAAAATTTCCACTGGCAATTGCAAACCCCCATGATGTTCCCTATTTACAGAAGTTTCTGCAACTAGTAGCACTTCAATTTTGCTTGGGAGTAGAACCACCACGTTGGACACAAACATTGAATCTATCTTATAATTGACCCAGAATGTATTTATGTCTCCAAATAATCCATGCCAAGAATTGCCTTGATTGCCTATAACACCTCCCCTATTTACACCAAGAAGATAATCTTCAGTCTTTCTTCTGAGATGACTAAACAAAATCTGATCTCTTTATGCCAACAATAGAGGAATAAATAGGGGAACAATTCTGAAGGATGCATGACACCAAACGTTGGAAGAACAAAGAACCTCTGACAGAATGTACCCCTTCCCGCTCCTTCCAGAATATAGCAGACAGAATAAATAATTGAAGACCTGATGTTGAATGAATGAAAGCCCTTTGTGTAACACGTATGAAGCTCCTGCTCTAGCAATTAATTCGAAATTAATAAGCCTAAAAATGCAAAATGGCCACACCACCAAAGGAAAAGAAGAGCCATCATAAATCACTCAATTCACACTCAACTAATAATCCAATCTAATAGGACAAATGCATAGATGGATGCCAATTTAAAAAATACAATTTTGTTAATCAAAGGCTCCAGACTTAAAGGAGAGACCATTTGGTGGATTAGGAGGGGGTCTTGGGGGATGATCATCTATTCAAAAAAACATCTAATCTAAGTCAAATGTAAAGAGTATTATCCACCTTGATCATTTCCGACTAGTCAATTCTTGTATTTATGAGGAAGTTGATGATGTTATTGGATTCCTTAAAATAGTATTAAACCTTCCAGTCATTGAAGATGTCTAGGTTTCCCAAATTTAATGAATAATATTTTCAGTACTCTCATTGCTTTCTAACAATGCATATGACTATCATTGAGTCTCATTCAATAACCAATTTGTCAATATTGCATCAAGTAGCCAATTGGATCTCAAAAGTTAAGACTTAAGATTTAACATTTTTATTCGTCTCATCATAGAGTTTTAACAAAGCCCCTTAAATGAAGGAGCTTACACAATCCTGAATGACATAACCAACTTTAGACACTTAAATTACTACATAAGATTCCATGAAAATTAAGTTTAAAGAAGTGCGTATGAAAGACAAACCAAAAACGTTACAACCTTATTTTAATTATCACACTATTCCATTTAAAACTAACCCAAAACTCATTAATGCAAGAATATTATATTAATCTAATAATTTTTATTATTATATAAATTAATTTAGATTAAATTAAGAAGTAAGAACCATCAAATCTTACACATTGAAGAGAAAAGAAATAGTCTAGAGGATGTTATAGCCCACTTATCTTACACATTGAAATTTGTTGGCATTTGTATAAGTTGATGTGGGTTTTATGCTCACAAATAACCAAATGAGGTAGCTTCTAACATTGTAGGATCAATGAAATAAATTCACTCCAAGGCACGAGTTGTGGGGTATTAGATTTTGTAAACAACTTGTTGGTAGAGTAACAATGAATGGAGAAATTGTTTATCACAAATGGTTCAGTTATCGATGTGAATCTAGATATACTTGCGATGGGTGGATAGATGATGAATCTAATCTAAGGTGGACCCGACCAAAAAAAACTCAAAAAGAGAGAAAGATAAGGCATAAAAGAAGGCATGTGGACCAAACAAGGTGAAACCTTTCTAAACTGACTCTTGAACTAGAGGTTGGACAAACAATCATGAACCAATATCTGATGCAAGCTACTATAAGAACACCAATAATCAAACACAATTAAGAGTCCAAGTAAATAGCAATATAATAAACTTAAACATATATAATCAAAGGTGGTTAATAATGTGAGATTGCAATTGCAAATTTATAAAGGGATATTATGACTAATACATAAAAGACATTTAAATTAGAAATAATAAAATATTAATAATTGTATTTAAAAGAAAACTCATGCATAACCAAGAGACTAAAATACTAGAATGATAGAACTTCTTACAATAGTTTTAGGTTTGGAGAAGAATCAAATTTGCACATCAAGACCAATTGTGAACAATCTGTAGAATTTCATATTAATTTTAATAGCTAAAATTCTCCTCCCTTTGTGATAGAGAGGATACAAATATATATAGGCTTGGGAAGGGGAAGGCCTCATCCTCCAAGTGAAGTCTAAATTTACATCTCCTAATATATGTGTGTGTGTTAATTTCATGCAGAGCATGCATATACAAAAGTGTTTACCTAGAATCAAATCTTTCATCTAAAATACAATACGTATATGCTAAATAAATTAGGAGCCTTTAGTTCCAACTTAATTGAAACATACAAATACATATTTAGATTTAGATTGGTGCTAATGTGGCACCACTAGTAGAGGAAAGTTGTAGAGTAATAACTGTAGAAATAAAAATAGATGTTATAACTGCTTAGGGAATCAAAACAGGTCATGTTGAAGTATGCATGACTACATATCTAAAAAATTGAGGACCTTAGAACGATGTGGCAGCACTTGTAGTTTTTTATGTGCTTGGTGTTGACCTCGATGCTCCCTCTATGCCTTGAGTTTTTCAAATAATGTGTATGTTGTCTCAAACTCCTTATTAATAAGATCAAAATTGAGCAAGGTAAGATCAAATATTTTGATGGCTTCACCCATTGACCTTGAATTTTCTACATCTAAGCTCTTAAATTGTGCTCTAAGGACTCATCCTCCAAGTGAAGTCTAAATTTACATCTCTAAATATAAGAATGTGTGTCAATTTAATGCAGAGCATGCATGTACAAAAGTGTTTCCCCAAAATTGAATCTCTCATTTAAAATGCAATGCATATATGCCAAATAAATTATGAACCATTAGTTCTAACTTATCTAAAACATGAAAATACATATTTATATGTAGATTGGTGCTAAGGTGGCACCACTAGTAGAGTAAAATTGTAGAGTGACAAGTTTAGAAATATAAATAAATGTTGTACCCATTTGGGGAATCAAAACAGGCTCTGTTAGAGTATGCATGACTACATATCTAAAAAATCAAGGACCCTAGGATGATGTGGTAGCACTTGTAGTTATCTATGTGCTTGGTGTTGATCCTAATGCTCCCTTTGTGGCCTTGATTTTTTTCAAATAATGCATATGTTGTCTCAAAATCCTTATTAATAAGATCAAAATTGAGCAAGGTAGGATAGAATATTTTGATGGCTTCACCCATCAACCTTGTATGTTCTGCCTCTAAGATCTTAAACTCTATTCCAAGGGATTAAACTTTCACCACTTTGTCTTTAAAAAAATTGATCAGTTGCATGACCTCATCATTAGTTTTATATATAGTTCCCTCAACTTCATCCTTAAATCTATTTACAACTGCTTTAAGGAGTGTCTCAAAATTGGGCCTATTGACAAACTTTCCAATAGAGGTTATCAAATCAATGACCCTCATGTATTTCAAAATTTATAAAGACTCATTTTTATGGATTATAAAATTTCTCATCAAAACCTTCATCTGTGTATGCAAAATAAGCACACAATCCCCTTTTGAAATTACATAACTCAAGGTCTATGCAACATCTTGGCTAGACATTAGGTTTAGATGATTGAATGCATTATTTTTTAAACACTAAACCAAAAAGGTAAGTCTTTTCTTAAACTCTTTCAATTGGTTCCTGAGTTTAACCAACTTTGTTTTATCATATTGGATTTATCTTCCAGATACTCAAATATTTTTCAAAATGTTGTAGAGCCTCATGGCTACACTCTACACAATGTCTACAATCTCTCAAGGGACAAGAATAATCTATCTCTATAGTAATTTTTATTGTGTCACATCCTTGATCTTGTATATTTCTTTCATTGCTTCTATAGCTAAATCCATAAAAGAACATAAATCCTCAGTATACTCCATTGGATTAATTGGACTCTTTTTAACCTTTATGACTGAGGGAAATAGATTTTCCCTTTATTCAAACTCTCTCCCCTCACTTGTATTTATGTTCATCACCTTCCTCTTATTCACCCTCTATATGGTGCCACTCTGCTTATCAAAATGAGTGGATATTGTAGATGATTTTTTAATAAGCAAATATTATCAAGTCTCATCCATTTGGCCTTGCATCTCTTTAACCCATTGGGGAATAATAAGTTCCCCTTATTATTCTAGTGGACTTGGGTATCTAGAAGTAGAGGCTGGAATGATCATTAGATGGGAATTTAATAGTATAGGTGCTAATGAAGCACTTATTTGAATTGGGAATTGTAGGAGGGGATAAACAATTCCCTACAATGGTGAGGCTTCCTTGTGTGAGGTGACTTTAACCACATATTTGGTCAACCGTGTAGTTTTCATAATTGTCATGGTGGCTAACTTTGTAGGTTTCAATTATAGCAAGGGTATCTCTAATTAAACTAAAGATGTTAAGGGGACTAGTGGCCCTTTAGAATCAAAAATGGGAATTGAAACTAAATTCTCAAAATATACTCTTTTATTTAGAGTCATTATTTGTGTGTATGTTGAAAGAATAGAAGAATCACCTAAACTAGAAGATAATGGCCATGGAATGGCTAGAGAGAAAAAATTAGTTGAAGTATCTACAATAGTAATAGAATAAATAAGGGAATAAATTAAGTTATTGATGCCTTATCTTTCCTCTTCAGTGAGGATCTACAAGCCTAATGTTTTACCTAGAGTTCCTTCCTCTTGTAAAATTCCTAAACTCAATGCTTTTGCCTTTTCTAATTTTGCTTTCTCACCTACTTCATCTAGGGTTCCCTCCTCACTTAACCTCTATTTAGGTCCCTTCATTACTTCTACATTTCCTTCCTCCTCATCAATAGCATATCCACTAAGGATATTACATGTCCATGTACCTTTTCCTATGTTTTCTTCTCATCAATGGATTCTTCTAGAGAAACAAGACCTAATGATGGTCTTTCTTCTAGTTGCTAAATTTTGGAGGAGGTTGGAAGAACTTTGGACTTCTTTTGGTAAGTCAATATAGGGGGAATGGTATGTGAATGAGATGATGGATCCATAGTATTTGGGACTATTACTACATGTGGTGGTGAAGGGATAGAGAGTGGAACAATAATTTTGGAAGGAATAATGGATGGAGATGGACTTGGTCAAGGGGACAGAGGAGTGGTTGGGAGAGATGAGAATGAAGCCTGTATAAACTCTAGGAGACTCACTTGTGTAGGTATTTTAAGTGGAGGAAGAGGCACCACATAGAATGTTTTATTATCTTATCTTGAGGAGGTGCATCCTCTCAACTATAGTAGTTGCACCCAAAATAGTGGTAGCATCTAGATATGTGGAGCCAAAATAAAGACTAAGAATACCTCTAAGAATTTCCTTTTTGATTTGGAGGTTATCCTCTCCTTGAATGTTGAACTCTGTCTTTTAATTTGGTTTATTCTCCTATAGGGGAGGGAGGTTGGTCTGGTCCTCCCATGTTTTAAGGCTATGTTAGAGGCCACTAGTGGTTCCAAACTTGTTCTTCCTACCTCACCATTTTTTTCACCTATTCCTTGGTAATGTCTGGGTCATACTAAATGGTTTGGGAAACTATCATGGACATTTGATTGTTCTTCATGCCTGTCCATACTTCTAATTCATTTGATGCATTCATGAAGATATCATCATGCTCATACTCTTGGTGACCAATGTAATGGTCACCCCATTCTTCTCTTTAATGTATTGAAGATAGTGTCTGACTTTTCCTTTAAGGTCCCATTCCATGAATTAGGCCACCTTTAAATTATAATGGGATATAATTTTCCTTGCTTATTTTAAGTGTGTCATCACCACAAATTGAAGTTGTTTGATGCTCATAGGGGTCTTATAATATAAGCCTCATGTTTGAGGCCAAGTTGTTCATCTATATTATTGTATAGTTGGTGTGCCACCTCTTGCTCTAGAAGCTTGTCTGGAACATGTCATGGTATGAATCTAAGGGGTGCCCTTATTTATATAATTTGGGTTATGGTAAAATCTAGTTAGTACCAATAACCTCTCATTTTTCCTATGTTTCTTATCAAATTCTTAGATATTCTAGGCATTTGAGTGCCATGGATGACTTAATAAACCTAAAGATAGATTTTCTCACAAATAGTTATGATTTTACTATTGTATCTGTAGACATACATTAAAGAATAATCCTCACATAATCTATTATCAAAATATTTTACTGATGACTACCATAATTCTCCATGTGCTTTATGGATTGTCATGAGGATTGCATCTAATAGGTTTGACATCATATAAAAGTTTCCATCTACATGTCTTTATTCATGTTTGTATATTTGGGCCTTCAATATAACACTAATTATCTCTCCTATGATAATAATTTTATCATAAGTGAGGAGAATGTCCAGTAATGGGACCCATTCTACATGTACATAGGTGATGATAACAAAGATATACAATCTATTCAATAGAGCCACAACTATTTTGATACCATCCCTGAATTTGATGATGTTGGTGGAAGAATGGACCCCTTGGGGTTCAAAATTTGGACTTTCACTAGTCCTTGTGTCAATTTTCATCTACACTATTGTGCTCGATCCATACATTAGTTGACCCTTGATTATAGGTGACCTCAAGTGCTAGAAGCCTAAGGTATCTCTCAAATACCCTTCCATAAATGTATGTAATTGAATTCTTTCCTTTTCTAAGGTGTAAATAGTCCCTAGAAAAATTAACATTGAAAAATAAATCTCAAATAAAATCTACCCAAGGCATTACCTCTAGTTTAGTTATTGCTTGATGAAGTCCTGTGGTCCTGACTGGCAATAGATTGTTTATGTACTATTTCTCTTCTTGAGATATTTCATCTTGCAAGGAGTTGTGTGTTATAGACTCCACTTCATTTCATAGGGCCGAATAGTATGGGAACTTAAAATCCATAGCACTTTTGTTAAATATTGTGTTAGTATACTTAGTATTTCTAGCAATTGAGTATACAAAAGGATTATGGAAGTGTGGTGATTTTGGAGAAGCCTTTTCAATAATCTAGACTATGAAATTTGTTTGTAAACTATCTAAATTCTCTTCACAAAATTTTTAATAAAATTAAGGTTTTTAGTCTCTTGAGAGCTCAAAAATTGCAATGTTCACTCATAGATTAATGGTAAAGTGACATTCCTTTTCTTAAATTTTAAATATATTACCCAGAGTTTGTGTCTTGAGTGCATAATTCATGTGACTTCAATGTAAATAATGATTTTTTTTTTTTCATTTAAATTTAAATGTGCTAGTTAGCTTTGCATTTTCCATATGGAAGATTTTTTTTTAACATTATATGTCAAGTCACTTCTTTGAGACAAACATTGATTTATCACTCACCAACATTTACTTTGTTATTGAATTCATTTATTTGTACTTTGGCCATGCATCTCTTAGATCATGACACTTTTCCATTTCTGATTTACTCAGGCCTCTATAATTATTATCTTGTTTTATATACTCCATGGTCTGAGTTAATGGAATTGAGCCATGTGAAACAATCTCAGGTATGAGTAATGTGATAATTTCATATGTCTAAAATGCAAAGGTCAATACTTTTGACATTTAGAATGTTCTTTAAAGGATGAAGGGATTCAAGTACAATCATCTCTCCACTTATCCCAATATTGGAGCTTAGGCATGAATACTTTAAAAGTCCTTGTCAATAATCATGCGAATATACAAAAATAAAATAAATACTAGGACATGACACATTAGTTCCGTTCAAAAAAATCATAAAATTAAACTTCAATAATAATCATGAAACCCCAAGGTTTAAATTGAATAAAATTCATTATCCAAGATTTGATTTTCATAATTTGAACTTCTATAAATTTAGATATTTAAAGACAAATATAGCCTTTTACATATTAATATCAATATCATGGATGTCTAAGGCTTGTAGGACCTTCAATAAGGATATTCAAACAATATTGGGTCCCCATTTGAATTTTAAAATGGTGTGTGTGTGTGTGTGTGTGTGTGTGTGTGTGTGTGTGTGTGTGTGTGTGTGTGTGTGTGTGTGTGTGTGTGTGTGTGTGTGTGTGTGTGTGTGTGTGTGTGTGTGAGGGAACAACAAATGGTGACTCATTGGAGAAATACTCCTAAGTATTTGAGAACCCAAAATCTTAGTAATACATCATAAAATAAATTTAGATTTAATAAGAAAATAATAAATAAACTAGTCCTTAAAATAAAATCTTGATTCCTCGTGAAACATAGTAACCCTTCCCATTCCTTGGATCTATGTGTAATTTTGTGAAATTCATTTTCCATTTGATATGAGAGTTTTGAAAAAGTCATGGATAAACATTGTGAGTATCATTTTGAATTCAAATTTTGTAACCAGAGATAAAGGAAAGTTAGGGCATTACTATGATGCCAACCAGGCCTCTAGAACCCCCATAGAGATACCTCTAATTCCACTTTAAGCCTTTCTCTACTATTAGCTAAGTATTCATATCCTTGGTAGAGATTACTTGCATCACCCATCTTCTATCAGTTTGCATGATGATTTTTTTTGAAACATAAATAGAAGAAGGATTGGAAACAACCATTGGTTGCGTGTATGTATAAGAAAACTAATTTTTATCAATGCGTCCCTACTAGTTGCATCTATTTCTATGTTTATTATCTCTCATCCAAAGTTTAGTATGCAATAGTGTAGTTAATCTTTGGGAATGGAAAGTCTTTCTAAAATTTACATGAGTATATCAGGGTAAATACCAAATCAAACTTATTTATTTCAAGTAAAACCTAATTCATTCATAACACATACCTCAATTTGAGAAGCTCAAATATTTCCAGAACAAATCCTTGTGAACACCAATTGTGTTCTCTTTTATATTGTCTCCTTAATTTCGGCAAGTCTTTTTTAATTACATCATAGGAAATTAGTTGATCTGTTTTGTAATTTTAGAAAACTAATCTAAAAATCATAACAAATAATCTACCCAAAGTAAATGCATAAAGTAGGAAATACTAATCTAAGAAAACAAGAAAGACTAACCTAGAAATTAAGAAATTTATTCTACTCCTTCACTTACTATCATCTAGAAGCATCTCCAATTGGAGCAACCATGAAATAGTGTTTCAAAAATTATCTATTGACTAGAAAAATGAGATCATTACCTTAGAAGAAGCATTTTTATCTAGTATCTCATATATTTGATATGGTCTAATCCATAGAGGAGTGAATTTAACATGTTATCTTTTCTTTTCATGTGTTTTATCCCATAAGAGCACTGAGTATGATATCATAAAATTTTTGATTTTGAATCTATTGTCAAACCCCTCTTGAAAATATCTTGGTGTTTGTTAAAGTTATGCAGTGATTAAATCCATGCATCTTTCATATAGACTATGTCAAGTAGTCTAGACTGGATTCTTTCATCTTCTCCCAGGTACTCTTACATGAACTAGTACATTGGGATTTTAAGAGTAATGGGGAAGACTAGTTGTTGACAATGCACTAGAAAAAAAGGTGAAGTCTTAAGGGCTTTCTTGTGTCTTGTTCAATCTACCCATAGTGCATAATTCATTAGAAGATACCATTCTCCTGGTTTGTCATATGCTAACTTATCAATGGCATCCATCAAGTTCTTCTTTTTAGATTCAACCACTTCATTCCCTTATGAGTAGTAATTTGAATAGAACTTGATGGTGATTTGGTTTTTATAATCTCATTCATTAAATTTAGTAGATTAGAAAGGTGGACCATTATTACTAACTAAAGAAATTAAACTTCCAAACCTATTCAGTATGTTCTCTTACAAAGATGTAGGTTGAGTATTAGAGCTTCATACTCAGTGATATTATTAGTGTAGAGGAATTATAGTCTATAGGTAGATAGATACTACTTCCCATCTAGGTCAATCAAGTTTATGCCAACACTTGAACCTTGTCTTGATTTAGCTTCATTGAAATGGATAGTTCATAACTGGGATGGACCTTCAAATTCTTATTCATGAGGTTCTTGCTTGGTAGTCAAAGTGTACACACCTACATGTGAGGTTTCAAAGGCAACGTTTTAATTCTTATCATTTTAATCTATGATCAATAACTTCATATTTAGTTCTCTATCTACTTGAATCAACTTGGCTACTCCTTTCCAAGGTAGCCACATGTGTGATAAATCTATGTTTAAGTACTCATTCAATGTATTTGACTAGTTGTGACTTAGCAATAAACTGTAGGCTTATAGAATGCTAATCACCACAATATCTATGTATTATTGTATATGTGACTCATATGTGAGTTATATGTGCACATTATTAGTTTTCCAACACAGGGGACAAAAGACTTTTCCACCTATAGGACCACTCTTTTTAAATTATTTGGGGTCAAACTTAATTTATTGCATATAGTTGTAAGCATCGCATTGGCTGAGGCACTTGAGTCAACTAAAACATCATGAACATTATTTATAAACATTCTAATGGTTAACATAAAAGGTGGTATCTCATTTTTATCCCTATAAACAACTATGTTTCCATGCTTAGATTTTGATTTGTCAATAGATGATCTCCCAATCAAGAATTTTAGTGGCAATTCTCTCTGCTCAGTGATTTAGGCTAACTAATGAAGACTGATATTAACCTTGATCTTATTCATGTCTTCAACAATATTTTACCCTCATATGCTCTATGGCTCTACACTCTGCAACTGATCATCCATTTTTGAATGGGGTAGATTGTTGTTGGCCTTAGGATCTGGAGGAATGATAGTATTATTGTTTGGAGGCATCAATGTGATAGTAGGTTGCTTGTTCTTCAAATTGTAATTATTCCTCTGAAACCATTGAAAATCATGGATCTCATCAATATTATCCTATGGTTCATTTTTATCCTCTACTATGAATGGGAAGTCATAGGTCTCAAATACCATTGATGTATTGGGGTGTCCTAGAGAAATAAGAGAAGATGATTCTATTGAATTTGTAAAACTTTCTTTTTTGTCCATTTCCTAATAAAATATCTCAAAGGTAGTGCATAATTATATGCAATCCATCTCACCATGTTGTGTTGTGTTATGAACTTGACACAAATTAGTAATGATTTCTTCCATGCTATTTATCTTCAACATCTTGTTGGGTGACTGCTACTTTGGATTGTTTATAATCATGTTGGAGGGTCTATTGTACCTATATAGTCTAAAGTTTTAGATGGTATTCTTTCCACCAGTGCTCCCCATGTCTTTTTGCATGTTTAGAAACTCGTTGCTTAATTTTTATCATTGGATAGCTTCTAGGTCTATATTTTTAGATTCAAAAGTACTACCTTGTGTAGTAGCAATATTAATTGATATCAAGGACTAATTTTGATTTTTCTAGTTATAAGCAAACACATAATTATTCATGAATCTAAGGTGTTAGTTAGGTGGAACATGGAATATATTCAAATGGGTGTATGCTTAGTTCTATTTTTGGGCCATAATACTATGATTTATGTTTGGAATTGGGTTGAAAGCTAAAAAAATAAAACCAAGAATTAGTGGGGCCAAGGCTTGTGACTGAGGATTTAATTGTTTATCCATGTTGATAGCTTAAACATAAGCTAAAGTTAATGTACCAACATTAGTAGCTCCACATAGAAATACAAGAGTCATAGGGTCTAGGGCATTCTTGTAAATTTTGAGGGCTAATGCCTTGTCAAGTTGATAAAAAACTTTAAGAGTGGTGTACATATTTTGGAATCTAGAATTGAAGGATTGGATTGGTTCATTCAATTTTGTTTTCATGCTTTCAAAGTGTTGATATACAACACTTGCATTGGTGACTTGCCCAAACTATTCCAAAAAGGTGTTTTGGTATTAATTTAAAGATGTAATTAAAACCAATGGGACATTAATAAACCATTCATATGCAACATATTTCAATGTAAAGGGAAAGAGTCTACATTCCACACCTTTGTAGACTACATTCAGTTTTTCCAATTAGTTTTAAAAGCCTTTGTGTTATTCAATAGTACTACCTACTGAGGGAGAAAAGGAAGGAAGATACTTAGTATTTCTAGGTAAATCATACACATCTCTAGCAATGTTGATAGCATAATCAGTTAGATAGGTTTGGGTCATTAGGAATAGAGGGATACGGGGTTGTTAGTTTAGAGAATATGATTTACCCTAGGGTCTTCTCAAGACACCTTTATCTGACCTAACTTTTCTATGGATTTACAAAGGTGCATATAGTAAGTTAGTGTCTAAGGTAGACCTTGTCAATATTTTGAATATATCCAATGCAAGTCAAGTGATTATTTTCAAATAAATAGAGGTAGAGGTTTAGACCCTCCTACTAGCACTAGATAAATTCATGCTGATTATGTCAAGTAAATAATATAAATTAATAGAAGTGGAAGGAGAGGGTGTCAATTTCAAGTCTAATAAACAAATAGAGGTTTAGTAAACCATGATGTTGTAATTTTAATCCTTATTTGGTAAGTTTTATGCACACTAGAGAACCCTATCAAGTAGCTTCTAACATTTTAAGATTTGTGAAATAAATTCACTCCAAGGCATGAGTTGTTAGGTATTAGGTTTTGTAAACAACATGTTGGTGGAATAGCGGTGAGCAGAGTATTTATTTACCATGGATGGTTTGGTTATGGATGTCAATCTAGGTTATTTACCATGGATGGTTCGGTTATGGCTGTCAATCTAGATCTATATGAAATGGGTTGATAGATGATAGATCTAACCTAAAGTGAGCCTAACAAAAAGAAAATCAAAAAGAGGAAAATTTAGGGCATAAAAAATAACGGTGGACCAAACAAGGTGAAAGATTTTTAAGATGACTCTTGAACTAGGGGTTGGATAAGCAATTAGAAACCAATGTCTATTGCAATTTATTGTAAGCACACCAATAATAAAACACAATTGAGAGTCCAAAGAAACATGAATACAATAAAATTTAGCATATATAAAAAAAGGTTGTTACCAATGTGAGATTATAATTGCACATATACAAAGGGACATTATGATTAATACATAAAAAGAATTAAAATTAGTAATAACATAATATTAATAATTATATTTAAAATAAAAATTGTGAACAACCAAGAGAATAAGATATCAAAATGACATAACTTCTTATAAGATTCATAGGTTTGGAAAAGAATCAAATTTTCAAATCAAATCTAATTATGAAATAATTTGTATAATTTCCTTTTATTCTTAATATCCAAAATTATCCTCCCTTTAGGACATGGAGCTTATAAATATATATAGTCTTGAGGAGGGGAATGCCTCATCTTCCAAATAAATTTTAAATTTACATCTTTAAAAATAAGAAAGTGTGTCAATTTCATGTAGAGAATACATGTACAAAAGTGTTTACCCAGAATAGAATCCCTTGTCTAAAATACAATACATATGTCAAATAAAATAGGAACCATTAGTCCAAACTAACTAAAACATGAAAATACATATTTATATTTAGAGTGGTGTTGATGTGGTAGTGCTAGTAGAAAAAAAGACAAAGTGATAGGTGTTGAAATAGAAATAGACATTGTAATTGCTTGAGGAATTAAAATTATCCCTATTGGAGTATGCATGACTACATATCCTAAAAATTAGGGACCTTAGGCAACACTTGAATTTATTTACATGCTTGGTGCTAATACTGATGCTCCCTCTGTGGCCTTGATTTTTTAAAATAATGCATGTGTTGTTTCAAACTCCTTATTAATAAGCTCAAAATTGAGAAAGGTATACTTGAATATTTTGATGGCTTCAACCATCAACCTTGTATGTTCTACATATGAGATATCAAACTCTTCTATAAGGGATTTATATTTTTACACTTTTTATTTAACAAAATATATTAGTTGTAGGATCTCTTCATTAGTTTTATATAGTTCCCTCAACTTCCTCCTTAAAGATATTTGTAGTTGCTTTAAGGAGTGTCTCAAAATTAGGCATGTTGATCAACTCTCTTGTATAGGTTATCACATTAGTGAACCTCATGTATTTAAAAATTTGTAAGGTCTCTTTTCATTAATTACAAAATGTTTCATCAAAGCCTCCATTTGTGTATTTGAATTAAGGGTGCCATCTATTTTTACAATTACATAACTCAAGACCCATGCATGATCTTGGTTGGACATCAAATTCAGATGATTGAATGTGTTGCTTCTTTAACATTGAACCAAAATGGTAAAACTTTTTCTCAAACTCTTTCACCTATGCCAGAGTTTAAGCACCTTTGTTCTATCAAACTAGTTTTCTCCTTTAGAGACTCAAATATTATTCAAAATATTTTACATCCTGGTGGCTTCAATCTATACACTATCTATAATCTCCAAATGGGCATGAATTATGTCTCTGTAGTAATTTATTTTATGTATCCTCATTTATATTGTACATTTCTTTCATTTATTTTCCATATGGATCCACAAAATAATATAAATCCTTTGTATGCTCTGTTGGATTAATTGGATTCTTTTTGGCCTTTTTTACCAAGGGAAACAAATTTTCCCTTTGTTCAAACTTGATCTCCTCCATTGTATTTATGTTCACCAATTTCCCCTTATTCAACCTATTTATGGTGCCACTCTTCCTATCAAAATGAGTAAATAATTTAGATAATTACATAATATCCAAATTATGTCTCTCATCCCTTTGGTATTGCATCTCTTTAACTCATTAGGGAACAATAAGTTTCCTTTCCTCTTCTAGTGGACTTACATCTTCAGAGGTAGAGAGTGGAGTTATCATTGGAGGGGAAGTTATTATTGGAGGTACTAATAAAACACTTATTTGAATTGGGAATTGTAGGGGAAGATAAATAATTCTATGTTATGATGAGGCTTCCTTCTATGGGGTAACTTCATCCATATATTTGGTCAAACCTAGAGTTTTCATAATTATCATGGTGGTTGATTATGTAAGTGTGGATTGTGTCAAGTGTATCTCTAATGAGTTGAAGATGTAGGGGAGACTAGTGTCGCTTTAGGATCAAAAATATAAATTGAAACTAAATTATTATAATGGACTCTTTTCTTTGGAGTCATTATTTGTGTGGATAATCAAAGAATAGAAGAATCACCTAAACTAGAAGATAGTGGCCTTAGAATGGCCAGATATAAATGTATAGTTGAAGTATATACAATAGTAATACAAGAAACTAGGGAATAAACTACATTATTTATGCTTTGTCTTTCCTCTTTAGTGAGGATCTATTGGCCTAAAACTCTAGTCAAGTTCCTTCATCTTGTAAGCTTCCTAGACTCCATATTTTGGCCTTTTCTAATTTTGCTTCCTCATCTGCATCATCTAGGTCTCCATCCTCACTTAAAATTTTCTCAACTCCAATAATTAATTATAAATTTCCTTCTTCCTCATTATTGATATAATACACTAAGGAAGTTACATGTCCATGTTCCCCTTCTTATGCTTCCTTATCATCAAGTGATTCTTCTAAAGCATCAAGACCTAATGATTATATTTCTTCTAGTTACTAAATTCTAGAGGTGGATGGAAGAACTTTGGACTTGCTTTAGTAAGTGAATATGATGGAAATGGTAGGTTAAGGGGATGATGAAATCAATGATGGATCCATAGTAGTATGGACTACTATTGTAGGTGGTGGTGAAGGAATAGAGAGTGGAACAATAGTGGTGGGAGGAATAATGGATGGAGATGGACTTGGTTGAGGGGATAGAGGATTGGATGGGAGAGATGAAAAGGAAGCTTGTATAAACTCTTGGAGACTCACCTATGTAGGCGTTAGAAGTGGAAGAAGACATGCCATAGAGAATGTGCTCTTTTAATTATCTTGAGGAGGTGAAAAATTCTCAATGGAAGTAGATGTGTCCAAAATGGTGGTAGTAGCTAGATGTGTGGAGGCTAGATAAGGACTAAAAAGACCTCTAAGAATTTTATTTATAGTTTGGAGGTTCTCCTCCCTTTAAATTTTGAGTTATCCCTCTTGTATGCTAGTTTCTTACCCTGTAGAGGAGGGAAGCTAGTTTGGTCTTGTTGAGTCTTGGGGTAAGTGCATAAATTTGGGGGATAAAAAGGGGCCTAACTGTCGACATGATTTTCCCAAAAATTAAGAAATTTTAACTTCTATAGATAATTTACGATGGATACACTTAAAATTCAAGGATTGTGTAAGAACATGAATTTCAAAATTTTGAGTTTAGTTTCCAAAACACCAATTCTTTTTACAAAAATTGTTAGGTATAACTAGGTCAAACATCTAAAATTTTAATAGAAACTCTTTTTTTAAGAAAATAGAGTAAATAGTCAGCCATGTGGTCCCTCATTTTTTTAGCATCATTTAATATTATTTAAAACAATTTGGTGAAACTTTAGATACAATCATCTAATTTATAACCTATATTTTTTTTACACTTTTTTAATGATTATAATTTTTTTTTTCAATTTTACAATTAAATAGATCCTCAAAACTCAAAAAAAAAATGGATAGCTAGCCATGTGCTCCACTACCTAAAAAAATAAAAACTAGTTTTTTTTTAACACATGTAGAATTAGGCTTAGTTTGTAACCATATATATCATTTAGATCAACTAATATATATGTATATGTATATGTATATGTATATGTATATGTATATATATATATATATATATATATATATATATATATATATATATATATATATATATATATATATATATATATATATATCTATATATGTATATATGTAGATATATATGTATATGTAGATATATATGTAGATATATATGTGTATATATATATATATATATATATATATATATATATATATATATATATATATATATATGTATGTATGTATGTATGTATGTATGTATGTATATCTATATGTATGTACGTATATGTATATATATATATATATATATATATATATATATATATATGTATATATGTATATATATGTATATGTATATATGTATATATATGTATATGTATATATGTATATGTATGTATGTATGTATGTATGTATGTATGTATGTGGCATGTAGTGGCCTAAAAAAATATAGTTATAAATAAACATAGATTGAAATCTTAAAATAGTCCAAAAATTATAAAAATCATAAATTTGGAAAGAGTAGAGTGTGCTCATCATCATGGTAATAATTTTATGAATTTTTTTCTTGAAATTCATAATGTATTTGGAGATGGAAAGTGATTTTTCTTGTCAAATATCTTGGATTTAGTTGTGTGTCGATAGGTCTAAGCCTTTGTGTCGGGTATCCAACCCATTTTTGATCTAAAAGGCTTGGTTTTTGAATTTAAACTAAAGATAACATGTACGCATTATACTTCCATATCATAAAAAAATTAACTAATTTTACATGTTTATGCTTATCTATTTATCATGATATATACTTATTTAGTTGAAATTTAAACTTATTCAACTTCGTGAACCTAATTTTGACTATAAAGGATTTAATTTTGGACTGTTGACCCTAATGTCATAACTAAATAAGCCAAATAGCCCAATGGTTGAATCTGAAGGCAATTGGAGAATTTGAGCCCCTTAAACCTAAGTGTGTGACTTTAAAATTTGATATGGGGTTTGATCAGCTCCAGTTTCATCAAAGAATGAATTAAATAAACATTTGGTTCAATGACATATACAATTTTGACATGTATAAGATGTGGTTTTGGGCTAAGTAAACTTGAATGTCATCTTATAATGAATGAAATATTTGATTGATTTAATTGTGGAGGAAATTGAGGTGAATATGAGGCCCTTGGAGCTAATTTTGACTATAAAACATGATTCAAGGCTAAATTGGCTTTGATTTCATCGTAGGTTGACTTAATTAGTCAAATGGTTTAATTAATTACATGCTTTTTAAAAATTTGAGCCAAAAACAACCTATTTTCATATTATATGATGTGATTTGGAGTGAAATTGACCTTAATGTCATTGAATATAATGAACCAAATAGTTGATTCTTTCAATCAAAGAGAAATTTGAGCCCAATTTGTGCCCCTTTAGCCAAACTACAAGAAAACTAAAAGAACATGGGCTATATTATTTATTCTCCTTTTGGCATATCAATTTCAAGGGATCTTAGCTAATAAGGATGAAAATGAAAAGAACTTAAAATGTGTATTTTTGTGTGATCAATGTTGGACAACTGGGAAATCATATTATAAATTTATAAGGGAAAAAGGGAGAAATGATGATTATTCATTCTTCATTACATCAAATTTAAGATTGCACAAAATTTGTAGGTAAATTTATGTAAGTACAAAGAATAATTATTCTATAAAATAACCTTGTTTAGTATTTTGGGTTAGTAATTTTTCTAATCTGAGTGTCTAAAATAAGTTTGAAATAAAAAATGAGTGTGGGATAAAGCATTATTTTTTCCACATTTAAAGGGATATGTTGGAAGTACTTTCAATTTTTTAAATGTTCATGGATTAAGAATGAGTGATGGATTCCACAACCATATTTCATCATCTTAAATTTGGTCATGATGAAACATTGTCACTATAAATATTTTATATGTAGACAAGGGATAATAAACATTAATGAATGGGAACCTACACTAGTATTGTTGAGGGATGAATTGGTTTAACTATCTCACTTCACAAGTGGTCATGAGAATGATATTTGGGCAACATGTTCTATATTAATTATTTGTATTAGAATAAAGTGTTATATTTGTTATGATATAAGATATTAGTTGAGAGATAACATCTTAGTTTTCATTTGGAAGGTATTATATATATATATATATATATATATATATATATATATATATATATATATATATATATATATATATAGATAAGTTCACGGAGTTGGAGGATAATTCTATGGAGATTTTACATACCGTGATCATGTTATTGACATAATGTGATCATATTATCTAAGTTAAGGATAAAAAATAACTGATTTATAATGCGATCATGTTAATGTATAACATGATTTCATTAATAGATAATGTGATTGTGTTATTGTAAAAATAATAATGCAATCACATTACTATTATTTTGCACATTAAAATAAAAAACATGTAGGTGGAGAAAATATTGGTTAATAGGTAATGTGATCATGTTATTAATAACATGATCATGTTATTGATAACATGATCATGTTCCTATTATTTTACATATAAAAGCATGTGGGAGTTACACATCAAGGCAACTTTGGCCATAAGTATAAATTTACATTTATATTGTTACATTTATTTTCTAAGTTTAAATGTATATTTTGACATTTATTTTATTATATAAATTTATTTTAGTAAATATAAGAAATTAGGGTCACTCTGCATCTAATAAAGATGTTCTCACAATTGCATGCCTTATGATGTGGAAAATAGTTTTTCAAAATCTAATCTAGTCAGTACGTAGGCATTTTTAGGGTCTAGGGATTTCAATACATAACTTTTGCAATTGATATCCATTTTTGGTAAACATATAGTCATTTTTTAGGTTTTTGTTCCTTCTAAATTGATTCCTAGCATTTCTAGGAGTCTTAGGTTTATCAAAATTTAAGTTTGAAAACAACTCACTTTGAAATTGATGTAAAGTGGTGTGATTGGGGTAGTATAGGTCACATTGATGACCTACACACATCAAACAACCACTTTATGTTAATTTTACTTATTTATCATCCCTCCCTCATCCTTGATCACTTTTTACTCATGCCTCATCACCCATAATCACTCTCTCATAATTCTTCATTGTCCCTAATCACTCCCTCATTGACCCTCATTATCCCTAGTCATCTTTAATCACTCCCTCATCATCCATGATTACTCCCTCATTGACCCTCATTATCCCTAATCACTCACTCCTCATCCCTCATCATCCCTCATCACTCCCTCATTGACCCTCACCATCTCTCATCATTTTTAATCACTCCCTCATCATCCCTAATCACTCTCTCATTAGCTCTAACCATCCCTCATCATTCCTAATCACTCCCTCATTGGATCTCACTATTCCTCATCATCCATAATCACTCATGAATTAGATCTCACCATCCCTAATCACCACTTAATCATCCATAATCACTCTTTACTCATCCCTCATCATTGCTAATCACTCCCTTATTGACCCTCATCATTTATAATCACTCCCTCATTATCCCTAATCACTCCTTCATTGACTCTCACCATCCCTAATCATCCTTAATCACTACTTCATCATACCTCATCATCTCTAATCACTCATTCCTCATCCCTTATTGCACCTAATCATTTCCTCATTTATCCTCACCATCCATCATCATTCATAATCACTCCCTTATCCTCCCTAATCACTCCCCCATTGACCTTCACCATCCCTCATCATCCCTATTCACTCCCTCATCATATTTGCCCAATTTTTCCTCATCCACCCTCATCCTTAATAACTACATCCAATACCTTGATGGTGGTATTTTGTTAGGGTTTAAAAATTCTAGGAGCTACAAGTGGAGAGTTCAGTGCTAGCATAAAATATAAGACATGGTGATCAAAATGATGTGGAGGCAAATTTGAAACACAAATATTTAACACCTATGAAAAAATATGGGCCTATTAGAAATAATATAATTCATAATTAAAAATATACTATAAAAAGAGAAGCAAGTAAAACCACCATAGCACCAAAAATGGGCAGTAAATACATGAGGATCACCAAGCTATGTGATTTCTTGAAACCAATTAATTATTTTCCATATGAGTACATTTTATGACATTGAAGGCCTTCTATTTTTATGTGTATTGATTGCGTCATTATACCAGAGAGTGGAAAATAATTTTCAAATGATTAGAAAAAGTAGTCCAATATTGAAAAGTGGTGCTTAATTCATAACTTCAATATTCAATCCAATGAAGAGTGTCACACTGTTATCTCTCTACTTGCACATCTCGATAAGTGGGTATAAGTTATCTAACACTATAAAAAGGTAAGTATATACTAGATTATGAACCCAATGATATGGTCAGTACTAAAAATATCTCTACTTCCCCCAACAAGAAATTATATGAATTAAAAAGATTATTTCATTAATAAATGTAGATCAATGGTGAGCCAATACACTTCATCATTTCCAATGGAAGTCAAAAGAATTTAATTTCTCCTAAAGCATATTTTCAAAAATTAAACTTGAAATTTATACATTATCCATAAACATACACTATTGTATGGTCTAGTGTAGGCCTTGAGAAATGGATCACCTAGTAGTGTCACTTGGTGTACAAAATCAAAATATTTAAAGATGCAATCCTTTGTGACATCTCACCATTAGAGGTGTGTGATTTTTTACATGTGGTCAACCATATATTTACCATTGACATGTATTTTATGAATTAAATCCTTGAATGTTGTAATAGATTGTCATGATCTTAAATACCATATATCATAGTTAGTTCAACCTTTTAGTCATTAGTGCCAGGAAGTGCAAGAATCTTGTCAGTTCTAGTAAGAAGTATACTCTTGATGGTAAGAAGTAAATGAAATAGCATCCTTATGTCACCATATCATAGTGTGGTTTATCCAAAAATAATAAAGATAAAATAATTGAACCATAAATTAGATGAATACAAGGATATCTTTTAGTCACTAAATAATTCCTACATACTTCTTGGCTCAAAAATTTGTCAAGGGGACAAATTGGTGACTTTGAGTCAATGGTGTGAGAACTGAGTCCGTGCATTAGTCAGCAACACAAGACAAATTCCCTCTCTTATTAGCATGCAAAGCTACCTTTATTAAAATCCAAAAAGGGAAAAGTAGGTGAAAAGCTATTCATATCTATTTACAACAAAAATGTTTTTTATTGGGGGTTTCATAATTTTAACGTAAAAGTATATAAAGGAGATAAAAATGAAATGAGGGGAAAGAAGGGGAAAATGGAAAGAATATAAGAATAGAGAAAGGAAATAAATAAGGAAGGATAAGTTTATTATAGTTAGTTAAATACAAAAACTACCATGATATCCCTAAGAAAAATGAAATACAACTCTAGGTAGCTAAGCTAAATGCAAAAACTTACTAGAATAGTCCAAGAAGGGGAACACACCATGTGCATGGAAACCTCTCTCATTCAATGGATGATAAAGACATAATTACACCCTTAAGAGTGCAAAACATACACTAAGACAATTTTCTAATACTGATAATAGACCAAAGACAACTATTACATATTTACCCATAAAACATAATTAAAATATTGCTTAAACCCCACCAATATTTCACATTCATAGAAACAACACAAGAAGATTCTAAAATAAATACTTAATGTGAAATTCCCATTTACTGACAATTTGGTATTGATAATGCAAACAATTTGAAAGTAAAGAGATAGAGACAAATGAATCATATGCAAAGTTATAACTCATAAATAAATCTCAAACACAAAATCTGCAAAATCTCCATGTTCTAATCTTTATTGAATCAAAATACAATCTCATCCTTCAAAAATTTCTTCATGGTTTCAACACCAAAAAGTCCCTATACAATGAGCCTTACACTCATATTTATAGCATGGAGACATGGTTATAGTGCATAAACACCATTTTTGTGTTTTATAAGTTGAAAAAATGAGTTTACAAAAATGCACCACTTAAGTGGTGTAAACATGTGTTGGTGCAATTGCACCATTTGTAAAAGTGAAATTTCAAAATTACTCCACTTGAATAGTGAAAAAACGCTTTGGTTCTTTTACACCACTTTAAATGTGTAAATCAAAATTACATAATTTAAGACTTACAAAGTGATAGTGCATTTACATGAATTACATTTACAAGGTTGCAATTACAAAAAATTTACAACTGAGAATTATAAACATGGAAAGTCCATAAGCTTGATGAAAAATTCATTTAGTTTCTCCCTTAAGGAAGATAATCTCAATCATTGCTTTGCACTTATTTATAGTTCTCCTTAATTTTTCTCACAAGCTTTTCTTCTAGAAAGTAGCACCTCTATTTTAATTGTGTGAGTTACTTCTAAAGATTGTCCTTCTTGGGATTCAATGCAGACTCACTTCCCTTGATTCTTTAAAACTTTATTCATAAGTGTTGGCCAATTTTTGGTTTTATAGGCCAAAATTTGGCACCCCATCCTTTTTCTTTGCAAACATTCTTTCACATCCATGATTTGGCTAAGTCATCCCTCAGTTGCCTTGTGCAAAATACCCCTGTCAAACTTGTTCCATGAAAAAGCCAAGTGAATTTTGGGTTTATCAAGTGGAGTTACTTCACCTACAGAAGTGCATTTTGGGTTTTACAAAAAAATTAACTTGTGAAATTTTCATAAGCTAAGTCACTTGAAAAACCCAATTTTGAAGACCAAATCGGGTTTTCCAAATGACTTTACTTTTGAAATTTTCATAAGTTGAGTTACTTAATAAACCTGATTTGGTCCTTGTAGTGTTATTCAAACATTGTAAGTGTATTTAAATATAAAGGTTTATAAGTAAATTCATTTACAAAACTCGATTTGATCTTGACATACCAAATTGGGTTTTCCAAGTGTCTTTACTTATTTGCCTTATCAGCTAAAGCTGATGTAAAACCCAAAGTAGAAGCTCTTGGGAAGTTTGAAATGGTTTATCAAGAAGGAATCAAGTTTTCAAAGTGATTTTACTTGAAAGATTCATGAGTTGTTTACGTTCAAGAACCCAGTTTGGTCTATCATGCTCTCTAAGGCAACAAATTTCTTTAGAGGACACCAAGCAAAGGAATTAGACTTTCAATTTTATGAAGGACAATTGAAGAAATCTCAAAGGGCACTTTTGGATGAAATAAACCCTTGCAGATGACACTTGGGTAGGAAAAGAGACCATTACAATTTACTCAAAGGATAATTCAAGAAGCCAAGTGCCCTTACGGAGGGCACCATGAGGAAGTGAAGAATGAAGACAAAAGGCCCAAAGGGAATGTGCCCTTTGAGAAAATAAGTAATCAAAATAAATAATTCCTTCACGCAAAATGTTTGAAGGAACTCCTTCAAACATTTTGTTTGAAGGAAAGTGTGGTAAAAAGCTCGAAACAAAGGAGTAGAGACCGTCAAGAACATGAAAGATCGATAAGTCAAGGACAAGCCAAGGTAAAGGAAAAGGAAAGGAAGAGATAAAACATGAGCAAAGTAAAGAGAATAAAAAGACAAAGCATAGAATAGTTCCAGCAGTCGACAAGGTTAAAAGGTAGAATCAATGACCACTCAGATCAAGATAAGTGGCATAGATAACTAGTAAAGAGAATTAATACATTTGGTGAAATATATCTACTAAAAACCAATAAAATAGATTGGTTTTCAAACTATAGAGGAGATTAGCCCATGTTTTCATGCTTCACCATTAATGCATATCCAGTTACACCCAGCATTGAAGAGAGCATGGTCCAACCACAATAACTTAGGGATGGCTTTGTCAGTTGCTAGGAGTATCCCATGCTTTTGTAGGCCCATGATAGCAAGGGTGGTGGCTTGGACATCTAAAACATGGCTCTCCTATATATAGTTTGAATAATATAATAGCAACATGGTCATTTATCATGGCCAAGGGTTTAAATCTAGAGTGGGTTTTCATTCCTTGATTTATTATCTATCTTGTTTCTAGTTTTCTATATATGTGTAACTTCTTATTTGAAATAATATCTCTCAACTTGTATGGTGAAGCCCTATAGGAATTTACCTTGAATCAAGACACAAACATTTTACCTCCATTTGGGTTTACACTTTTGCATATATCTATGGTTTTGATCTTGTGTCAAATCATTTTCCTTCATGCTTTCATAGTTTGAATCCAGCATATCTAGTGTATTGTGAGCTCTTTCTTGTAGGTCAACAAGAAGTGTCCATAGCAGAGTATAAGTGCATGTGAATAGGTTACGATAGTGTGTCTTATAACACCTCTAGTAGTTCTTCCTCCCTATATCTCCATAGGGCCACCTATTGAAATACTAATGCAAAAGAGTTTCTCATCTTGAATGATAGTGTATGTTAGCTTGTCTTGGTGTAAAGTGTATGTCAAAGATGAGTAAACCAACCATTTTGGTGCATCACCACTTTAGTTTATGTTCTGATTTATAGTATTTCTCTTCCTTTTCATCCCCCTCATTATTAGTAGTAGGAAACATAGGGCCTCAAAGTGCATCAAGGAGAGTTAGCCCCTAATCTAGAGATTCATCCCTCATGTTTGCCACCCATAACAAGAGGGTTGTCTCCATTGTGTCACATGGATGAAGAGAGTTGAGCCTCCCTTCAGAGGGTGTAATATACCATGTCAATAGTTTTTGGCATACCTGATGGGATAGTTTATCTAAGGAGTTCAAGGATTTTTGGTGTGTTCTTCAACTAATCAACATTTGGAGGCATTTCAATCAACACCAATGGCAACTCTGAGTTGAATTAGCTGGTTAAGTAGTCCTTGTGCCATCAAGAAATCACATTTTGGTATGTATAATCCCATTGCTTAGCAAAATGGGCCTTGTGTTCCTTCATATAACTTTGATCAAGCTCAAGTTTTTCAAGGAATCACCTCAAACAACTCTCATGGTTATCATTCACCTAGTGTAAAATAAATAATTCTAGAGTTTGAGATGTAAGTGATGGAGATAAATAGATTAGATGAGTAGAATAGATATCAGCAAGAGCTTATGTACAAAGAGGAGTGCTTATTTAATCAAGCTCAAGCCTTACAATCCATGAAGGAGGAAGTAGAGAAATGGAAGAGTCCATTCATTCAAGGTAATCAGCCTTTTGTGCCTTCTCCCATTCCAAATTAGGCCCCTCCTATTCTAAATAAATCCCCCCCTTGTGCACCAAATCCTTTCTACCAAATAACACTTGCTCACTCTAGCTCATTGGATGCATTAACCACTCCTGCTCTTAATCCCTTGCACCTAGATTTTCAACACCAAATGGCATTAGAATAGCCTCCTATGGAAATGAACCTTCTCAATTCCTTATATTTTAAATCCTCCTTTGAAGGGAATCATCCTATGCCTTTTGAAAAATAACATGTCTCTCTTCAAAAAACTCTTCCTGTGCATCAAAAGTCTCTTCTTAGTCTTCCTCAACCTCCTCAAGTCTTTCAACATGATGTCAAGATTCCATGTTGGAGGATGGAATACCATGAACCAACTCAGGGCCTTGGAAATGATGAAGTTGATGCCTATTCTCAAGAGAATATTTTTATCCCCAAGGTCATGAGTGGGAAGGAAATAATGGAATCATGGGGTAGGAAGGAGGAGGAGAAAGGTTTTTCTCAAAACCTTGAAGAAGGTGAAGCTACTCCTACTCATGGTGATCCTCATGATCTCCAAGAAAAGCTCTTCTAAAAGAATATAGTGAGGCAAATTGCAAATTTGGAGTCCAAAATGAGGTTCTTTAGCCAAGGCATGTTGGATGGTTTAGACCAAACAATAGATTCCATGTCTAAACACACCCCATTTACACTCCTTCAAGAGATATATCAAGACACATCTGATGTAGATAAAGTGCTAGCCAAATGGAAGGAAGATAATCATTCCATTATAGCTCAAGGATTGCCTCCTCTTTCACATGAGTTTGTCCATCAACCCTCCACTCCATTTGTTCTCAAGGAGGAACCTATTTTGAAAGAGGCAAGTGAAAAAGAGAGGATCTATTTTGTAGTTGCCCACGAGGCTATCATGAGTGACAATGAGGATGAGATCATCATGGACACTCCCTTTGAAGATATCATCAACAATGGAGAAGACATAGGTCATGCATACATGTGGATGTTCTAGCAATATGAAGAAGAGGATGACAAACTTTATTTATCAATAATGGATGATGAGGAATGTAAGCATGGTGAGCTCTCTCCTCCCATATTTGATGAACTTCCTTGTTGCTTTGATGAGGAGAATGACCATGCCATGGGACCCAAGTTAGAGGAGGATCAGGAGCATGTCTTTGAATAACTAGAGACTCTTATTTTTTATCAAGAAAAGGAGAGGCATGTCCATCTTGATGAAAGCTTTGAAGAAGAGAGCCTTGAGTAATAAGGTGATGTTCTATGGGATGAGCAAGTAGTTTGTGATCTCATTTTAGACATCACAATAGTCACCCTTATTCAAGAAATCCATGATGAAGTAGAAGATCAGTTTGACAGGCTCTTTAATGAGGCAAAAGGGAACAAGTTAATCCATGATGCATATCAAGGGGGTTATGAGCTAGATGAACCCTATGGTGATGAGCTAGTAACCATTGAATTCTTTGTGAGATATACTAGCATAAAGGGCCATCATGAGGCAAGCTTCCAAGATCAAGATGAATACATATATGTTGGAAGCATGTTTGACCCCGATTCATTTAGATACAAGCCAATCAAGGTCACAGGCAAGAAGATCAAGTCACCAAGTCTCTATTCCATTCAACTACTTGTCTGGCACCATAAGTTTGCTTGCCATGAAGGAGACTTATGAAGGTTTCCCTTTGATCTAGGAGGGAGGCAAATGTATCTATTTAGTTATACATAGTAGTTTTCTTTCAATTGTGTGTCTTTCATTTCCCTTAAGTGTTTTTACACACGTGTGTGTAGTTTTTTAACCTTTGCTGTGCATGTTTTCCTTTGTGTTTGAGGTAAAATATTTTCTAGTTCATAGGCCCTTACAAGGCTATTGTTAACTTCTCCAAGATGCATCCTGACTCCATGCCCAATGGACTTAGACACTATCAGTCTTCCCAAGCATAGTAGGCATGCTTCCCCTATGAGTCACCAAATGTGTTGACCAATTTTTTGTCCTACAGGCCAAAATTTGGCACCCCCTCTTTTTTATATTTAAAGAATCTTTCAAATCCATGACTTGGCTAAGTCATCCCTTAGCTTCCTTTTGCAAAATGCCCCTTATCAGACCTGTTCCATGAAAAATCCAAGTGTTTTATCATTTTGCTTAGCCAAGTGCATTTTAGGTTTATCAAGTATAATTAATTAACCTACAACATTGCATTTTGGGTTTTACAAACAACTTAACTTATGAAATTTTCATAAGCTAAGTCACTTGCAAAACTCGATTTGGTCTTCACAGACCAAATCAAGTTTTCCAAATGACTTTACTTGTGAAATTTTAATAAGTTGAGTTGCTTAATAAACCTAATTTGGTCCTTGTAGTGTTATTCAGACTTTACAAGCATCTTTTCTTATAAATGTTTATAAGTAAAGTCACTTGAAAAACCCAATTTGGTCTTGACAGATCAAATCAAGTTTTCCAAGTGTCTTTACTTATTTGCCTTATCATCTAAATCTGATGTGAAACCCAAAGTAGAAGCTCTTAGGAAGTCTAAAATGGTCTATCAAGAAGGAATTAGGTTTTTAAAGTCCTTTTACTTGAAAGCTCCATGATTTGTTTATGTTGAAGAAATTTATTTGGTCTAACATTCTCACCAAGGCAATGAATTTATTCAGAAGACACCAAGTAAAGGAAGTGGACTTTCACTTTTTTGAAGGACAATTGAAGAAAGCTTGAAGGGCACTTTTAGATGAAATAAACCCTTGTGGAGGGCACCTGGGCAAGAAAAGAGACCGTTGCAATTTCCTCAAAGTGTAATTCAAGAAGGCAAATGCCCTTGCGAAGGGCACCAAGAAGAAGTGAAGAATGAAGACAAAAGGCCTGAAGGGCATATGCCCTTTGGGAAAAAAAGCAATCAAAAGAAATAATTCCTTTAGATAAATAGTTTGAAAGAATTCCTTTGGATATTTTTTCTGAAGGAAACCATGGCAAAAAGCTAGAAACAAAGGAGTAGAGACTACCGAGAACCCAAAGGCTTGATAAGTTAAAGACAAGCCTAGAAGAAACCAAGGAAAAGGAGAAGGCAAGGAAGAGACAAAACATGAGCAAAGTAAAAAATCAAAAAAAGGCAAAGTTTAGAATAATTCCAGTAGTTGATAAGGCCAAAAGTCAAAATTTATAACAACTTAGACCAAGACAAGTGGCATAGATAACTCAATAAAGAGAATTAATACATTTTGTGAAATATATCTACCAAAAACCAATAAAATGGATTAGTTTTCAAACTATAAAGGAGAGCAGCCCATGTTTTCATGATTCACCATTAATGTACAGCCAATTACACCTAGCATTGAAGAGAGCATGGTCCAGTCACAATAACTTGGGGATGGCTTTGTCAGTTACTAGAAGGAGTATCCCATGCTTTTATAGGCCCAAGATAGCAAGGGTGATGGATTGAATATCTACAACATGGATCTCCCATACATAGTTTGAAGAATATGAAAATGGCATGGTCATTTGTCATGGCTAAGTGTTTAACTCCAGCATGGGTTTCCATTCCTTGATTTGTCAGCTATCTTGTTTCCAATTCTCTATATATTTATAACTTTTCATTTGAAAAAATATCTCTCAGCTTGTATGGTGAAGCCCTACAAAAATTTACCTTGAATTAAGACATAAGAATTTTACCTCTATTTGGGTTTACACTTTTACATATGTCTATGCTTTTGATCTTATGTCAAATCATTTTCCTTCATGGTTTCACAGTTTGAATCCAACACATCTAGTGTATTTTGAGCTCTTTTTTGCAGTTCAACAAGAAGTGTCTATAGCAGAGTATACGTGCATGTGAACAGGTGACCATAGTGTGTTTAAGAACACATCTAGTAGTTATTCCTCCCTGTATCTCCATAAGGCCCCCTATTGAAATATTAATGAAAAAGAGTTTCTAATCTTTAATGATAGTGTATGTTAGCTTGTCTTCGTGTAAAGTGTATGTCAAAGCTAAACAGACCAACCATTTTGGTGCATCACCGCTTTAGTTTAGGTTCTGATTTCTAGTATTTATCTCCCTTTTTATACCCTCCATTGTTAGCAGTAGGAAATATAGGGCCTCAAGGTGCATCAAGGGGAAATAACCCCTAATCTAGAGATTCATCCCTCATGTTTACCACCCACAACAAGAGGGATGTCTCCATTGTGTCACATGGAAGAAGAGAGTTGAGCCTCCCTTCAGAGGGTGCAATATACCACATCAATAATAAGGTCTATGCTTATTTGAAAATCCATACCCATAAAATACATTGTTTATTTTGTTTTCTATTTTGATTTCCCATGGGATAATATAATTATCATGGATAGGGTCTCAAACCAATACACAAGAACAATTTCATTCGTCATTTTTGACTTTAAAGGGGTGAGCTCTATGCCATTTTCCACATATTGCAACCTAAAATTGAAGCCAATTTCTATTGAGTTAGGAATAAATGATCGAATAGGTTACCAACCTTTCCATCATAGTTCAATTATCAAGTTTTGTTTTAGAAACTTCATCTCAAGTGTTTCTCCTAAAAAATTTTGCCCATTGGAAATTGTGAATTTCAATTTTTGACTTTCAAAGATAAGTGAAATTTTGAGTTGTCCCACTTGGCATCAGCTAGAAGAATGTTAGCAAGGTTGTGGACTTGGCTTCACACTTGTCTATAGTAATTTTGTCTACTCTGTGACCACCTGTTATCATTCCTAAGACTATGTCTCATTAATATTTGAGCAATTGGAGCTTGTTAAACTTGATTTCACACATGTTGCTTACAATTATATTGGCCAATATTTCATCCATTTTTCTTCCATGACCTATTTGAAAAAATGAATCAATCAAAAATTGTAACTATTTTGTTTGGACGTCACCCTTTGACACAAGTTATTAAATTGACTTCACACTTTTCAATAACATTTATCTTGATCCTCAATTGCATTTGTCTCTATGAAAATGATACAACATGTATGTGTCACCCCAGCTATTTGACAATATAACATAGATAAATTTTCCTAATTGACCACTCGTAAACTATTTGATAAAATTATTTGAACAATTTCACTTGATTTAATGCACCTATGGTTTATGTAGGATGCCTGACAAGATTGTGGGTTCAAATTTACACCATAAAATATCTGGTTTCATTACTTAGAGAAATGATATTCCACCTTGATGAATTAAATTAATAATAACATCCACTGAACCTTCTTCCATAAATTTAAAGTCAGTTATTTCCCTCAATTTTGTCTCTCTCTCAAGTGCAAATAGAATAGGAGCTATCAGATTTCCCTTTGCTAAATTACATGCAAATGGCTTGCCTAATTGTTTTGTTGACTATGTGAAATAAAGAATATCATCCACTATTTGGAAAGTTATTTCAAGATTCATGTCATAATTATACATTTGGTCAATGATACCATTGAATGTCACCTCAAAATTTATACTTACTACAATTTGATTTGTACCAGCTAGGAGGATGCTATTAATGATTTATATTGTTAAATTTATACCTGTTAAATGTATTTTACCTTTTTATTTATCCATATCCTCAGATTATGCAATGTATTACTCAACCCATTAGCAATGGTGATCAAATTGGTCAACACACTTGTTATACAAATAAAAATGTGAAGAAAGAGGAAGTTGATATAACATACAAATATCATAGTAGATAGAGTTCACTATATATTGATTTATAATCACATCATTTGTAAGTGGTAAAGTTTTTTGTACTCTCCAATTTCCTTCCTATATCCAATGATTTGAATATCACTTTTATCATGTAAATAACCCCTAAATTTTTGAAATAATATAGTCATGACCTTGTCTACTATGTAGAAAGCCTCTTCAACTCCATCACCATGGTGAATGTTGATGTCAATATACAAAACATGATTGTGATATCTCAATAGCTCCAAGATGGATAAAATAATGACATTTACATAGCAAAATTTAAATGCCTCACATTTATTTTGAATGATGAATACCACCAACCTAGTTGATCACAATGTCACATTATTTATGATTAAATTTGATAGCACCATAGATAGATCCACTAGCATAAGATTGGTAGTATTGATAAAATATCATCACAAAATGTATAGTCCTCTATTTTGTGCATATCCTATAATCATCATAATCCACAAGACCACATTTATTTGAGGCATTTTTTTGAATAGTTCATGTACCTTGTGGATGCTTACACATTATCCATATGCATCTACTAGTGTACTTATAACTATGTTTGACAAAAATCCACTTTCTATTATGCTTACATAGATGTCCATATTTTGTTCTAAAGCTCTTATTTTAGCATAGGCTAGGAGTATGCTATCAAAGTTGAAGTGATCAGGTTAGAAACTTATTTGTTACATTTGATGAAACATTGTCAAAGTCTGGCGAGGTCACCCATGTCTTCTATAATCCATAATCATCACATTCCATGAGAAGCTATCTTGCTATGTCATTTCATCAAACACTTCACAAACATCTATGAAACCACTACACTTGATATACATGTTGATAATATTATTGTGAATCATGAAGCTTTTAGTAAGACTAAGTCTCACTTGTATAACTTAAGGAAATAATCACAATAGTTGTATAGGAATAAAGAGAGAAAATTACAAATTGCACAATCAAAGAAGTGAAAAGCTTATTTGCATGGCTAGGGGAAATTAAAAACATTTTTGAAATTTACAAGGGAATAAAAAAAATTCACAATTTGCACAAGAACCAAAAAATATTTTATAAATTTCACAGAGACTGGAAAATTTTTTACAATTTGCACAACTTGTGAAAAAAGAAAGTGTGTTTAAGCAACCCATAAAAAGCAAAAATTTTATAAATTGTAGGGAACGCTAGAGGATTTTTGCATAGAAGGGTCAAACTTGTTTTTTAACATGTTAGGGTAGAAATAAAATTGGTCGTAAATAAAAATTTTAAATTTTTATAAAAAAATTGGCATGCTTGAGCAAAATTCGAAAAAATTAACAATTTTTTTCAAAATTGAAATTTTCTCCATTTTTTCCATTTTCAAAAACTACAACAGTTGGCTCTGACTTGGATTTTGAACTACAAGGAACAAAAAAACCTTAGAATTCTCTAGTTTCACATGCTGACATTTTATCCATTAGGCAATGAAGTCTTTAATAATAACTTTGATGGATTTAAGAAATCTTCAGATTTTTGATATTCGAGAAAGGGATGGGTTCTCAAGCCATCGAAAAACTATCACATGTCAAAAGATAGTGTATTTTAGGGTTAGGTACTCATCCTAATGGGTGATTTCATGTATATAAAAGGATAGTGTATGTGAGGGAATTTTTAGTTATACATTTTTACACAAAATAAAATGCAAAGATGAAAATATTTATCTTACACTTGAATATCCAAATCTGACCAACTGATAGCCAGTTCATCCATCTCAATTGTATGAGAAATGAACATGTGTTACTAGGTGAGATCACCTATTTACTTGAAAAACTTGCATACTGACCACCGATTTATTGAAGAGATTCATGAAAAACTTATCCATTCTATCATCCTAGCAAATCATGTGATTAAACATGATATTTCCTAGGTAGAGATCACTACTACAAATATGTGTAGACAAAGAGACTAAAACATGGAGGAGGAGGGGCAACAGATGGAGTATTGATTTTACTTAAAAACAACGTGCACACCAAAATGAAATAGGAAAAGGAAATAATCTAAAATTGTAAAACCCAAATTTTTTATAGGGAGAAAAGGAAAATGAGAAGATTATACAAAACTATTCACCAATTGGGAGAAGTACCTACCATTTTTAAATAATGGATTTGACTTATGAACTCTGAACACATCTATCAGTAGTGACCAAGCATGAGAGAAAAGGAACTTATAGTTATAATTCACACAGGGATGACCATGAATGAACAATCAACAATATTTTCCTATTTTGAAATGAAATCATTATGAATTCTCTGATATTTTATGAGCACTTTTGATCAATACTAAACTTTTTCAATGTTTTCTTGGATGAATTTAAATGAATCTGTGATAGATACAATATCTGAATTGGAGAGAAGTGTGTCGCATATCTATATGTCAGAACCACAATATGATTATCTTATAGAATGAATGAAGTGTTTATATTCTTTTCCAAATCACTTCCCATAGTAGAAATTAATTCATTATTGAATAAGTCATCATCGCCATCTTTGTCAATTTTATCTACCTTGATAGTTTCCATTTAGATTGTAATGATTATTGGGTACTATTCATATTATTCCACATTGATGTCTTCTTTGACCTAACCCTTGGAATGATTATGATTTTCAATTTGTATAGGCTTAATTGCTTTGGATTCAGATCCCATGGAAAATTAATCTATGGTAGAACTTGAAAATAAAATACATGAGAAATCTTCATTTTTGGCTATTAAGTCTTTCATTTTGATAGAGAAGGGATCATCTACTTTGATGAAAATTGGTTCTATAATATCTTCTCTTTCAAAAAGTATAACATTATATTATGCATTATTACTCCTTTCTATTTTTGGTTTTATTAGTTATTTTTCAGATAACCCATTATCTCCTAGGATCGTGGGGTTTAAGTAATCTAATGAAATAAGCAAATATTTTTCCTTGTAGCCAAGTGAGAAGTCAAATTATTTATTTGTTATTTGATCAATCATTAGTTCTTTTAATTATTTGCCTTTTTCCAAGATTTTGAAACTAAAAAAATCATATGTGATAGGTATCACTTTCTCTTTTTCTCTATTATAGTTCTAACATGTTTGATTAGTAACTTGCCTTCAAACTCTTTGTTTTGAATATTGTATACTTATAATTGTATCAAGTTTCACTATTTATTAATTATCATTGGTAATAAGTGTATCATTTTTTGAAACCTCTTTCTTCAACATTCTAGACATGATCAAATCACCTTCAATCCTGATAGCATCTTATTGTGTAGCTATTGAGTCATTTATCTTATTCTTGATCAATATGAACTTCATCTCTAGGTGAAGAGAACCAATGAAAATGCAGAGTTGATTGTTGAGACTTGGCTAATTTTCCTAAGGGATCTTTCTCAACATTTTTTTAAAATGTGCTACGAACTCTCACATCTACTCATCATCTCACTTTTTAAACTAGAAGAAGTCTAACAAAAGTGTACACACATCCATATTTGATTTGAATCTATTCAATAACATGTTCTTCAAGGATTCCTAACTCATAATGCATCCATATTTTAGATGCCAAAACCACTTAGTATCAGGTCCAATGAAATTTTCAACAAAATATCTCATAGCAACACCCTCATACATAACTCCCAAAATGTTACAAGACACTGTGAAGGCCTAGATATGTATATCTACATCTTGACCATTTTATCCAAAGAAATTTAGGAATCTCTTCCTTTAGCCTGATATGAACTCATTGTATTGGGCCAAATCCAAATGCCTAAAATTTTTTCCCCATGGGATATAGGGAATGTTGGGGCTCGGGTAAACCAATACCATTTTTGCAATTAGGAAGGTGTAGGCACTAGGTACTTTTTCTCAATACAGTCACCAACCTCAATTACATGGTAGGTTACTTGAAATATCTAGAAATTATTTGCATAAATAACCTTGACCCCCAGTGGAGTCACCAAAAACTATTGGCTCAAAATTTTATCAGGGGGACAAATTGGTGACTTTGATTTCGTAGTGTGAGAACTGAGTCCTTGTGTTAGTCAATAACACAAGACAAAGTCCCTCTCTTATTAGCATACAAATATACCTTTATTGAAATCCAAAAAGGGAAAAATCTATTCACAACTATTTATAGTAAAAATGTTTTCTATTATGGGTTTCATGCATTTAACCTAAAAGTACATAAAGGAGATAGAAAGGAAATCAGGGGAAATAAGGGGAAAATGAAAAGAAGAGAAGAATGGAGAAAGGAAATAAATAAGGGAGCACAAGGTTATTATAGTTAGTTAAATACATAAACTACCATGATAACCCTAAGAAAAATGAAAGACAACTCTAGGTAGCTAAATTTAGAAACTTACCAGTATAGTCCAAGAAGGGGAAAACAATGTGTGCATGGAAACCTCTCTCATTCAATGGGTGGTAAAGATATAACTACACCCTTAGGAGTGTAAAACATACATTGAAACAATTTTATAATACTGATAGCAGAGTAAAGACAACTATCCCATATTTGCCATAAAAGATAATTAAAATATTGTTTAAACCCCACTAATATTTCACATTCATCGAAACAACACAAGAAGATTCTAAATAAATAATTAATATGAAATACCCATTTAATGATAATTGGGTAGTGATTATGATAAAAATTTAAAATTAAATATATAGAGACAAATGAATCATATGCAAAGTTATAACTCACAAAGAAATCTTGAACACAAAGTTTTCAAAATCTCCATGTTTGAATCTTTATTTAGTCAAAAATACAATCTTGTCCTACAAAAGTTTATGAAGACTTTCACCACTAAAAATCCCCCATACAATGATCCTTACACTTATATTTATAGCATGGAGAGGTGGTTATAGTGCATAACCACCTTTTCTATGTTTTAGAAGCTACAAAAATGAGTTTATAAAAATGCACCACTTAAGTGGTGCAAAAGTGTGTTGGTGCGATTTCACCATTTTCAAAAGTGAAATTTCAAAATTATACCACTTTAACAATGCAGAAATGCTTTGGTGCTTTTACACCACTTGAAATGTGTAAATAAAAATTACACAATTCAAGACCTATAAAGTGACAATGCATTTGCATGAATTGCATTTACAAGGTTACAATTACAAAAAAATTGCAACTAAGAATTACAAATATGAAAGCATAGAAGCTTGATGAGAAAATCATTTACTTTTTCTCTCATTGAATACAATCTTGGTAATTGCTTTGCACTTATTTCTAGTTCTCCTCAATTTTTTTCACAATATTTTCTTCTAGAAAGGAACACCTCTATTTTAATTATGTGTGTTCCTTCTAAATATTGTCCTTCTTGGGATTTAATGCAGACTCACTTTCCCCTGATTCTTTGAAACTTTATTCATAAGGTCTATGCTTATTTGAAAATTCATACCCATAAAATCCATTATTTATTTTTATATTTTGAGTTCCCATGGGATAATATAATTAACATGGATAGGGTCTCAAACCACTACACAAGAATAATTTCATTCATCATTTTTGACTTTGAAGGGGTGAGATTTATGTCATTTTCCACAAATTGAAACTTGAAATTGAAGCTAATTTTCTATTGAGTTAGGAAAAAATGAGCTAATAGGTTGCCAAACTTTCCACCATAGTTCAATTATCATGTTTTTTTTAGAAACTTCATCTCAAGTGGTTCTCCTAAAAATCCTTTTCCCATTTGAAACTATGAATTTCATTTTTTGACTTTCAAAGATAAGTGAAATTTTGAGTTGTCCCACTAGGCATCAACTAGAATAATGCTTGAAAGGTTATGGACTTGGCTTCACACTTTTTAATAGCAATGTTGACAAATTTCTACTTTGTGACCACTTGTTATCATTCCTAAGACCATGTCTCATTAATATTTGAGCATTTAGAGCCTATTGAATTTGATTTCACACCTATTGCTTACAATTACATTGGCCGATATTTCATCCATTTTTCTTCCACGACCTATTTGTTAAAATGACTCAATGAAAATTTGTACCTAGTTTGCTTGGACATCCCCCTTTGACATAGGTTATTGAATCAACTTCATAATTTTCAATAGCATTTATCTTGATCCTCAATTGCATTTGTCTCTATGAGAATGGTGCAACATGTATATGTCACCCCAACTATTTAACAATATCGCACAATAAACTTTTCCAAACTAACCACTCATAAACTTTTTGACAAAATACTTTAAAGAATTTCACTTGATTTATTATGCCTATGGCTTGAACAAGATACCTAGCAAGATTGTGGGTTCAAATTTACACCACAATATATTGGGTTTCATTACTTAGAGAAATGGTATTCCACTTAGATGAATTAAATTAATAATAGCTTCTAATGAACCTTCCTCCATAAATTTAAAGTCAATTATTTCCCTTAGTTTTGGCTCTCTCTCAAGTGTAAAGAGAATAGGAGATATCAAATTTCCCTTTGCTAAATTACTTGCAAATGGTTTGCCTAATTATTTTTTTGAATGTGTGAAATCAAGAATATAGTCCACTATTTGGAAAGCTATTTCAAGATTCATGCCATAATTATACATTTGGTCAGTGATACCACTAAATATCACTGCAAGCTTTATACTTGTAGTAATCTGATTTGCACCAGCTAAGAGGATGTTTTTAATGATTTATATTGTTGAATTTATACCTATTAATTGTAATTTTTTTACCTTCTTGTTTATCCATATCCTCAGATTAGCCAATGCATTTATCAACCCATTGGCAATAGTGATCAAATCACTCAACACACTTGTTATAGAAATAATAATGCAAAGAAAGAGGAAGATGATATAACATGCAAGTATCACATTAGATAGACTTCACTATATATTGATTTATAATCACATCCTTTATAAGTGGTAAAGTTCACTATACTCTCCGCTAGCCTTCTTATATCCAACACTTTGAATATCAATTGTATCAAGGAAATATCCCCCAAATTTATGAAATAAGATAGTCATGACATCATTTATTATGTTGAAAGCCTCCTTGAATCCATCACCATCGTGAATGTTGATGTCAATATAAAAAACATGTTTGTGATATTTCAACATCTCCAAGATGGACAAAACAATGTCATTTACATAGTAAAATCCAAATGCCTCACATTTTTTTAAATGATGAAGACCACTAGGCCAATTGATCACAATGTCACCTTGTTTGTGATTAAATTTGATAGCAATGTTGATATATCCACAGGCATAAGATTGGCAATATTGATAAAACTCATCACAAAATTTATAGTCCTCTATTTTGTGCATATCTTGCAATCATCACAATCCACAAGACCACATTTCTTTTAGGCATTTTGTCTAATAGTTCACACACCTTATGGATGCTTCCACAATGTCTATACATATATACTAGGGTACTTACAATTACATTTCACAAAAATCTTCTTTCCATTATGATTGCATAGATGTCCATATTTCATTCTAAAGATATTATTTTATCATAGGCTAGGAGTATGTTGGCAAATTTGAAGTGATCAGGTTGGACACTTATTTGTTTTATTTTGATGAAACATTGTCAATCCTGGTAAGTTCACCCATGTCTTCTATAATATACAATCATCACATTTCATGAGAAGTTATCTTGTTGTGTCATTTCATCAAACACTTCATGAACATCTATGAAACCACTACACTTGATTACATGTTGATAATCTTGTTTTGAATCATGAAGCTTTGGGAAGACTAAGTCTCACTTTTATAGCTCATGTAAATAATCACAATATTTGTACAAGAGTGAAAAGAGAAAATTTCAAATTGCACAGTCAAGAAAGTGGAAAGATTATTTACATGGCCATGGGAAACTAAAAAAGTTTTTGAAAATTGTATGGGAATCAAAAACTTTTTCATAATTTGCACAGGAACTAAAAAATATTTTTCAAATTACATAGAGACCAAATGCTTTTTTGTAATTTACACAACTTGTGAAAAAGGAAAGTGTGTTTAAGCAACCCATAAAAAGTGAGATGATTTTTTTCAAATTATAGGGAACACTAGTAGCTTTTTGCATAGAAGGTTTAAAGTTGTTTTTAAATATTTGGGTAAAAAGAAAATTGGCCATAAATTAAATTTTTTTTTATAAATTTTTGGTGTTTTTGGGTGAAATTCAAAAAAATTAGCACATTTTTCAAAATTGAAAAATTCACCATTTTCAAAAACTACAACCATAGCCAACTCTAATTGGGATTTTAAACTACAAGGAATGAAAAGAACTTAGAATTCTCTAGTTTCAAAGGTCATCATTTTATCCATTGGGAAACAGAGTCTTCAGTAACAACTTTGATGGATTTGAAAAACCTTCAAATTTTTGATCTTTGAGAAAGGGATGGGTTATAAATCCATTGAAAAGCTATCACATGTCAATATATAGTGTATGTGAGGGCTAGGTGCTCAGTCTAATGGGTGATTCATGTATCCAAAAGGATAGTGTATGCAAGGGCATTTTTTAGTTATGCATTTTTACACAAACTAAAATGCAAAGATATAAATATTTATCTTACACTTGAATATCCAGATCTGACCAACTGATAGACAATTCACCCATCTCAATCGTATGAGAAATGAACAGACACTGCTAGGATAGATCACCTATTTACTTGAAAAACTTGCATATTGACCACTAATTTACTAAAGAGATTCATGAAAAACTTATACATTTTATCATCCTATAAAATCATGTGATTGGCCATGATATTTCCTAGGTAGAGATCACTGCAACAAATATGTGCAATAAAAAATACTAAAACATGGAGAAGGAGGGGCAATAGATAAATTATTGCATTTATTGAAAAACAACATGCACACTAAAATGAAATAGGAAAAGGAAACAAGCCAGAATTGCAAAACCAAAATTATTTATAGGGAGTAGATGAAAATAAGAAGATTATATGAAACCATTCATCAACTGGGATAAGTACCTACCATTTTGAAATAATGGATTTGACCTATGAACTCTGAACAAATTTAGTAGCAGTGACCAAGCAAGTTGGAAAAGGAACTTATAGTTATCAGTCACACAGGGATGATCATGAATGAATAAATCAATAATACTTTATTATTTTGAAATGAAATAATTATGAATTTTTTGATATTCTGTGAGCATTTTTGAAAAATACTAAACTTTTTCATGGATGACTTCAAATGAATCTATGACAGATGTAGTATTTGAATTAGAGAGAAGTGTATTGCATATATGTGCTAGAACCACAATATGATTATCTTACAAAATTAATGAACTAATGATATTATTTTTTGAATCATTTCCTACAGTAGAAGTGAATTCATCATTAAATGAGTCATCATCACCATCTTTGTCAATTTTCTCTACCTTGGTAGTTTCCATTTTGATTGTAATGATTATTGGGAACCATTCATTTTATTCCACATTGATGTCTTATTTGACCTCAACCTTGGCATGATTACGATTTTCAATTTGCATAGGCTTAATTACTTTGGATTTAGATCCTATGGAGAATTCTTCTATGGTAGAACTTGAAAATAAAATACCTAAAGAATATTCATTTTTTGGCTATTGAGTCTTTCATTTTGATAGAGAAAGAATCATCGTCTTTGATGAAAATTGGTTCCATAATATCTTCTCTTTAAATTATTATAACATCACATTATACATTATTACTCCTTTCTATTTTTGGTTTTATCAGTTGTTTTTTAAATAACCCATTTTCTCCTAGGATCATGGGGTTTAAACAATCTAGTGAAATAAGCAAATCTTTCTCCTTATTTTCAAGTGAGAAGTCAAATTCTTCATCTGTTCACTGATCAATAATTAGTTCTTATAACTATTTACCTTCTTCCAAAATTGTGAAACTAAAACAACCATATGTGATAGGTATCATTTTATTTTTTTCTCTAATATAGTTCTGACATGTTTGATCAGTCAATTGCCTTCAAACTCTCTATTATGAATATTTTAGACTTTTGATTGTATTGTGTTTTAATATTTCTTTGTTATCATTGGTAACAAGTGTAGCATCTTTTGAAACCTCTTTCTTCAACATTCCAGTCATGATCAAATCATCTTCAATCTTGATAGCATCTTGTTGTGCAACGATCAAGTCATTTACCTTATTCTTGATCAAGATGAACTTGATCTTTAGGTTAAGAGAACCAATGAAAATGTAGAGTTGGTTGTTGAGACTTGGCTAATTGTCCTAAGATATTAGTCTCAATAATTTTTCAAAACATGTTATGAACTCTCTCATTTGCTCCATCCCACTTTTGAATCTAGAAGAAGTCTAACAAAAGTGCATACACATCCATAGTTGATTTGAATTTATTCAATAACATGTTTTTCAAGGAGTCCCAATTCATAATGCATCCATCTTCTAAATGCCAAAACCACTTAACAACAAGTCCAAATAAAGTTTCAATTAAAAGTCTCATAGTAACATCCTCATAAATAACTCCCAAAAGACTACAAGACACTATGAAAGCCTGAATATGTTTATCTACGTCTTGACCATTTTCTCCAAAGAACTTTTGGAATCTCTTCTTTGAGCCTAATGGGAACTCATTATATTGTGTCAAAGCCAATGGCCTGAAATGTTTTCCCAATGGGATATAGGGAATATTTGGGATGGGGTGAACCAATGCCATTTATGCAATTAGGAAGGTGTACTCACTAGATACTATTTCTCAAAAGATTCACCAATTTCCACTCCAAGGTAAGTTCCTTGAAATGTCTAAAAATCATGTGCATAAATCACCTTGATCCCCAGCAAAGTCAACAAAAATTATTGGCTCAAAAAAAATTTAAGGGGACAAATTGGTGACTTTGAGTTAGCAGTGTGGGAATTGAGTCCTTGTTTTAGTCAAAAACACAAGACAAAGTCCTTCTCCTATTAGCAAATAGAGATAACTTTATTGAAATCCAAAAAGGGAAAAGTAGGGGAAAAGCTATTCACAGCTATTTATAGAAAAAATATTTTCTATTTGGGGGTTCATACTTTTAACCTAAAAGTACATAAAGGAGATAGAAAAGAAATGAGGGGAAAGAAGGGGAAAATGGAAAGAAGATAAGAATAGATAAAGGAAAAAAAGGGAGGACAAGGTTACTATAATCAGTTAAATATAGAAACTACCATGATAACCTCGAGAAAAATGAAAGACAACTTTAGGTAGCTAAATTTAAAAACTTGCCAGAATAGTCCAAGAAGGGGAAAACATCATGTACATGGAAACCTCTCTCATTTAATGGGTGGTAAAGACATAATTACACCTTTAAGAGTGCAAAACATACACTGAGACAATTTTTTAATATTGATAGTAGAGCAATGACAACTATCCCATATTTAGCCATAAAAAACAATTAAAATATTGGTTAAACCCCACTAAGATTTCACATTCATAGAAACAACACAAGAATATTCTAAAATAAATAATTAATGTGAAATACCCATTTACTAAAAATTGGTTAGTGATTATGAAAATAATTTGGAAGTAAAGATATAGAGACAAATGAATCATATGCAAAGTTATAACTCAAATAAATCTTAAACATAAAGTCTACAAAATCTCCACGCTCTAATATTTGTTGAGTCAAAAATATAATCTCATCCTTCAAAATTTCTATAGAGTTTCACTGCTAAAAATTCCATGTACGCCTTACACTCATATTTATATCATGGAGAGGTGGTTATAGTGCATAACCACCTTTTCTATGTTTTAGAAGATACAAAAATGAGTTTACAAAAATACACCACTTAAGTGGTGCAAATGTGTGTTGGTGCAATTGCACCATGTGCAAAAGTGAAATTTCAAAATTACACCATTTGAATGGTGTAAAAATGCTTTGGTGCTTTTACACCACTTGAAATGTGTAAATCAAAATTGCACAATTCAAGACTTACAAAGTGATAATGCATTTGCACGAATTGCATTTATAAGGTTTCAATTACACAAAATTTGTAACTAAGAATTATAAACATGAAAAGCCCAGAAGCTTGATGAAAAATTCATTTACTTTCTCTATCATTGAAGACAATCTCAGTCATTGCTTTGTACTTGTTTCTAGTTCTCCTCAATGTTTGTCACAAGCTTTTCTTCTAAAAAGGAGCACCTATATTTTAATTGTGTAATTTCCTTCTAAATATTATCCCTCTTGTGATTTAATGTAGACTCACTTTCCCCTAATTCTTTGAAACTTTATTCATAAGGTCTATACTTATTTGAAAATCCATACTCGTAAAATCCATAGTTTTTTTTTCTATTTTGAGTTCCTATGGGATAATATAATTATAATGGATAAGGTCTCAAACCACTACACAAGAAAAATTTCATTCATCATTTTTTATTTGAAAGGGGTGAGCTCTATGGCATTTTCCACATATTGCAACCTTTGAAGCCAATTTTCTATTGAGTTAGGAAGAAATGAGCGAACAGGTTACCAACCTTTCCATCATAGTTCAATTATCAAGTTTTTTTTATAAACTTCATCTCAAGTAGTTTTCCTAAAAATCCTTTCCCATTAGAAAATGTGAATTTCAATTTTTGACTTTCAAAGATAAGTGAGATTTTGAGTTGTCCCACTTGACATTGGCTAGAAGAGTATTGGCAAGGTTATTAACTTGGCTTTGCACTTATCAATAGCAATGTTGTAAAATTTCTACTTTGTGACCACCTTTTATCATTCCTAAGGCCATGTCTCATTAATATTTGAGCATTTGGAGCCCACTGAATTTGAGTTCACATATGTTGCTTACAATTGCATTAGCCAATATTTCATCCATTTTTCTTCCATGACTTATTTGATAAAATGACTCAATAAAAATTTGTACCTAGTTTGCTTGGACATCACCCTTTGAGATAGGTTATTGAATCAACTTCACACTTTTCAATAGCATTTGTATTGATCCTCAATTGCATTTGTCTCTATGAGAATGGTGCATCATGTATGTGTCACACTAGCTATTTAACAACATAATACAAATAAATTTTCCCAACTAACTACTTGTAAATTGTTTGACAAAATGATTTGAATAATTTCACTCAATTTACTACACCTATGGCTTGTACAAGATGCCTAGAAATATTGTGGGTTCAAAATTACACCATAAAATATTCATTTTCATTACTTAGAGAAATGATATTCCACCTCGATGAACTAATTTAATAATAACATCTAATGAAACTTCCTCCATAATTTAGAGTCAATTATTTCCCTTAGTTTTGGATCTTTATCAAGTGTAAAGAGAATAGGAGCTATCAGATTTCCCTTTGCTAAATTACTTGCAAATGGTTTGCCTAATTGTTTTGTTGAATGTGTGAAATCAAGAATATCAACCACTTTTTGGAAAGCTATTTCAATATTCTTGCCATAATTATACATTTGGTCAATGATACCACTGAATATCATTGTAGACTTATATTCACACCATCTAGGATGCTGCTATCAATTATTTATATTATTGAATTTATACCTATTAATTATAATTTTACCTTCTTATTTATCCATATCCTTAGATTAGCTAATGCATTTTTCAACCCATTGGCAATGGTGATCAAATATCTCAACACACTTGTTTCAAAAGTAATAATGTGAAGAAAAAGGAAAATGATATAACATATAAGTATCACAGTAGATAGACTTCATTGTATATTGATTTATAATTGCATCCTTTGTAAGTGGTAAAGTTCATTATACTCTCTACTTGCCTTCCTATTTCAAATTATTTGAATATCACTTGTATCAAGGAAATATCCCCCAAATTTATGAAATAAGATATTCATGACCTCATATTTTTGTGTAGAAAGCCTCCTTAATTCCATCACCATGGTGAATTTCGATGTAAATATACAAAATGTGCTTGTGATATCTCAATAGCTCCAAGATGGATAAAACAATGTCATTTACATATCAAAATCCAAATGGCTCACATTTTTTTAAATGATGAAAACCACCAACCAATTTGATCACAATGTCACATTGTTTGTGATTAAATTTGATAGCACCACTGATAGATCCACTGGGATAAGATTGGTATTATTGATATAAATCATCACAAAATGTATAGTCCTTTTTTTTGAATATCTTACAATCATCACTATCCACAAGACCACATTTCTTCAAGACATTTTGTTAAATAGTTCATGCACCTTGTAGATGAATTCACATTGTCCATACATATCTACTAGGATACTTAAAACTACATTTGACAAAAAATAGCTTTCCATTATGCTTGCATAGATGTCCATATTTTGTTCCAAAGCTCTTATTTTAGCACAAAATGGGAGTACACTAGCAAAGTTGAATTGATCAGGTTCAAAACTTATTCATTGCATTTTGATGAAATATTGTCAAATGTTGGTGAGGTCACCCATGTCTTCTATAATATACAATCATCACATTCCAAAATAAGTTATCTTGTTGTGTCATTTCATCAAATACTTCATGAACATTTGTGAAACCACTAAACTTGATATACATGTTGATAATCTTGTTTTGAATCATGAAGCTTTTGGGAAGACTAAGTCTCACTTGAATAAATCAGGGAAATAATCATAATATTTGTATGGGAGTAAAGATAGAAAATTACAAATTACACAATCAAGAAAGTGGAAAGCTTCTTTTCACAGCTAGGGGAAACTAAAAAAGTTTTTTTCAATTTGCATAGGAATCAAAAACTTCTTCATAACTTACACGAGAACTGAAAAAGATTTTGAAAATTTCATGAAGACTAAAAAAGTGTTTGCAATTTGCACAACTGGTGAAAGAGGAAAGTGTGTTTAAACAACCCATAAAAAATGAAATGATTTTTTCAAATTATAGGGAACATTAGTGTCTTTTTACATAGAAGGTTGAAACTTATTTTTTAACATTTTAGGGTAAAAATAAAATTGGATATAAATTAAAAATGTTCAATTTTCAAATTTTTGGCATTTTTAGTGAAATTCAAAAAAATTAACAATTTTTTCAATTAAAATTTTCACCATTTTTTTTCCATTTTCAAAAATTGAAACAATAATAATGTACACTAAACAATACTATTAATTTAATCTCTTAACTACCTCTACCTCAAGTCTCTTTATAAAACATATCATTTCTATAGAATGAATAGATCAAGTGGTAGATCCATGAATTCATGGATAATGGACACATCCTGCCCAAGTCGTTACCTTATAAAAGCCCAATTATGTTTGTGCTAAAGTTGTGAATCAATTAAAAAAATATTAACAAGATTAAAGTGAAGAGCTATTGTCCTCATCTAAATATTAAGGCATTTTTATGCCATATCCATGGTGTAGAAGTCTTTTCCAAAATTTATCTTAATTTTGGGTATCATCCTATTCATTTTAAACCTCTAGACATTTGGAATATAGTCTTAAAAACAAAGGAAGGATTGATTGACAAGTTAGTTATCACTTTTAGGTTAACCCATGTAGTTAATTCATTCATTTCAATATGTTAAACAACATCCCCAAGGTCTTTACCTATGTCATCTTTTTAATCTACCTTGATGACATATTAATCTTTAGAAAATATGGGATGAACATCTACACCATGATGAACTAGTGTTTCACATTTTGTAGAAACATATTTTTATGATAACATGAATAAATGTTCATTTTTCATTCAGGAGATAAAATATTTGGGGCACATACACACACAAGGAGTGCATGTGTGAACTTGACCAAGATTCAAGTCATATAAGAATGGGAGACACTAAATAACCTTGCACCTAATTTAAATCTTCTCAGAATTAGAAAATTATAGAAGAGATTTGTGTTTAATTTTTATCTATTGAACCAAAATACCAAAGATGGAACCAAATAAAATTTCATCTAGTCAGTTGCACAACAAAGATAACTCTATGAACTAAAATTCAAACTCTATTTTATGTTAGTACTTATGTTACTTGACTATAAATTGAAAGATCATCCAATTAATTCAATAATGAAATTGACTATTAAAAATGGGTATTGACAACATAAAAAGTACTCAAAAATAGTTAATTTATATTATAATGGATTAAACAACATATGATTGGCATCAAATATATATTTAGATTACATACTTACGTCAAATGATGAGGGAGCAATTAGGGATGGTGAGGTATGGTGAGGCTTAATGAGGGAGTGATTAGAGATGATGAGGGATGAAGAAAGATTGATTAGGGATGAGGAATGATTGATTATGGATGATTATGGATGGTGATAGTCAATGAAGGAGTTATTAGGGATGATAAGCCCAAATGATTAGAGATGATGTGAGATTATGAAGGTTAATGAGGGAGTGAGTAGAGATGAGGAGGGAGTGAATAAGGATGATTAAGTGATTAGGGATGATGAGAGATGAGGAAATAGTGATTAGGGATTATTAAGGATGGGGAATGATTGATTATGGATGATGAGGAATAGTGAGGGTCAATGGAAGAGTGATTATGGATGATAAGGGAGTAATTAGAGATGACTAGGGGTAGTGAGGGTCAATGAGGGAATGATTAGGGATAATGAGTAATGATGAGAGAGTGATTAGGGGTAATGAGGGATGATTATTAAGTGATTAAGGATAAGGAAGGGATGATTAACAAGTGAAATTAACACAAATTGGTCGTTTGATGTGTGAAAGTCATCAATATGACATACACTACCCCAATCACACCACTTTGGATCAAGTTCAAAGTGAGTAGCTTTCAAACTTCAATTTTTATAAACTTAGAACTCCTCTAAATGTTAATAATCAATACATAAGGCATTAAAACATAAAAAATGACTATATGTTTACCAAAAATGGATATCAATTATAAAAGTTATGTACTAAAATCCCTAGGTTCAATACCTAGACCCTAAAAATGCATACGTACTGACCAGATTTGATTTTGAAAAACTATTTTCTACATCATAATTTATGCAACTATGAGACTAACTCTATAATATTTAGAGTGATAATAATTTCTTATATTTACTAAAATAAATTTAAAGTAAAAATCTTATAACTAACATTTAGAGTGGTAAATATAAGCTTCTAACCAAATTTACCTTCATGTGAAACTCCCACATGTTTTTATATGCAAAATAATAGTAACATGATCACATTATTATTTTTACAATAATGTGATCATGTTATCTATTAATGTGATCACATTATACATTAACATGATCATGATATTTTAATTTGAATTCAAATCTCATGTCTTTTGGCTTGGGAATGGCTTGGATTCCTGAGCCAAAGGCTTGTACCTTTCAATATATAGTTGAGTTATGATAAAAAAACAAAAAAAATCAAATTTTATTTCCAAATACACTAAGAATTTCAATGTGAAAATTAAAAAACTTAATATATCACAACGAACACACTCTCCTCTTTCTAAAAATATGTCTTTTATAATTTTTGGACTAATTTAAGGTTTTAAACTATGTTGATTTCTAATTATACCTTTTTTATGCTAGTACATGCTAAAAACATACATGCTTATACATGTTCATGTAATTTTTCTTGCGTTGATCCAAGTGAAAAATAAGTTATATGGTCAAAAACTAGGCCTCATTCTACACACATTCAAAAAATTAAAATTGAATTTTTCTTTTTTTGAGGTATTTAGGTGAATCACACGAATGGCTATCCATTTTTTGTCAGTTTTCAGGATCTATTTACTTGAAAATTTCATAAAACAAAATATTCATTGAAAAATATAAATAAATATAGGTCACAAACTATAAGCTCTTATCTATTTTTTTACCAAAAGGTTTCAAATAATATTAAATGCTGCTAAAAAAATGGTGCACTGCATGGCCATATATATACTATGTTTTATGAAAACAATAGGAGTTCTTCATCAAATTTTAGATGTTTGACCTATTTATACTTAACCATTTTTTAAAAAATTTAGTGTTTTGGAAACTAGACTTAAAATTCTACATTTAATGTCTTACACCATCTTCAAATTTGGAGTGTAGGTATCTCAAATTATCTATAGAAGTTCAAATTTTTGAAATTTCAAGAAAATCATGTTCATGGGTAGGCCACTTTTTGTCCCCCAACTTTGTGCACTAACCCATATGTGTGTGTGTGTGCATGTGCGTGTGAGTGTACGTGTGCATGTGCGTGTGCATGTGTGAGTGCGTGTGCGTGTGCGTGTGCGTGTGCGTGTGCGTGTGCGTGTGCGTGTGCGTGTGCGTGTGCGTGTGCGTGTGCGTGTGCGTGTGCGTGTGCGTGTGCGTGTGCGTGTGCGTGTGCGTGTGTGTGTGTGTGTGTGTGTGTGTGTGTGTGTGTGTGTGTGTGTGTGTGTGTGTGTACCTTTAAAGCACTATTTAGACCCTATTGGTCAATTGTTACAACCCTAAACCCAAATGCAATATTCATGCCCCATTTTATCATAAATACAAACATTAAGGTATAATTAGGACCAATCTAAACCCGTTTAACATTATTGTGAACCTAATTTTGACTACATGGAGGTATTTTGGGGATTAATTGACCCTAATATCATACCAAAATAAATCATAAGGTCAACCAATTCAATATATGAGCACATAGACATTATATATATATATATATATATATATATATAGTGTGCATGCATTATTGTCTCCATAGACAACAAGTCATTATCCAATGTTTATTTTTTTGAGAATTATGACCCCATAGACATTATCTTCATCATTTTCTATTTTCCACAGTGAATACAAGAGAAATCAAATTATTCTTTTGGTCCCCCACCATCAAAAGGAATCAAATTGTTATTTGCCTAGTCATGGGTGATGGAAATCATTCAAAAAAGAGGAAGAAGTTAAATCACAAAACACCAAAGCAATTGGAAGAGTTAAGATAAAAATAAAAGGTATGAATACAAGTATTTCACTTAAGAAAAGGTATGAACACTATCCCTAATGAGCCAAATATCATAGATAATGATGAGATTGACAATAATGAATTGAATAATGATGATGAATATTTATCTATAAGTCCAAATTATGTTGCAAGTCCACAATCAAAGTATAAATTTTTTTATTTGGTTGATGATGAATCTATGCATGATGATTTACCCCTATCAATGAAGACAATTTCATGGAGACACATAATGATGAAAGTAACAATGAATAAAATGTCATCCTATAACTAAATAATGAAACTAACAATGAATAAACTAGTAGTGAAAATAAAAAATTTGAAACATAATCTCAACAAATTCCACCATTAACAACACTTCAAAGTATTGTGCATAGAAAAGGGAAGTAATAAATTATATTTGATGAAAACATTTTGAAACCAATGTATAACAAAATGTCTAACTGCCATTCAAGAAAACTAGAAAAAAGTGGGATAATTTCTTTGACAAATTAAATTTTTATATTAAAAAATGTCAATTTTTTGTTTCATTGATAAAATTGATTAAGATGAGACCTATAACATACACCCTAAGACTAAGAACATATAAAATGGATGATGAAAAGAATGAAACTTTTGAAAATATATGTGATGCATATCTAGCATAGTCCAAAAATTAAGCAACAAAGATTGTAATTCTTCTTGAAAAGTAATTAAAACTTATGAAATAAGTGATCAAACAAGTAAAAAATGATTGATTTCAAGAACTAGTTGAGCACTAGACATAAATAAAAAAACAATAATAAAAGCAATTGTAAGATGCCAAAGAATTAATGATGCTAATACCACTAAACTCTAGGCATTCACTAGTGGACTTCCATGAAAGGACAAGGTTATATCTGATGCTCTCAAAGATTTACTTGCATAATTTTGGAAAGATAATATGAGTTTCACCCATTATAATAGATTTAGTGAAAATAATAATTAGTTATCGTAACTATGAACCACATCTAAAACATTTCTTGGATATGACCCAAATATAATTATACTCTAAGTGTTTGAAAAAATATACATAAATTTCTATTAGTCAAAGATATTTTGAGATGGTCTAAATAGTTTATGTAAAAATGAATCACACATACACACACCACTTTTTGTTGTAGGAAACATGTTGAATTTTCATTGAACTATAATGTTTTTTTCCATATATGTTATAATTTCCATACTAACAACATTTTGAAAGAATGTCATATAGAAGCTCTGCCAAAATCAGTTAGGTAATTTCTTCCAACCATTTTTTTGAAAGAGTAGATGGATAATTATTTAAAATAAAATGTGTTTGGATGGAAATTATATTATTTATTTTAGACTTCCAAAATTAAAAAATTATATCCATGAAGAGAGTACAAGTGCAATTTGAAAGGAATTAGTTGATTTGAGCAAATACAAATCTATGATTTATCAAGTAAAAGATAGAATAGAATCTAAAAGGTATGAGCTTGTTACAAAATAGATACATGTTTCAAAATTTATGGTCAAATTCAAGGAGAATTTTTTTTATAAGTATGCAAGGCACACACACAAGGCTAGATGGTTGGATGAAAATTTCAAGTTAATCAAAAACACGTTCCCACTTGGTTCTATTATTTTAGTAGTTGACTTTTTTGAGAATTACACATTCAAACCACAAATAAAATTTCAATCACAATATTACAACTCAATATATATTTTCATATTTTTGAATAAATAATTCATACATGCACCTGATAATATAGAATAAGATCAAAAAATATTAAAGGAGTACCATTTTTATGGTAGTGATGATTGGTCACATTGTACAGACCATGTGCAAGGTTGTTTTGAGAAGTTATATGAATAATTGATTAAGAAGAACATTAATTCCAATCAACATTACATTTGGTAAGATAATTGCACATTATAATTCAAGAATGTGTGAATGTTTTACTAGTTGAATAGGATGCACATTATCACTAGTGTAGAACATATTTGGAGTTTCATTGATGCTAGATATGGAAAAATAGATCATGACAGTCCTAGAGCATGTGTAAAAAGAGTTATTGCAAGAGAGGAGTTGAAGTTTAAAGATGGTGTTTTTTATTGATGCAAAAACCATTATTGAATGGTGTAATGATAAAATGGGCTATGGTTCTCAATAAAATTATATTATCTGTATATATTTCTAGTTGATGGAGGAAGAGCACTTGGTAAAGTATGAGGATTGTATGATTACAATGGGATCAAGTGAGCTTCACTCATTTCATATCTCAAATACACGTTCTTGTATTATTCATATGAGACACTTGGCATATTTTTGTTCAACATGCATGACTCTATTTGGAATGAGTGTGAGTCAAAAGAGTGGGTGGATGAATGGAGCTACAAACCTATAATTCCAATTGACACATATCAAGTTTCACCATCATTATAACTTACAAATATGACACCATCACATGGCTTAGACCATGTATCTGATCTAGTACAAGTAGATATAATATTAATCAGTATGTACTATTTATTCTCATTGTATATCTTGACAACATCATTAAAAATGAACATATTAATTTATTTATTCTCATTATCTATATTGATACAGGGCATGTTTTTATAGATATTGTTGATGAGGACAATGAGGAGGGAATAAATTTATATTTATGTCGGTGTGTGGAGGAAAATAAAAAATGAATTCCCTAGACATAGATGGAGAAAACATTGACTATCTCACATGGTTTTTGGTTGTCACTAGAACTTGGCTTTGATGATATCCTTAAGAAGTTCATATGTATGATTGTTTCAAGACAAACACATAGGAAGATACTACACTATTCAAATTTATTTTTTGTAATAAATATTTAATTGGTTAAATATCATGGGAGGAAATTAAACAATAATCTATGGAAAGTTCATGAGTCAAACCATGAAACTATTATTACTACTATCAAAATTAGAGTATATCCTAGTGGTTCCTTGGATTGAAATTCCAAGGTATGTTGACTTGTCAAATGTAGATGTATTTGATTTTACCAAATGTTATTGATTTTGTAGGTAGTACATATAAATTTCATTTTTAATTACTTACTAACAATTTTTTTATAGGTTAGTAGTACCAAATAAGCTTCCACCTTCACGCGGTTGGCATTATTAGTAGATAATTTCATATTTTTGAAGCTAAGAGAAGCTTAATATAAGTACTCAGTTATCATATAAAAGTTGTTCTTGAGGCTAGAATGGGTGGTGGGTCTCTTGATTAGGCATGACGGAAAGACATCAACCTCATCTTGAGCATTACCCACTACCCCAGGTGTGTTGGCAATGCCATTTTATAGCCACAAAGCATTGGAGGAGGGGATCTCCAACTATCACTTCAACATTGACAACATCTATTTTCAGTGCTTTCATGCTCTTAATTAGTGGTGAAAACAAACTTAAAGGTAGTGTTGACCAATTTTGGTCCTAAAGGCCAAAAATTGGGCTCCCTTTTCTTTCCTTGCTATCCTAATTAGCCAGTCTCTGATGTCTTCACCTTACTACAATTATGGGTTTTCCCTTTTTAATAGGCCTATTTTTTATATAGAACCAAGTGATTTGATTCTTGTAAGTATTTTGAGTTGATCTGGGGCTTATTTCACTTCAAACAAATTACCTTGAACAAGCCTTTTATCAGCAAAAGAATGGGCCAGTTTCTAATAAATGTAAGTCTTTTATAAAACTCTGAAGGTCAAGTGCCCTTACAAAGGGAAAGAAGGTAACAAATGGGACCATTCAAGCAAGCTTAAAAGGATAACTTTGGACCCAAAGTGCCCTTGTGGAGAGAAGAAAGCACATTTGTAAGAGATTAAGGTAGAAAGCTCGAAAGGTAAGTTTCCTTCAGAAAAAGTGACAAGTCAAACAAATGATTTATTTGAACTTTTTATCTGAAGAAAATCCATGGAAAAACCAAGGGCCAAATTCCTTCAGATAAAATGCCTGAAATATTTCTTTCAGACTTTTGTCCAAAGAAATTTACCAAAAGAAGGCCAAGACATTGAAGGCATGATTTCCTTCGAGCAAAATATCTAAAGGAATTCCTTCAGACATTTTGTCTAAAGGAATGTGGAAGACAAAGGAACCTGAAAGGTAGGTGCCTTTACGGAGGGCTCTCAACTATCAAAAAAGGACCTTTTCCTTTTTCCAAAGGGTCATTTTCCCTTCAAAAAGGTTCATTTTGAAAAAACTGAAGGAATTACTAAAGGATCATGACGGCCGAGAACGTCAACTTCAACATGGTGAACTAGCCGTTGAAGGTTCAAATGTCTAGTGACATGCTTGAAAATGTCAAATTCAAGGTAGCAAAAGATCCATTAGTTTTCAAATGGTGACGGGCTCGTAGATTTAAATTTTATGGTGATGAGATAGTTGTTATTTTTTCAAATATTTAAGGATGGGCCCATGCATGTCAAATTTAAGAAGATGGGTCAATCATTAGAGGAAAAGTTAGAGGACATTTCCTTCAAAAATTTTGCCTGAAGGAATTTGAAGGTTAAGCGACCCACTAAAAAAGGAGCTAAGAGGAGGCAAAGAATAGCTTGAGAGCTTGAATTGCCAGAAAAGACAAGAACTAGCAAGGAAAGAGAAAATAGAATTGTAAATCTAGAACATGGCCATGCACACATATGACAAAACTGAGAACATTTTAGAAGACATGAACTAGAGCAGCCCAGGTGGTAAAAGAGGCATCAATAGGAGAAGTTATTTCTTGCAAATGAAATAATATACACCAAACAGCCATCAAAGGGAGTGCAAATATTCAATAGAGTAGTCCATTTTTTCTTTGTTTAGCATTTATGAGCAGAGAGCTACATGAGTTTTCAAGGGAGGCAGACTTATCGTTTAAAGAATAAGGTGACCCATGCTTTAGTAGGAATATTAAACATAGTTTGAGTAGAAAAAGTCAATGTTTGTGACATATACAACATGGTTCTTCCAGATGTATTGATGAAAAGATGATAGTAGCATGAGTAGATTCCTATTACCAACGTGTTTAATGCAGTAGGACCATTGGTTCTTTGAAATGACTAAGGATCTTTTTCTAAGTTCTATATATTGTAACCTCTCAGCTGAAAAAGATATCTCTCACTTGTGTATGGCAAAGCCCTAAAAATTTTACCTTTTATCAAAAGAAGCATGTTTTACTTCCATCTAATTTTTTATACTTCTGAATATGTCTATATATCAACATTGTGTTTATTCATTTTATATTAATGCTTTCATAGGTCGACACCAGCATATCTAGTATATCCAAGACCATTTTATGCAAGTTAACATGAAGCGCCCATGTTGGAGCATAGAGGTAGAAGAGCAAGTATTTGACACTGTGCTTCTAGAGAACCTATGGTAGGTTCTTTTTCATTGTATCTCCATTAAGCCCCTTGTTAAAACACCCATACAGTCTGGGTTTTTTTTCAAATGAAGTGTATGTTCACTCCTTTTGATGTAAAAGTGTTGATGAAGCTGAGTAGATCAAATCATTTGATACATCACCATTTTTATTTAGGTTCTACTTTTTTTTTAATATCCTTCTCTCTTTTCACCCCCCCCCAATTATTAATAGTAGCAGTTAAGGACCTCAAAGGTGCATCAAGGGGAGCTAGCCCTTATCTAGAGATTCATTCCTCAATTTTGCCAAGCCCACAGCAAGAGAAATGTCTCCATTGTGCTGCATGGAAGAAAGAAGATGAGCCTTCTTTTAAAAGGTGTAATCCACAACATCAACAATTTTTTGCATGCCCAGTGGGACCATTTTTTGATGATCTAAGAATTTTTAGGATTGGTGCTGGTCATATTATTATAAGAGTGAGAAAACTAACCCAACACCTGGTGACTCCATTTTTAAGAACTCAATCTCTAGTTAAAGATCATCCTAGTATCCCATGCCTAAGGTCACCACAAGAGCTTCTTCTAAGGGTGTTCCTTTTGAATTCATCGAGTTTCCCTTAAACTCAGTAAAGTGTCTAAGGTTTGCAAGGACTCATCCCTACATAGTAAATCAATTTCCCAGACCATCCATAAAATATACCTACATGAGAAAACCTAGGTTGAACCCTGTCATTGCCATGGATTTACCTTTTGTAGCCTTCAATTGTCATATCCCTTTAAACCTTCTATAATATGACCCAATCCAAGGGATGGCCCTTAAGAGTGTTCTTCCTTTTAATGGAGAGGGTCCTATTACTACTATTGAGCATGTTATAAATATGGCCAACCTTTGCAACATTCAAAATGTCACCAAAGAGAACATAGCCATCAGTTTACTGGCTTTGTCTTTTAAGGGTAAAGTTTTAGACTGGTATGGGACCTTGCTTATGAATTTAGTTGGTTCATGGAATGAATTAGGCACCCTCTTGACAAATAGATTTGGAGAGAAGAGTGACCATCTCTCTCTAGCTGAGTAATTAACCACTATGAAAAGAGCTATGCATGAATTTATGCAGGATTTTAATACCAGGTTACAAAAGACTTGGGATAAAATCCCCATTTTAGTGAGGCTGACCCCAAGCTATGCTTTTCTTTACTACTTAAAGGCTTTGAATAGTGACATTGTTGTCATGATATAGTCCATGGGAGGATAAGTGTTACCCACTACCTATGAAATAGCCATAGCCACTAAAAATTGTTTGGTGCAAGTAGGAAAGATAGCCCCTAGACCTCATATGTTACTCTTTCCTAAATTACAACCCTTAGTTTATACTATTACACCCACTTTAGCTCCTCTACCTGGTGTAGAAAATTTGATTGCTACCTCACCAAATGACCTCCATGAAGTTAAGAGTTTGTTATAAAGTGTTACAAATGAATTAGTGGCTCTCAAGAGGCAACAAGCTCAAAGTTATCGGCTGAATCAAGGATAGAAGCAGTTTAGAAAAATGAATAGACCTCTTTTCCAAAATTATAACCAAGGATAGGGTCAGATTAACTAGGTTAGATCATATCAAGGTTATAATCCAAGTGCCCCTTCATCATCCAAAGTTCTTATTTCCATTCAAAATAATTTTGTACATGAACAACCTAATTGTCCACCCCTGGGGTATGGTTAAGAATAGGTGGCTTATACTAATGAGTTTCCAAATCAATGTATAAACACTCAAGACAATCAAACATCCTGATTCCCAAGTTTTGAGGTGTCATCACAACCTGGGATGGATAACAGGTAGACTCAGTTTGATTCCACTCTTGTGAACCACCTAGAAGGAGAATTCTATGCAATCAATTATGTGGGAAGTATGAATAACCAAGGTGATTATCTTGTAGCCAATATCAAGTCCAAAAAGAGAGATATGGAAGAAGCTTAGGTAGCTACTCAAGAATCTGTAGCATCTTTTTCATCACAAGTAAACTAGAAGTTTCCAAATTACAAGCCATCAGTTGTAACCTCAACTCCTCAGCTTGCACCTAAGGCTATAAATTCCCCTAAAGAAAATTCAAAAGTGAGAAACCCTCAAATCAATGTGGTGGACCAAATGAATAATCTGCACATGAATATCACATTGTGGGATTCCTTAGTAATTCCAAGACAAAAGGATATACTCCAAAAGGAATTATATGAGTTGATTGAACAAGTTATCCCAGTAAAGGCTGGTAATGTGTTGATTATGAATGGTCCCCCTTCCATGGCAAGTCAAGCAAAGAAGGATGAAAAGGTTCCTCCTTTATATCTATCCTTAGTCATTGGAGATTTCTTAATTCATAATTACATTATTGATAGTGAGGCAAGCACCTTAGTAATGCCCAAATGCATAGTTGATAAACTAGAACTCAAATATGAGTAAATGACTAAAGGAGTCTTGTAATTAGATGGATCACTAACTAAAGCATTAGGAGTGGTAAGAGGCTTAAATCTAACACTTCACACCTATCCAACCTTCTCTATTCCCCATGACATGGTAGTGGTAGATTTTCCCCCTACTTTGCTCTCTACTTATCCAGAGATTTCACGTCCAAGATAGGTGGGTACTTAGCAGCAAATTGGTCTTACATGGTTTTTAGAATAAAATATGGAACTAAATTGAAGATTGAGTTAGAGCCCATCCATAGATATCATCTAGATCCATAATCACTCAAGGCAGCAAACATCAGCTATGCCATCATTGATGAAGAAGAATTCTAAATAGACCAATCCCCACCCTCTTCCCTTGAAGGAGTTGTTGACCTGCTCTTGGTTGAATGGGGAAATGACAATTTTGAACATGACCCATACAAATTTATCAAAGAGGTAGGTCTTGGAGTTTATTGCATGCATGAATAAGGTACTTTCATGCCAAATTTGATGAAGGCAAACCAAGAGAGTTGTGGTTTGTGGTAACTCTTATTCAATGGATCAAGAAGCAAATTGGGAGCTAGTGGTAGAGTAATGTTACTTTCACCCTTAAAATAAAGAGACTTCTCAACTTTCAGGTTCCAATTCTCTTGCACTTGTAATGTTATAAAATATGAGTCTCTCATTCATGGTTTAGAGTGGGCAAAGAAAAGAGGAATAAAGAAATTGTAGGTTTTTAGAGACAATGAGTTAACTGTAAACCAGGTGAGAGGTCAAAACTTGACCAAGAATTCCTTGCTTAAGTCTTAAAAACACAAGGTGTGGGACCTAATATAAATTTTCCTAGCTTTAAACATTATTTCCAATCCAAGAGAACAAAATAAGAAAGCAGACAGACTAGCAGTAGTTGGTGCTTAGTTTGACATTCCCAAGGGAATAGGTTAGGACAGCAGTTAGCACCATTTAAAAGTGATAATAAGACCCTCCATACCTGATAATGTCACCAATTGGTAGGTGTTTGATAGTGACCAATAGATAGCACTCTTCTTACAAGAGGAGGTTGAGTTTGCTTCTAGGAATCAATCCAAGCTTCAACAGCAGTATGACAGCCAGATTATTTAGTTGAAGAACAACAAACTTCCTAAAGGTTTAGTCACTCTAGAAAGCATCTTTAATGAGGATGACCACTCAAAAATGACAAAGCAAGCATCGCAACCAAAAAATAAAATTATGAAATAGTCAAAATATTCAAGGATAGGCTGCTTGAACTTGGGAAGATATGTACAAATGATGGAAGGCAATCTTTCATTTTTTTATGCCAAGAGTTTGCCAATATCTTTGCTTGGGAGTATAGTGACCTGAAGGGTTTTGACCCAAGCTTGGGTCAACACACCATTGAGATGGAGAAAGGTGCCAAACCCATCAAACAAAAATAAAGGCCCATAAATCTAAAGATTGAACCTCTCATGTGGAAGGAACTCACCAAGCTAATTGAGTCTAGAATCATTTTTTCTATCAAACACTCTTCTTGGTTGGCCAATCTAGTCCCTATTAGGAAGAAGAATGGCGAGATCAGACTATGTGCTGATTTTAGAGACCTCAATAGAGTCTCATAAGATATCACTATCCCCTCCCAAATATGAAGCAGATCCTCCAAATAGTGATTGGTAGTGAAAATTTCTCCCTCCTAGATGGGTATTCAGGGTACAATCAAATTCTAGTGCAAGACTACGATCAGTACAAGACAGCCTTCACTACCAAGTGGGGAAATTTTTCCTATAGTAAGATGCCATTTGGACTATCAGATACTAGAGATACCTTTCAGTGAGTCATGGATATGGTTTTTTAGGGTCTAATAAATAGTATTGTATTGGTTTATCTTGATAATGTGATAGTCTTTTCCAAGGATGTAGGACAACATCTAAAACACCCACGGCAAATCTTTGAAAGGTGTAGAGAGTTTGGTATCTCTCTCAACCTAAAGAAATGTGTGTTCACTGTTCATGAAGGCAAACTCCTAGCTCATGTCATTTCAAAAGGGGGCTTAACCATTGATCTAGAAAGAGTACATACCATTCTAATGTTGTCCTTACCTAAACACAAGAAGGGTTTGCAAAGCTTCTTTGGCAAAATAAATTTTATTAAGATATTTATCCCTAATTTTGTTAAAATAGTCAAGCCACTAACTACCATACTAAATAAGGATGAGAAGTTTACATGGACAACACAAAAGAAGGATAGTTTTGAAGGGATTAAGCAAGCTATTGCCTAGGCTCCCACCTTGATCAGTCCTAATTTATCTAAGTATTTAAACATTTACATATTTAGAAATGAAGAGGTAATCTCTGCCATGCTCACTCAAGCAAATGATGAAAACCTTAAACAACCTCTCACATTCTTTAGCCAAGGTCTAGAAGGTTTTAAAGTTAGGTACACATATGTTGAAAAGCAAGCACTTGCAGTTATATGAAGCCTAAATAAATTTAGACATATGTTGTCAAACAACAATATTCATATCATGGTACCACATCCTAGTGTCAAAGATTTCTTGATTAGCTGTGATTTAAATGAAAAGAGGGTAGGGTGGATCACCAAGGTAATAAAATATGATGTGGAGATCAAAACCACCAAGTTGGTAAGGGGGAGATGGCTACGTGAACACCTCACTATAGACCTTAAATAATATAAAGAGGGCATTTTGTTACTCCATGATGAAGCTGTAGTAGAGGAACCTGTAGTCATAAAGGATTGGGCACAAGACATGACTCATTTATTTCTCACTGGTGAGTGCCCATAAGGTATTGATAGGACTAGGAGGAGATATTTCAGGCTCCAGTCACTTTCTTATGTCCTAATTGATGGGGTTTTGTTTAGAAAGGATTTTTTAGGGGTACTCTTGAGAACATAGACTCAAATCAGGTCAACAAGGTATTATCCAAATGTCATGATAGACCAACTGGTGGTCACTTCAATCCTAAGCCTATATCTATAAGGATTATGAGGGCTAGTTACTTTTAGCCCACTTTATTTAGAAACACTCATGCCTAGGTACAGAAGTGCAAAAAATTTGCTCTCTTTGATGGAAAACAATGACTAGCTACAATGCCTCTCCAGCCTATTCAAGTAGAATAGCCATTCATGTAATGGGGTATAAAATTCATAAATATGATCCACCCTCCTTCTAGTGCTAGCCACAAGTGGTTCTTGAATGCTACAGATTATTTCATGAGATGGGTAGAAGCTGTCACTTTGAAGGAAGCCAATGAAAGTGTAGTCCTAGACTTCTATGAAGGCTTGGTGACAAGATTTGGAGTTCTAGCTACCATCATTTTAGATAACACATTATCTTTTCTTGGGAACCAAAATAAGTGAGTGGGCATTAGGATATGGTATTTATCTTAGTACTTCTTCCAACTATTACCCACAAGGAAATGGGCTAGCTGAGTCCACTAATAAGAATTTTATTAGGATCATTAGAAGGACAATGGAAGAAAATCAAAGGACATGGCATGCCAAACTGAAAATAGCCCTATGATCAAATAGGGTCACTCTAAAAAGAGTAGTTGGTAATTCGTCATACACACTTGTGTATGGAAGGGAAGCTAGACTTCCTATTTCACTTGAATTGCCAACCTTGGGTCTTACCCACTAGCTGCAATTGGAAGAGAGTGACATCATGGAAGTCAAATTTTGTGAATTAATGGAGCTTTAAAAGGTAAGAGACCAAGCTATGGTTTCCATAACCAATCATCAATAATAGACAAATAAGCATTTTGACAAGAAATCATCATCAAAAGGCTTCTCAGAAGGTGACATTGTCTTGAAATGGAATGAAGACTAGGCTAAACCTAGAAATCACATGAAGTTTGATGCCTTATGGAGTGGTCTATGTGTCATCACTCAATGCAATCAACATAATGCTTTCCAAATCTCTAGGTTGGATGGTAGATAACTAAATATCCCAGTTAATGGGATATATCTTAAACATTGTCACTAGGCCCTCTCTTGTTATGTACATATTTTCTCTATTTTTCCCCCTATTTTCTCTAAGAACTTTTATGCATGTTTATAATTTTTTAGCCTTGTGTGTGTTTTATTTACCTTTTGGGGTAAAATATTCATGTTGATTCTTAAGTTTCTCAAGGTTATTGCCAGCCTTTCAAGCTGTATCCTAACTCCATGCCCAATAAACTTATAGGCCACTAGTTTTCTTAAGCATATCAAGCATGCTTCCCCTATGAATCACCAAATATATTGACTAATTTTGGTCCTACAGGCCAAAAATTAGGCTCCCTTTTCTTTCCTTGTATTGATTAGCCAGTCTCTAATGTCTTCACCTTACTAAAATTATGGGTTTTTCCTTTATAATAGGCTTATTGTTTATATAGAACCAAGTGATTTGAGTCTTGTAAGTATTTTGAGTTGATCTGGGGCTTATTTCACTTTAAACAAATTACCTTAGACAAGCCTTTTATTGGCAAAGGAATGGGCCAATTTCAAATAAATGCAAGTGTTTTACAAAACTTTGAAGGTTAAGTGCCCTTGCAAAGGGCAAGAAGGTGACAAATGGGACTATTCAAGAAAGCTCTAAAGGACAACTTTGGACCCAAAGTTCCCTTACAGAGGGTAGAAAGTGCATTTGTAAGAGATTAAGGTAGAAATCCTAAAAGGGAAGTTTCCTTTAGAAAAAGTGACAAGTCAAACAAAGGATTTATTTAAACTTTTTATCTAAAGCAAATCCATGAAGAAACTAAGGGCCGAATTCCTTCAAACAGAATGCCCAAAGGAATTCCTTCAAACTTTTGTCTGAAGAAATTTACCAAAAGAAGGTTGAGACATTGAATGAATGATTTTCTTCAGGAAAAATGTTCAAAGGAATTCCTTCAGACATTTTGTCCGAAGGAATTTGGAAGACAAAGGAACCCGAAAGGTGGGTGCCTTTGTAGAGGGCTCTTAGCTATCAAAAAAGGACCTTTTCCTTTTTTTGAAGGGTCATTTTCCCTTTGAAAAGGTTCATTTTTTAAAATCTAAAGGATTTTCTAAAGGATCATGATGGGCCTGAGAACGTCAACTTAAACATGGTGAACTAGCCATTGAAGGCTCAAACATTTGGTGACGTGCCCACAAACATCAAATTTAAGGCAACAAAAGAGCCGTTAGTTTTCAAATGGTGATGGGCTCAAAGATGTCAATTTTATGGTGATGAGATAGCCATTGTTTTTTCAAATATTTAAGGATGGGCCCGTGCATGTCAAATTCAAGAAGATGGGTCAATCATTCGAGGAAAAGTTAGAGGACATTTCCTTCAGACATTTTGCCTGAAGGAATTCAAAGGTTGAGTGACCCACCATGAAAGGAGCCAAGAGGAGGCAAAGAATAGCCTAAGAGCTCAAATTTATAGAAAAGACAAGAAGTAGCAAGGAAAGAGAGAATAGAATAGTAAATCTAGAATGTAGCCATGCACACATATGACAACACTTAGGACATTCTAGAAGACATAAACCAAACCAACCCAGGTGGAAAAAGAGGCATCGGTAGAAGAAGTTATTTCTTGCAGATGAAATTGTATACACCAAACAGCCATCAAAGGGAGCATAAACATTCAATAGAGTGGCCCTTTTTTTCTTTATTTAGCATTTATGAGTATAGAGATACACAATTTTTTAGGGGAGGTAGCCTTGTCATTCAAAGAATAAGGTGACCCATGCTTTAGCAAGAATTTAAACATAGTTTGAGTAGCAAAAGTCAATGTCTATGACATATACAGCATGGTTCTTCTAGACATATTGATGGAAAGATGATAGCAGCATGAGCGGATTCCTCTTACCAAGGTGTTTAATGAAGTATGGGATATTAGTTCCTTGAAATGCCTAAGGATCTTTCTCTAAGTTCTATATATTGTAACCTCTCAGCTGAAAAAGATATCTCTCACTTGTGTATGGTGAAGCCCTAACAATTTTACCTTTTAATAAAAAGAAGCATGTTTTACCTCCATCTAATTTGTTATACTTCTGAATATGTTTGTGTATCAACATTGTGTTTAGTCATTTTATCTTAATTATTTCATAATTCGACACTAGCATATCTAGTATATCCAAGACCATTTTTTGTAGATTAACAGGAAGTGCCCAGGTTGGAGCATAGAGGCAGAAGAGTAATTATCTGATACTATGCTTCTAGAGCACCTATGGTAGGTTATTTTTCATTATATCTCCATTAATCCCCTTATTAAAACACCCATTTATTCTAGTCTTTTGTTCAAATGAAGTGTTTGTTCACTCCTTTTGATGTAAAGTGTTGATGAAGCTGAGTAGATCAAATCATTTGGTGCATCGCCATTTTTAGTTAGGTTCTAATTTTTTTTGTAATATCCTTCTCTCTTTTCATTCCCCCCCATTATTAATAGTATAATTTTAGGACCTTAAAGGTGCATCAAGAGGAGCTAGCCTTTATCTAGAGATTCATTCCTCAATTTTGCCAAGCCCATAGCAAGAGGAATGTCTCCATTGTGTTGCGTAGAAGAAAGAAGCTAAGACTTATTTTAAAGGGTGCAATCCATAGCATCAATAGGTAGATTATGATGTCATGTTAATGGGAGAACATTTAATTTTCCTATCTATACATGCTTGAAGTAAGGGAAATGTACCTGGAGGTCTTAGAGATAGATATGCTAGTTGGAGGATAAGAACTTGTTTTTTCCTTACAAAAAAGTTAAATTTTAGGGCCCATCATTGTAATTTATGCCACAAATTCATCTCAAAGGTTACATAGATGTGATATGGGATGAAATTATAGGGTTTTGACATGCATATGAGGGTTTTTTTCTATTTATTCCAATAATTTATGGTTTTTCATTTTACACACGCCTGAATTAGGCTAAAAAGTGCATTTTTATCATATTGGGAAGGGCATTCTTGAGGCCAAAATGGGTGGTGGGTCTCTTAATCAAGCATTATTGGAAGATAAGAACATATTTTGAGAAATTATCCACCACCCTAGATGTTTTTTAAATTCCATTTTTGAGCCATGAAGTACTATAGGTGGAGTTCTCTAATTGTAGCTTCAACTTTGATAATATCTATTGTTAGTGTTTCCACGCTCCTAACTAGTAGTGAAAACTCATTTGTAGGTGGATTTAGACATCGTGGTCATGTGATAACATGTCATTTGATTATATAGACATTATCAAAGTCAAGTAATTACATGTGGAGGTCTAGAAGCCATAAATATTAGTTGGAGGACAAGAACTTGTCTCTTCGCTGTAAAAAGTTACATTTCAAGACCCGTCACTATAACTTGTGCCATAGATTCATATCTAAGGTTACATAGATGTGATTTGAGGTGAAATTTTGTGGTTTTAACATGAATATTATGGTTCTTTTAGTTCATTCCAATGATTATTATTTCTATTTTGTGTGTGCCTGAAGTTAGGCTAAAAAATTGCATTTTTACTATTTTGGGAAGGGCATTCTTAAGGCCAAAATGGGTGGTGGGTCTATTGAATGAGCTTGATGGTAGGCTAAGAACCTATTCATATATTTTATTTAACATGTTGGACATTTTTTAAATTCCAATTTTGAGCCATGAAGCACCATAGGTAGAGTTCTCTAACTGCAGCTTTAACTTTGGCATATGTTATTAGTTTTTTCATGCTCATTAACATTATTGAAAACATGCTTCCAAGTAGATTTGTATGTCATGGTCATGGAATCACATGTAATTTTCCTATATAGATGTTATTTAAGTGATGTAATTTCACTTTGAGGTCTCAGAGCTAGAAATGCCAATTGGAGGACAAAAACATGTCTCTTTACTGTTAAAATATTACATTTCAAGACCCCTCACTAAAAATTATGCCATGGATTCATATCAAAGGTTACATAGATGTGATATTGGGTTAAATTATAGGTATTTGACATGTACATGATGTTTATTTTTGTTTTTTTCCAATGAGTTATGGTTTTTATTTTATGCATGTTTGAAGTTAGGATAAAAAACTATATCTTTCTTATTTTCGGAACTGCATTCTTAAGGATGAAATGGGTGGAGGGTTTCTCAATCAGGCATGATGGGAGGTCAGAAACCTATTTATAAACATTATTTACCACTCCAATAATTTTGTAAATACCATTTTTTATCCATGAAACACCAAAGGTGGTTTTCTCTAATGTAGCTTTAACTTTGACAACATTTATTGTCAGTGTTTCCACACTCCTGAATAGTAGTGAAAACACACTTCTAGATGTATTTGGATGTTTTGGTCATGGTATCACATGCCATTTTACTAGTGATTTGTTTTCAAAGTAAGGTATTTACCCCTATAGGTCTCAAAGCTATAAATTCTAGTTGGAGGACAATAACTTGTCTCTTCACTGGAAAAAACTTACATTTTAATACCTATCACTGTATCTTGAGCCATGAATTCATCTTGAGGGTTACATAGACATAATCTAGGGTGAAATTAGATGGATTCAACATGAATTTTATGGTTCTTTTGGTTCGTGCCAATGAGTTAAGGTTTCCATTTTATGCATGCCTAAATTTAGGCTTAAAACTACATTTTTCTTGTTTTGAGAAGGGCATTCTTGAAGCCAAAATGGGTTTTGCATCTCTCAAACATGCATTATCAGAGGTCAAGAACCTGATCCTAGATGTTATCTTCCACCTTGAACATGTTGTAAATGCCATTTTTGAGCCACAAAGCACCAGAGGTTTTCTCCAACTACAAATTCAACTTTGACAACATCTATTTGGAGTAAGAAATAATTCAAATTTTAGATGTTTAATTTTCTTGAAATATTTATTAGAATGCACCTAATTTATGTGAAACAAAAAAAATTGAGGATCATTCCAATGATATATATGAAAATAAGGATCAAATATCTAGGTGAATTTCTCAGAAGGTGTTTATTAATATTATCTAGGGAAAGAGCCTAATGGATTTCAAAAAAACTATCTTATGATGGAAGAGGGAGTTTATGTAAGGTAATTCCATTGATAGGTTGGAAGAGAGTCACTTTGTTGGAAATTCCTGAAAAATGGCATTGATGGTTCTCTTATAATCATAAGTATGAGAGACACCATTGTCTACAGCATTCTTATTTTTATATCTCATAAGCATTCAAGTACCAAGCTTGGGTTAAGAAGGATCAAATTTATTATAGGTATTTTTTAGTATTTAGCTTGATATAAGGCTTCATCAACTATTTTGGAGAAATATTATTTATAATGTATTGAATTTGGCATCTAATGCATTCATGAAAAAGGTGGAATAGGTTTTTTTTCAACACATTATGCTAAGCTTTATTGGCTAAGGCTTTCCAAATAAAAAATATATACTAGGTGTATACAAAGAGTACATTTATGTCTTTGGATGAACTTTGGAATATATTGTTAAGATATTAAAATTGTAGAGTAAACATCAAGATACAAACGTAAACTATAGGAAATATGGTCATTTACCTTTGGATCAAAAAAATTATTATGACACGGGGAAAATGTGTTATTGTACATAAATCAAAAATTAATTCATCCATGGGGAACAAGTGTTTTAATATGTGTAGCATGAATATTATTTTTCCATAGGTCACAAATGTCATTATGTATAGAGGATGAAGGTAATTATGTCATGAGACACGAGTTTTATCATGTGTGGAGCATGAGGATTATTGAACCTCATTATTTTATGCATTACTACTTGAATAAATGATAATTTTGAAGATATGCATGTGAGACACACAAATCTATCCTAGGAAAACATGTAGTGTAGTAAGGAATATAATTCATATAAAGGTGGAAAACATGTAGAAAAAATAATGCATACTACCTAGTTTAGAAAAAAGAAACAATTGGTAAAAATGACATGATATAAAGTAACAAAAAATGTATCAGCACTAAATATAGATCCAACAGGTGGAAAATACCAAAAGTGTGACTATGTAGATGGTTAATTATCGATCCTAGATAGAAAAATATTATATGAAATACATGTGGATAGTTGGAAAACTAGGCAAGTGGAGGTTAATTTAGTTCAACAACTAATAAGGATTGAGAATGTCCTATAAACCTATAAATATAACACTCAGCGTCTCATTTAGGACATTTGACATTTTGTGTTTATGAAATATCACATATTTTATAATTTTTAGAAAATCAAGGATCAAACTTAGGTGTTACAAATGGTTCTATCTTAAACATTATACTCTTTTATTCCATATAGATTTAATTGTAACATATATTGAAAGATTGCAAGTTAGTATTAATAAATTACACGAAGGAAATATTAAAGATGGTCATATCTAAATATGGCCATACAACCATCAAATTTAATTTTTCAATAATAATGTGATCCAAATTGTATGTGCAAAGATGATTGTTGGATTTCTCCAAGACATCTCAATAATATCAAATGCACACACAAATATTATGGATTAGGTGAGAATGCAAAGAGAAATAATGCATAAACATTCCTTATTAAATATAGATGATGAATACAAAAGGAAAGAGGTACATATATAGGTGAGAGGGAGACTGACACTCCACATTCTAGTGAATGTGTGGCTAATATTCCTAAATGACCCAGATGTCATATAAGACCCTAAACAAGCATAATGAACCATGTAGACAAAACTCGTAGGATAAAAGTTTACACCAACACCCCCCTTAAGCATAGGTTAGGTGGGTTGGAGAATTGGGTCTTGGTAATGAGGCCTGATGAGGTACCTAAGTACATAGTGATTATCCTAGTATCTTATAAAAAATGAAGAATATATGCCTCCATAAAGAAAAGTAAGAAGGTAAGCACATAATGTCGCATGTAAAATGATGTAGTAGGTCTCTCTACAATGAATGTTATCTCTTCCTTTCAAAATAAATAAACCATGAGCTATCAAACTATTGAATTCCCACTCAAGTGGAATGTAGCTAGGAATCAAGATGTATATCTATAGAAAATGCTCAAATGTCTCCTTATGAATACTCGAATGTGTCAAAGTATGATCAGGTATCAGGACTAACTATGGAATATGGAAGTGAAAAAATATACAATGAAGGGGAGATAACAACCAAATAAGAAGATAGACAGGGAATATTCACTAAAATAATCTCCATAGGAAGAGGAGAGTAAGGCACAATAACTATCAAAACTAAAGACTAGTCTACAAATGAAGCCCTTAGATTTACAAAATGAATGTCCATAAGATCATATAAGTCATTGATGCTCTCAATGTGTGTACTCTCACTAAAATTAGTAAAGTCCTATGATATGCAAGTCTATGAAGGATCTAAAAGAGCAACAATATTCATAGGAATGGATGCAAAATCTATAATGAGACAACTAAGGTCTGACAGAATCTCATCTTATAATGGGGGCTCAAGAGAAGGAAGAGCACTATACACCATGGATATATCATCACAATAAATAAAAGCATGAGGAGAGAGTACAATAATATCAAAAGAGATAATAGGAAATGGAGGAGGAGGTGTGATGTAAATCATAAGAGGATCCATGAAAAGACTCTAAAGAGTGATCTAAATAGTGGAGGGACACTTTGTGTGCTCCACATGGTGGTGTAGATCCCATGAACCATGTAATAACAAATGACCATAGATAAAGTCACAAGAGTTGGCCTAGTCATTGTATTGACTTGGATCAATAGGAATAGGAATCTATCCATATAATAATGGATTAAGGTCTTGATATATGAGTGAAAATTCCATGTACACATGCCATGAAGTATAATCAGTCTTCCTAAGAAGGACCACTGGTGTAGACTTAACCTTCCTCCTTTGGAAGGGATCAAATAGAGTCATCATGATTGAGATATGACACCAAGAAAGTGAAATATTTCCCAATACAAACTATAATGAACCCCTAAAGCATGCTCATGAATGGGACATCAAACATAAATGAGAATGCATCCAAGTGAGTAATCAATGCTACAATGATGAGGGGTAATACATGTTTAGATTGGAGATGTCAAACACAGCTAAAAATTCATCCAAGTATGAGAAATCAGTGCATGAAGTATAATGTAAAAAGTAGTAGGGCCCATAGCATAGGTAGGCCCCCTAAATTTGGCACTTTATAAATTTAGTGTGTTTATAATAGAAATATGATCAATAGAATGGGATTGAAAAATAAATCTCTTTTACAAAAAATGGCACTCAAATCTAAGTTACCAAGCAAAAGTTATGGCTAATAACATTTCTTGTCATTAATGGCCTTTTTTAATTGAATTTGCACAAATAGTTTAAATTCACAACCAAACAAGGAGTAAGTAGCGCACCCCCCCCCAATTCATGGGTCAATGGTAGTTTCAAAAAATGAGAAAAGAAAGAAGAATGCAAAGTGGCATCCTCCTCCCCCTGGTTGGTTCAAATTAAATTTTGACAATGCCTCTAAGAGTAATCCTGGAGCTTCTAGGGCATGATACATCATTAGATATTTTATTGGCTCTATTATCATGGTTGTCTCTAAGAAATTGATGCATGGAACCAATAACAAAGTGGAGGCTCAAGCCTTGGTGATTGGTCTGATCTAGCATCCCAATGTGGTATTGACAAGATTTAGCTTGAAGGTTATTCATAAATTATTATATTTACTTTGAAAAAGACTTCAAATTATTCTTATAACTTGGAGAACATTATTTTAAAGGCCTAGGAGAGTATAGCTAGGTTTTAAGTCTGAGAAAGTCTACATTGTTATAGGGAGGCTAATTCCATGATCGATTTTCTAGCTAACTATGGTATAGATCAAAAGGAGTTTATAATAGTCAAAAATCAAAGATTTGCATGGGAAAATTTTTAAGGTATTTCAAATATTATTCTTAGATGCTAATTGGGGTGATGAGTTTTTTTTCCCTTCTATTACTTCATTTTCACTTGGCACAAAGTTGGCAGTGTGGGTCATTAATAAAGGAATGAGTATCCTCATTAATGTCATGCATCTTTGTGATGCTTCTATCTTGTCATCTTATGTTTGAAGATTATAATCTTTTGGTGTGATTTCCTCTTAGTTTTCCATAGAAAAGGTGGTAAGGATAGAGTGGTCTATTTCAAAGGCCATTGGGGTTCCAGTGGTGGTCCTAGTAGTAAAGTTTGAGAAATGGATTTTAACAGTGGAGCTTATGGAAATCGTATAAAGAAGACTTTTTGGGCTATAATTGAAGAAATAATGTAGCCTATTCCTTTTACCTTTGGGGAAGAATATTTGATGGAATGTTCTTTGAGTAGAGTAAATTTAGAATTTATGGCTCTTTTCACTTTAAACATGTTGGTGCTGGTTTAGGACAAGGAAAGGGTTTCCAGGGTTCTTGAATTCTTTGTAGCCTTGATGCATAAGAAAGGTTTGTTGGATAGCTTGTCAAATTTTAATGCAGACCCTTTTCCTGATCTCCCCTTTTTTGGTAACAATGGTTTTGGGTTCATTCCAATTACTATCTTTAGGGCCCTAAAAACTAGGTTTGTAGTAATGTTGGTATTTATGAAGGAATTATAGGGTAAACTTCAGCATCCCCTTATGGTTGGTGGTCAGTTCATCTCTTCACCACCCTTGGCTCAGATTTAGAGCACTATAATAGAGCTCAAATTTTGGAAAGAATCTCAACACTACAAGGAAAGGGTAGATGTTATGGCATTTTTGTGTCAGCTAATGGAATAGTCTCATAGAGTAGCTCCCCCTAGATAACTTGAGCTCCTCATTATGCAGTCTCAATAGTGATGCATGGATGATTGGCTAGTAACCATGGGGTTGCATCAATTGGTGGCATGAAGGGCAAGCTATATCTTCAGCAAGTGGGGAGCATGTAAAGGTTGTAAGGCATAATGTGGATATTAAGGTTAAGTCAGAAGATGTTTTAGAATGAATATGATTGGTCTAGTCTTTTTGACATGGTGATTGATTTATATCTCATTATTCTATCAAAGGCTATCCTATAGGGCATGTTTGTTAGTTTTTGTTTTTCATCTTTTGGCAAACTCACCACTTGGTTGGCCTTATCTCTCTATGGGACTTCATTTTCACTTTGAAAATCCTTGAGGTCTAGTTTTTTTTTAAACTTTGCATTTTATAATATAGGGAAAGGGACCCATAGAACCTTGGTATTTATCTAAAAAAAGGTAGCCTTCTAGCTACTTGTTAGAACTGAAATTGAATGTCAGACCTCCTCAAGATAATAAAAGTCAAAAATACCCTATCCATACACCACTATGTGATTTTTACAAGACAATGCTTATTTTTAAGGTGTTTTAATTAAAAAATTAAAGTTATTTTATAAATATTAAAGAATGCTTTAAAAATTTTAATTACTTTATAAATGAAAAAAAAAGTATTTAAAAAATATTAGAAATAACATATTTTCCAAAACATGTTTAGGGAAAACTTAGGTTTTCATCTTTTTGACTTGGCAAATGAGGAGAGCTAGGTGCCACAAAGGTGCATGGACATGTATGCAAGTCCAGATTTAAAAATCAGCTATGGGAGAGACTCAGGCCTTAAATCTCTATAGTTTGCTAATGGAGGAGCTGAAATGCCAATGCAAGAGCTAGGACACTAAAGCAAGAACTGAACACTGAAGGAGACCA
>JARHVA010004977.1:227500-492500 GCA_037957365.1 Torreya grandis
TTTGGAGCAAAAGTGACTTACCACCTAGAAATTGAGATTAACTCAAACATGCAACCCAATGATACTTGTAACTTGGTGAGTTTTAATGATCAATTCCAAACTAAAAATCTTATCAATATTGAGTGATTTAATCACCCAAACTAATGCTAAAAGGTGAACCAATGAATGTAGTGGATTGGGTTGCTAAAGTCTATTGGGTATCAATACGTGAAATAATTTTAGAAACTAAATTTGATTTGGGTTTTAAAATATTAAGAAGATGTCACATAGCATATACACCTTAAATTTTTCTCATGTTGAAATTGAGTTTAATAATGGTGTCATGTATAAAATCTTGCCACAAATGTGTATGGTAATCATCTAACTGTGTGCTTTGGCTAATTCAAAACACTGTGTAAGTATGGAGGACATGCTTCCAAAGCATTTACACACTATATATGGAGAAATATGAAATTTATATAACTACCAATGTGGGTGACATGCTTTTAAAACATGCCCCCACTTTAAATTGGAGATGCTAAAAAATTGAGTAGGTGTGGAGAACATGCTTTTAAAGCTTGCCCCCACTGAATTCATGAATTATAAGTACCATATTGAATGAATGTGGTGAACATGATTATAAATCATGACCCCACTAAATATAAACCTATGACTATGTGGAATCCATGTCATCATTACATTCCCCCATTGAATCTATAAACCAATGTAAGTACCATATACTATGTGAGTGTGGAGAACATGCTTCCAAAGCATACCCCCACTATAATCTAGAACAATGAAAAATGTGTAATACATGTCACCATGACATTCCCCCAATAATATACCCCACCTTTGAGGTTATATAAAAATAGTACCTTGTATTTATCTCACCTCAAAAGGGTAAGAGAATTGTAAACTTGTGAATGTAATTGTGTAGTGTATAGAAGGAAATATGTCTAGGTAGATGTAACATTGAAGTGAATATAATTGATGTGATCACATTTAGGATTAAGATGCATTATAAGTATCATGGAAACATATAGATATTAGTATTACAATATCAATAATAAAACAATCACACACACAAGAACACTCAAAAGTAAGTCAAAAGGTAATGGTCTAAGGAGACTGCAAACAAGGGGCATGTTCAAATGTTGCAAAATCAAATGAACATGACTTAGTCAAATGTCCACAAAATTAAGGAATTACATATTCAAATTTCTAATAAGTAAATCATAAGCACAAGGGCCACATACAATGGATCATATTTAAATGCTCAAAAAATCAAGGAAAAGCCTTAAGGAAGTGTGTAAAGGAAAAACATAATCAACCAACATAAATATGTCATAGTATCCCATGGATCAAAAGTGTTAGCAATAAATTTCAAACACCATGTGTAATGTACAATCATGGATAATAGGCATGTGTTAGTACATATGTAATCTCAAACATGATAGTGTCGAGTGATCATCGAATCATATAACCTATGTTTATCAAGATCTTTAAAGTGAGGGTTCCCCCAACATATTGATGACATGAGTATAAGGAAGGAACAACACCCATAAGTGTATCATGTATATGTTTATGCCTATGTATTTTTATGTAAGAGTAAATTATATTCTAATCCTCAACATGGAACTAACACATATATTTCAAGGATCCAATAGAACATGTAGGTGCCGAGAGTGTTTTATTTATTTTTTGTTTTTTTATTACATAATATACTTACGCAAGTTCATTATGATCATTATTATTTTTAAAGTATTTCATTATAGTGTAGCAAGGCAATATACACCTTTTCCCAACTTTTTTATAATTTTAAATGGACCCAACCAATTTTGTTTGAACTTTCCTTTCTTGTCTTTACTACATTGGTGTTCCTTTGATTTTATTTTAGTACCAAGTCATCCACATCAAAGTCATGTGGAATTTTTTTTTTGTTATATTCCCACTTAACATGATATTGGTAGGCGCATAGTTTTAGATTAAGGTAAAAATAGGTTTTAAAAGGGCCCCAAAACCCTGTACAGATCAAAAAAGATAAACATTACAAATTGCCAAAGGAGGCAAAACACTGAAAGACAGTAACTAAACCAGGTTTTACAGGGACCTGAAACCAACAAGATAAACTAGTTGAATCTCCCCAGGTTTTACAAGGACCTAAAACCTAAACAAAACCAGGCAAACAACCTAAAACCCTCACCAAAATGGCAGAGGTAGAACTGCATTGCCCATCAATTAATGAGCAAGGCTCCTCCATAGCTTAAAGTTTTTCCATTAATCCCATTACAGGGTGCCATGGCTCAAACACCAACCACCAAGGAAACAGAGTTTCCCCCAAATAAACACAAATACTTTGCTTACCAGATCTGGATGGCCATCCAACTCAGGCTAGAGATCTGGCCCGGGTTCCATCCATAATGCATCAAACCGAAGCAAAGTAAAAAACACGCAAAATTAAAGATCTCACCATGAAGCGCTGTGTAAAATGCACTGCCCAAAAAGGATAGCACCACCAATAGAGAGACTCCACCTGGATCCGTCACCACCACCACCCAACCCCACCACCCATGAAACTGCAAAGATCTCCCTCTACTCCCAGAGGAAATGCCACCATGGCATGCTCAAAATCTCCAAAAACAAATCATGATCTGCTTAGTTCAGGGTTGTGGTCAGTGCGGCAGCCGCCAGATGAAAAACCAAGGTAAAGGCACTAAATCATGCAATAAAATAAGGATTGTTCTGCGCCACGCCCCAACGTCCAAGATCTCACCATCCACAGGTCAAGACCTGGACTCCATCGAGCAAGGGGGCAGCCACAGAGGGAAGGGTTTCAGGGCCGCATCCACATCCGCAGCCCCTTCCCCCGCATCTGCGCCCCCTTCCCCCGTGCATATTGGTAGGCACATAGTTAAATGATAGCCTATGTATGTTTGTCACTTAATTTTTTTAATTTATGTAATATCTTTTCATGGTATTCATTATCTTTGACAATGTCTTTATGAGAAACATGTAAATAAGGTATTTCAATCTCAATTATTAAAATGACGTCTCTCCCATATACCAAGGAATACAGTTTAGTTTGGGTGAGTGTGCCAACACTAGTGTGGTATTCCCACAAAGCATATACCATCTCCTAGTGCCAATTAATACCATAACATTTAACCATCTTGCCAAGCATTTTGATAATGGTTTTATTTATTACCTTTGTCTTCCTCTTACCCTATGGATAATAAGGTGTAGAAAAAATTATGTCTAATTTTGTATTTATTAAAAAAATCATTTGCTTGTTTTATTTTAAAATGATGATCTATCATCATAAATAATAACTAAAGGAATGCCAAAATGAGAAATAATATTTGTCATCAGAAACCTACATCTGTCATGCCATTTGGTAAATTTAAGGGGAATGACCACCCATTTTGTAAAATATTTTGTAGCTATAATGATGAATTTATGTCCATTGATAGACACCAAGTTTATTTTGACAATTAAATCAGAACCCCATAAGTAAAATAGCCATGGTAAAATAATTATTTGTAGCTCATATTATAGTGTGTGATTAATTTTTTTTGTTTTTATCTTTGTAAACACAATTTGGCTTGTCTAATGCATTCTTGTTCCATTGTAGGATAATAACATTGACTTGATAATTTTTGGGACATGGATTGTCCACTAAAGTGAACCCTACATTTTTTTTTCATGCATTTATATGAGTGTCATGTGTGTTTCACATTTATTTAAGCATCATAGCAACTAGCCATCAAAACCCCAGTTTAATAAATCATTTCCACTAATAACATAACGTAATGCCTCAAACTCTAAATTTTATTTATCTTTTCATATAAAATGGTCTAGTATATAAGCTCAAAATTATAAATATCAGTGTACCATTCTATGTTTATAGTATTGTGAGTGATAGCAAGAATCACCAAGGCATTCATTTGATCAAAATAAATGGAAGGATATCATAACTAATGTATTATAAATTTTATGTTATCATCATCAAAATTCATCAACGATGTTGTGTTGGCCATAACATCAGCATGGAGTTTATCTTTACATGGATTGATGTCAATAGAAAATGTGTCAAATGTATATGTGATTTTATCTACCATTTATTTATATGTAAAAATATGATCCTCTTTAGTTTGGTAATGATTAGTGACTTGTTAACAACCAACTGATAATAACCAAAAACTTGGATGTATTTTATATCCATCTTGTGTGTTATGGATAATCTAATGATCAAGGCCTCATACTTGACTATATTTTTGGTGCAAGAAAAAGCTAATTTTTAAGATAAAGGCATGTATTCACCCTCAAGAGTACAAAATACAATATCACACCCACTCTTATTTGTCATTTTGATCCATCAAAAAACATTGTCCATGGAATAGAAGATATATTATATGCCTTGAACTCATCCTAAAAATCCTCTATGAGTGAATAACAGTCTAATAAAGGGGGCATATCCAATTGGTCATCTATGACTTGACCTTTATTGATTTTTGGATTACAAATTTTAGACCAAACTCTATGATCTGCATCACCCATTTTGTTATTTAACTAGTGAGGTGTGTTTTGTTCATAAGGAACCTTAATAGGTCTTCTTTAATTATGACATGAACCTCATTATTGATCAAGTAATGTCATATATTTTGAGTAACCAAAACTAAGGTCAAACATAACTTTTCCATTGCAAAATATTGGATTCATAATCAACCAAGTGGTGATTGATGTAATATGTTGCACATTCTTTATGATCATCATTATATTATGCTAATATGACACCAAGGGCCTCATGAATGGTCAAGATATAAATAAGTAATGGTCTATTGAGAATAAGAGGAATGAGTACTGGTGGGTTTTCTAAATATTTTTTTATTTAATCAAATCTTTGTTGACACATATCATCCCATATAAATATTTCATATTTCTTTAGCAAACATGTGAAAGGAATTGTTTTTTCATCCAATTGAGATATGAAGCATATAATATCTTGAATTTATCCTTACATGCATCATAACTATTTATTATTGGTTTGAGGTGGCATTTCGACAATGGATTTTACCTTTACAGTGATGATAACATAAAATTTATCATAGCTTGGATGGCATTTTCTATAACATAAAATGGATTGATGATTACATGGTTTGAGGTGGCATTTCGACAATGGATTTTACCTTTAATGTATTATGAGTGATAATGTTTCCAATGAGTTTTCCTGATGAAACCCCAAAAACACACTTTTTGGATTTAATTCAACATTGAACTTATGCAAGCATTCAAATATTTATCATAAATAGGAAGCATGTTCTTGAAGATCTTTATATTTGGAAAGTAAATCATCAACATAGTCCTCAACAGTTTTGTGTATAAAGTCATGGAATATATGAGTCATGGCCATTTGATATGTGGCTCCACATTATTTAGCCCAAAAGGCATGACTATATACAAAAATGTACCCTAAGGATTATTAAATTACATCTTTTCCTAATTAGTAGGGTTAATTTATATTTAGTTAAATCCTACAAATCCATCCATAAATGAAAATGTCTCATATCTAGTTGTAAAATTGACAATCATATCAATATTAAGTAAAGGAAAATCATCTTTTGGATAATCCTTATTTAAATCTTGATAATTAGTACAATAATCCATGTCATCATTAGGTTTTTTATGGGTACAATGTTGGACACCCATTCATAATGTGCAATATATTATATAAATCTGGTGTCTAAAATCTTCTAAATTTCCACTTTTACCAATAAAGCTAATTTGGGATGCATTTTACAAATATTTTATTTAAGTGGTTTTACATCTGGGTACAATAATATGTTATGCATTACCATTGATTGATCTATTCAAGTCATATCCAAATAATCCCAAATAAAGAGTTTAGTAAATTCATGAAGGACTTATCAATAGTTTTTTCCTTCATCCTCTTGCATCATTGCATTTATTAGTAATAGTCGATGGTACTTATCTATTCCATAGTTATATTGGATAATTTATTCATTTACCAAAGTGGATTTCTCTTTGAGAAATGGTGTTCTAGGAATATTATGTGATGTATCATGTTTAACAATACTATCATTGCTTTCACAAAAGCAGGCATGAGTATAAGTGGTATGAGGAAATATGTTCTTATGATAAAAGGAAGGGAGATCCTTGTATACCCCCAAATACTCTAGCAAGGATTCATCATTGTAAAATTCATCTAATGTCCACATGTTTGGTGAATAATTCTCATAAATATGATGAGGGCTAACAACTAGTAGATCAGTTGTAGAAATATTCAAACATTCTATTTTGGCTTTTTGAAAATAGGTTGTGTGGTGTAGGATATGTTTATGACTTATAGTTTTTTTGAAAAACCCAAACTCTAATATATTGTATTGGTTGGAAAATAAATAGTTTTATTGATGCCTTTCTTGTGTTTACCTATCCCCTATCATTTTTATCCATATTTTTTTAAATAATGAGAACCAAAATAGGGATTATAAGATTATGGTTCAATATTATCCATTTTGTTTATCATTGCACAATGTTTGAATGGATTAATATCCATAAGAAAAGTATAAAAGAACTGATAATGACTAAATTTTAATCATGCATGAAAATTAGATGTAAGTGTGTGCATATCATGTATCTAAGGTCATCCCAAGATAATGTTATAATTTAAGTCATTTGGCATAACTTAGCATAAACTACATAGGGTATGAGGACATACAATAATATTCAGTGTTATTTTCACCTACACTTGTCACAAAATGTTATAAAATCCCTTCATTATCATATTTTATGGGTTAAATTTTGAATTTATAATGCCAATTGAGGAGAGAAAATATATTTCACAAATGTTGAGTCAGGAACCATTGTCCACAAGAACTTATTTTACCATTTTATTACAAACACACACTTGGATGTAGAGTGGCAAACAACTATTTACGATATTTTTGGTGGTAGTTCCTCTTTTCAAAGGATATATTATGCTCATTCCATTTGATGGAGTTTAAAATAGAATCCACATATGGTGGTTCCATATTACAAAGAAGCATAGTTATACACAATGCATCCAATAGGACATCTTTGTAATGGGTTGATTGGTGTAACAAGTCTAAGAGGGAAGTTTGAGAAGAAATATCCTTGGATGGGGTGGGAATATGGCATGGATTGAAAATTTTCTTCATACATTCCATTTAGTAGTTTCTAGTAACAGGTAAAATCTCATTATAAACATTAGAACAAGAAGGATTATGCTAGAATGTAGATTTTGAATCTTGTATATATCAGATGGCTTTAACCAAACAAATAATGTAGAAAAATTTAAAAACTATAATGTATTATACTATGAAATAATTCAAATATGTGTCCATGGAAAACATGATTGTAATATTTATCAATGAAGGATTAACATCAAGAATAAAAGTCAAAAAACCCTAACTGGCCTTGGGTTTTATGTTCAAAGATTGGGTTCATCACATGTTTAACCCTAATTTGGATAAGTTATTATCCTACTTGGGTGGATAGGGTTAAGCATATATATACAAAAGGAAAAATGGTGAATATTATATCTACAAAAGGCCAATTAATGTGATAAACTTAAATGTACCATATGTTAAATTTATAAAGATGATATAGGATATTAATGGAAAGTATAACAATGATATATATCAAAATTACATAATATAATATACTTATATGTTTCTGATTTTAATGTGAGTTTAGATTCGGTATAGGTGTGAAGTAGATAGGAAGATAGTTCTAGATCAATTGTCAGATTTAAGATCTGGTGGCTCTGGCTCTTTGGACACTTACATTAGCTTGGGACAATTATGTTGACACTAGTGTCTGAGATTGATGCTAGTGTCCTATATGTAATATGAACTCAAACAGGATGTGACCAATTATATGCTTCTAGGTTTGGATTCACCTTCACTTTGGTGCATTCATATCTAGGTCATAGACTCTCACTCTTAGTGAAATGGAAAAATGCTAACTTTTCATCTTCAATGTGACCTTGGGGGAAAATGGGTCAATGATCACATGGTGTTGAGCTAACCCATAATGACCCCACTATCAAAGGGAATTTTATATAGGGCCAATACTTAATAATAGGGCCTCATACTCATGTAGTTATCCATTGTGTGTTGGATTATGTGTGAATCATGTAATGTGTGTAAATTAAATACAATAGTGACCTAACTTGCAACTAAGTAAATATGACCTTATGAATGCTCCTTTACTAATTTAGAATTGTAGCTTAGTTTTTATTTTGACTAATATCAAAATAGGTAAAAATAGGAAATATATTGGTAGCTTGCTTGCTTCTTGAGTGTTATTTTTGTTTGACTGTTAGGTTTTGTAGGTGGTTAATGAATGAGGGTTGATATTGTATTTATACCAATGATATTGGGAGATAACTCACATTAAAGCACTTAGGATAACCATAATAATACATTTCATCTATAAATTGGATGACTTTAAGGGACTAGACACTTGCATCATGCTAAGACAGTAACGTCAACACTACTATTTGACCTAGATGTTAGTGTCCAAGAAGAAGGACAACAAGCATAGGCTTAGAACTTGTATAGGTATAAGATAAGTGCATTTTAAGCATTTTATGCAAGATGGGATGTTTATGTCATCAATATAAGCATGGTAAAACTAAGAGATAGGAAAAGGGGCATAATATAGAATAAATGTGAGGCTTGTAGAAGTAAGACATGTGTATAACTAAGAGGAATAACTAAGGTCATGAGTTTGCAAAGTTTATAAGATTGGGGTGTTACATAATCAAAAAATATCATCTAAACCTACTAATCATCTGAATAATACTAGTAAATGTCATATGAAAACCCTACATACACAATGCATTCACATAAGTTATATTTGTAGGCAATTATGTAGTAAAATTATTAAAACAATTATATTTTTACAATTCAAAATTACAAGTTAACATGTACCTTGGTGATTTCCTATATATATGGCATTGTAAAAACATTTTTTTTGTTGGTTTCTACTCGTATAAATGGAGGAGTGTCTACTGTATTCATTAACTGAACAATACACCTCACTTAGTTTTAAAGAGGACTTAAGTTATTGCATAGCATGCATGATTCACACAAGGAAACAAATTTGATAATTTGTAATATAATTAGTGGTACTATAGGTAGAAATGGAAATATGAAGTACTTTAGAAACACTATGAAGAAGAGATGATAATCAAGAAAAATGTGAAGCATTAAAATAAGTTTTAAAAGGTGAAGTAACACCAAAAAATTGAACATGTATGATTGTTAGTCAATAGCATAAATCTATATTTATAAAAACATACACATGGAGTATAATATTAAATTAAAATTTTACCTTCGTATATGTAAATGATGGCCTAGTTACATCAACAAATGAAATAGTGGATGGTCTACAAGCTAGATTTGCATATGTAAACATTGGTTGGCTAAGATCCACAAATGCAATTATGGACCATGAAGATGTAGACATCATATTCTCCTACAACATAAAAATTACATATATATTATTATTTGTGTGTAAATTAATTATTATCTTTTAAATATAAAGATAAATTAAATTTAACATGACATTTATATAAAAGATACATGCATGTGTGTAGTGACCAACATGTGCACACCAAAGTACGTGTCAAAAACTCATTGTTCATGACTATATCATCTAAGCCCTCAAAATCACCACCATCATCATCTAAAGGTTCAATGTATATATCAAAACAACATATATAATGGTGAGGTTAGGTATGTATATTTGGTGGAGCGTCTCTAACATTGGGCCTAGAAAACCTACTCATATGGTGAATGAGTGTATCAATAAGCACACTAAGTACATGAAAAGTGTCAATCTTCATAACCTGTTTCATCATAAAAGGGATCTCAAACTGAATTTTGGGTAGGGATCCTTGTAGGTTGATTGGGCACACAACATGCAATTGGTTGATCATGGGTAAAGCCTTTCATTAGGCCCTAAAACTCACCATAGTCAAAATAGTTGGAAATCTCAATGAGGAAAAATGTGCAGTAGAGTTTTCTAAAAAAATACAATGAGACCTCATGGTTTTTACCCTATTTGTAATTAAACACCCTCTACCATTGGTCTCATAGATTATTTCTAATCAAATTATGTTAGAATCGATGGATTGGGAAACATTTAGTGGTTACTAAAAAGGTGCATTGGTTGTTGGGTTAATGAATAACGAACAAATTAGGTCTTTTGATATTTATTTTTCATTTACCTCACATGATGATAATTTATCAGCATAGTAATCCCTACATCTATCCCTATATGATGCCCATTCATCAATTTGAATCATTGTCAAATCAACTTGGCCTAATACTAATGATAGGGTATTGGCCAAATAGGTGCAATGGGTGTTAGTCAATGTGGGGTCCCTCATTATCCTAATTATTTATTTAATTTCTATTTTATTTTCCATTATGTGTGTAACTAGATCCTCTTGACTACCTATGGTATCTTTTAGAGCTATATGAGGGACAGGAGGGTTATGTATAGGGTTAGGAGGGTTAGGTGTAGGGTTAGGAGGATGGTTAGTGTCCTAGTCTCTTGTAGTCGAACAAACTATTAAAAATAATAGGATTTATCAATTAAATAATGCAAATTAAAAACTTTCCAAAATTTAGTGTAAATAGGTTTTTTTTTCTATTACTTACCTCCCCTATGTGGTGGCATTGTTGATTCGAAAAGGTATCAATTGATCCAAGTGTGTTTTTGTCCTCTTCCAAGTAGAAAAAAATCACAATTTAGCTAGGAAAAGTGTAAAGCATGTAGGAAAATGAAAATAGAATGGATGTGCTTATAGGTTAGGCATTTTTTGTGTGGTTGTACATGTTATTGAAACATTAGACATATGTGGTATTTTCACTAAGATTAATTATAATAATGCATACATATTATTAGAACTAGACTTAGTAGTAATAATGTGTACATGTTATTAGAACTGGACTTAGTTCTAATAATACATACACATTATTTGCACTAAGTTGAGTGCCAATAACATGTACACATTATGTGGATTACATAATGCATATTCATTATGACTCAAAAAATTTAAGCCTATATGTAAATTATGCATATGCATTATGTCCATAACACATATGTGTTATGGTTATAATGTGTATGCATTAGGGTAAATGTCCATGGAATTTTCCCCCAAATCTATGCACTTACCCCTTAAGGATGTGTTAAATGCCACTGATGGCTCCAAGCTTGTTCTTCATACCTCACCATTTATTTATCCTCTTCCTTGGTAATGTCTAGGTCATATTGAATATTCTAGGAAACTATCATAGACATTGGATTGTTCATCATATGTTCCTAAACTTATAAGTCATTTGATGCATTGATGAAGATAACATCATGCTCATACTCTTAATGACCATATGTAATGGTCACCCCTTCTTCTCCTTAAGGGATTGAGATTTTCCTTTAGGGTATCATTCCCTAAATTGGGTCACCTTTAAATTATAATGGGATTTAAATTTTCTTGCTTGGTTGAAGTGTGCCCTCACCATAAATTAAATTTGTTTGATGCTCATAGGGGTCTTATAGTAATAGGCCTAATGTTTGAGGCTGAGATCTTCATTTATATTGTTGTATAGTTGGTGGGCCACCTCTTTATCTACAAGCTTGTCTAAAGCATAGTGTGGTAAAAATAGAGGGGGTGCCTTTATTCCTATAATTTAAATTATAGTATAATCTAGATAATACCAATAATCTCCCATTTTAGCTTTGCTTATTCTCATATTCTTAGATATTCTAGGTGTAATCACCTAAAAATGACACTTGATTACTAAGAGTGCTATTTGAGACCACATATCCCTAGCTTAGCCCTAAACCTATCTTAGGGCCTATTTTCACACTTATCTAGTCTTCATGTGGGTCATAAGCATCCCTAGACATCCCTAAGTAGTCCTAGACCCTCATTATTACACTCTGGCCCTTTGTGTCCTAGTATTTTCCACATAGACACTAGCACCATAATAGGGATAGTATCATTACATGACACTAGTGTCCCAATTTTGGTGTTACTATCCTTTCCCTTTTTTTCAAAAATGGATGTCTTTTCAAATCTTAGACCACCTTGGGTTGACTTAAACCTCTTTTAGCATATGCACAAACACCATAAAAATATATATACATGAATTTTATCCCTCTAAGCACTAAATGGAAATAAGATGCAAATTAAACATCAAAATAAATATAAGTTATGCATAATTAAGGTTATTAATCCCCATTCTACCCTAATTATGCATACTACCATCTACAACATTCTTAATCTCAAATTACTCAAATTTCCAATCTCGAGCACATTCAAAGCACTCCAGTTAACCATCACACTAGCTTTACTTGCACTTGCACTAGCACTTAGGTGGGGATAACTACATATGGATTCATCCCTATTATAATTATTGGTATGTAATAAATTCTCATCATAGTAGGGTGTTAAGGATGTCCATCTTACCCCACTAACAAGCACAGTTTACTGATTTTATCAACCAGATGCCCTAGAAATATGGAGTATTATGTTTTGCTTATAAAATTAGTCAAAATAGGTCATCTATAGGGTTCAAAAACTCATGCACATAGGAATAGGATTGAAATACCTAGACATAAGTGCACCCAGAAACTTAGAATAATTTTGCACAAAAAACACTATCACCAAAATAAAGATACTAGCACCACATGGTGATACTGTCTAGTTAAGGCACTATTTAGAATGGATTTTTAAACTTAGATCCTATTTGTGACACTTATACTATCCTCTACCTTAGTTTTCATCCTCTACCTTAGTTTTCATCCTCTACATCATTTGTCTCAATCATTTTTAGGCTAAGTTCTCATTTACATTATTTATTGCTATTTTTAGAAAGGTCAAATTAAGTCAATTATGTAACAAATTAGTGGTTATATTATTGCATATTTTCACACTAATTTTTTATACAAGAATGTTTAACAACATATGATTTACATACATCTAAGTCCTAAAAGGTTAAAATATTTGGTGAACTTGTATTACTTTGAGCACATTATTTCAAAACCCTAGTGCACCATTAAGGTTTCCCTTCTTATTTATAGCATCTACTAAGTTTTTCATTTTCATCCTATCATCATGATTATCATGATGGATGCCATTTTATAATTTTTGGTACAAAGCATTGTGTATTTTTTACCATGCTTATTACCCATCATGTGTAGAAACATGCACATGTATATCACTCATCTCATGGACTATGACATATCTAAGATTCTTTTACACATTGTTCCTCCATCTTTTGAGTCCCATTCTTATGAGGATCATTGATACATGGCTCACTTTGAGTTACCTCCATTTATTATTCAATGATAGAGTTCTCAAAAGACTCCTTTTGTTCTACCTCCATGTATACCTGTTGATTATCTTCACTCATATCCCATCTATAATACCCATCCTTAGAAAATAGTAGATCCTATAGTTTGATTTGTTACTAAATAGAATAGGGTGCCTCCTCAACCTATATAGGGACACCATAATCCCACCATTCCTCCTTGTCCCTAGCACACTACAACAAGACCTAGAGATCAACATTGAACATTTGATATTGTGGATCAATTGAGAAACACACTAGTTAAGATATCCATATTAGAATTACTTCAACATGAAATTATTTTCAAATATATCCTTTTCCAAACACTCAATCATATATCTTTACCTTGTGACACAAAACTAACTTACTTTTCATCTATAATGAACACTATCAAAGACATTGAGGATGTTATATCCTTCTTCCAATGAGGATTTACCATCACAGTTAGTTATTTCTTAGAATTTAATACTATTTATTCAAGCACAAATTGATATCACCACTTTTAAATGAGTTATAATTAACAGTGGTTCAAGACTTAACATATAGAACCTCACATTTATATAAACTATAGAGGTTGATATAGCATCCATTTAGAAGACATATAAGAATATCATAGGTTTTGATGATAATCCTAGACAAACGTTGGGATCTATTGCATTAGATATTATGATTGGACCAAAAACCCTACCTATAAAGTTTCAGGTGATGCCTAATCATTTGCACTACAATCTATTACTTAGGAGACCTTTGATACATGCTATGGAAGCCATACCCTCTACCTTGCACATATGAGTAAAGTTTTTAAATGATATATATTTATACACGTGTCTAATAGATAATCAACCATTTGGATATTACAAAGTCACTGAGCCTACCACCCCAAGTAAATATTCAAATGGGGCACTTCATGTTCTTATAGTGTCCTCACCTCACAAGATTTTGATTAATCAAAATGAGTTTGGGGAATCCAATAATACTATTCCTACACCTATTCCATATCCTCCTACAACACAATTACCTTCACCCATGATGGAGGAGGAATCTCCCACAGTACAAATATCTCCACCCAGGGTTGATGATAGGATTATCATAGAACATTTACCATTACTTGTTAACTTAGAAGAAGTATATATTCATAACTCTAATATAGATTCCTAGGCCACCACAGAGGATAATCTAACACCTACTGACATTTATGACTATTTATGTGGATTGAGCTTCACAACAATGGGACCTCATGATTATAGAGATGATTTTAATGCACTCATGCATTTTTATACACTAACAACACCACTAATTCATAATCCTATAGCTATAGTCTCACCTAATCAGTTACAGTCAATGGTAGATCCCTCCATTCACTCAGTACATATGGTTACACCTATGGATATGGACCTAGTTATACATATTCAGGTAGGTAGTTCACAAGATAGGCCACATCAAATTCTATAGATATTACTTGATAAAGGATTGGTGGTATTAGTCATATTTCATCATAGACCCATCAATAAAATATCACAACATGAAGGTCAATTCTTTTGTCATTTTCATATGATTACAGGACATAATATTGATACATGCTTAATATTATAGTGTAAGTTGAATAAGTTCAAGGCTTAGGGTACTATTCAAATTATATAGCCTCCACCTCCATAGGTATGAGTACCATGATAGAATCATCATCGAAACACATACTCACAAAATGATCCATTGACTATCTATATTTTTTTTTGAAGACAAATAGATACCCCATGTTAATATAAATGAGTATTATGATACTAATACTTACACTTTAGAATTTTTATAGCATAGGCTATCAAGTAAATGAGTTATAGCATGTCATACATTATCAATATTCCATACAACATATCAAACTACCATTTGTACATGGACCCAAGGTGGCCAACACATTATTATTTATCATGAGCAGGGGTACTCATATATAGCTTAAACTTGGCATTACATGGTTACAATTGATGGATGCCACAATTGATCAATCAAATATATGTTTGACATTTAGTCATAAGAGACACATGGTTTAGATTTTACATGATGGCACATATGAAAACCATAGGTTTCATATAGATACTCTATGGTCTAATGCATTTTACCCTAGGACTACATGGGAGGCATCTTACATATTAGAGCAACACATTATTTGGATGTATAGAATCCATACTAATGTTATAATGATCATGATGATGATGACAATTTTTAATTTCAATAGATCTTGTATCTGACATTAAATGACCTCCCACATGATCCATCATTTAATTATCCAAATTTCATGGATGTGATCTTGGGTCTATAGAGACATTTTACTTTGGTTGTACAGTATCTCTTTTATTTCTAGCATTTTCTTGTACATACTTTCCTTATTTCTTGCTCCTTCTATATAGTTTCATTTTCATGTTGTTTGTACATAACTTATATCCATAAATACAAAAATAATATAATATTTGAAAAACACAAAAAAACAATTATTTACTTAGAAAACATATAATTATAGATTTTATGCATTACCATGTTTACATTTCTTATATTTACCAGACACTACAAATACTAGCTATCTTAGTATAGTCAATTTTTATCATACATACATTCTTCACTTATATTTTCTGAGTGTTTGTAGATTCCTTATAGGATTAGATCCACTACATCAATCCACATTTATTATTATCTACCCACTAGAGGCATATCCATAGGTTCTTCATTTGACACATTCATCCATTTGGGGGCACCTTATACATAGTTTTGATTACCATTGTTATATCAAAGGTTTAGCATTGTTATATCTTGATATTGATCATGCTACACTTATATTTTTTATTAGCTACTAATACTTTAGACTCAGTATATGTAAATCTTGGCTCTTACACAAATTTGTATTACATATTCATGTACACTTTAATTTATAGCTTTCCTAGTTTAGACATGATTGTGTATCTTTGTTCCTTCTATTCATGGGAATTTGAATATGCCATTGCTCTATGGATCTACACCACATATTTTCACATTAATTATGCTTTAGACATGTGCCCATGTCCTTTTGTGTGCTTTCTTGATTTTATACGTGGACATTTGAACATGTCCTTCGATGTGGATCTAAGCCAACTTACTTGTTATTTGCATATGTGGACATTTGAACATGTTCGTGTATGTCTTGCTTTCTTAAATTTAGTGGTATGTTCCCATGTCCCTTGTATTATGGCCCCATGGTCTACTTTTTATGCCTCATGTGTGTTGTATATATAATTTATCGTATGCATCATGGCCATGACACTTGTCTTTTACTTGTTACACACTCCAATTTTAGATGTCATGAGGGATTTCATGCATCTCCCCTTCATACTTAGGTGTCGTGATGGACATCATACCCCATCCCCCTAGGTATATACTTAGTTATTACTCATATTTTTTGTTCACATACATTATTATATCTATCTTGACAACCTTATGAATGTTATACATAATATACATCACATATTACAAACTTATGCTTAGATTATCTTACATTCTGATGTTATGTATCCACATTATATTGGTTTATTACATAGATATCATATATGTTCCAACTAACACACATTTTGTAGAGATTCTTACTTTAAGGATAATTCTTGTATAGGTTCAACAACTCCCCTCAAAATAGGGGCATTCATAGGGTTTTTCATAGACATCAGGTTATCAAAATGAACTCATAGTATACATTTTAGCACATACGATCATTTTACAAAATTAATACTCATGTAAACATAGTGGGAAATAGTGACATAGAGATTAGTTACAATTGCATATAAATTAGAATAGTCAAACATTAGCACCCAAATCGAGACACTAGCACTATATGGCACTATTGTTCAAGATATGGCATTACTATCCAATAGCCTCAATTTCAAAATATTTAAAATTGGCCAAAAACTTATAGTAGGTATAGTCTAGGTTTGCACATATTTAGTTATATATTTACTAGTTTTGGCTCAATTTAGCTCAGATTCATCCCAGTTTACTCATATTTTGGGGCATCATGTGTAACATGACCATTCTTATTTATAGTTCAGATACTCATATAAGAATTACTTCAACTCAGTCTAGAGTTTATATGTTCAAATATAATATTTTGGGGGCATGTGCATGACACATTATTTTGTTATGCTCACTTATACACTGGTTGATTAGATAGAATGACAACTCTAGTCATTTTATATATCATACACATTAGAAACCATGTCCTAGGTTATACACTAGATTCATGCCTTACTCTATCTATAGTAATTGGCATTCTCGAGTGGCCTAGAATCACCTAATATACTCAAGTAGCTACAGAGATGACATCTCTAGTTAGATATCTCTAGTTAGACATTTTTAGTTACATTATATAGTTTCAGTTTTAGATGCATATACTACACATGGGTAGGCAATGATGGAGTATAGTCTACTTGAGTTCTTGATCCACCTACATGAGAGAGTTAGACACACCATTAGTCCACTCCAAGCTATTTACCGATCATGATCTACCAAGTAGGTGTAAGCAATGATGGAGTCAAAACTAGATTGAGTTATTAAACCACCCACACATGGGGATTGTGCATGTCATATCTTAGTCCAAGTTATTCATCGATTGATCACTATATACATTTACACACACATGTTGTCACTAGGTTTATGCATTAGTTTATGTACCCAGTGAGGCACATTCACTCTATTCTTCTCTCTTATCTCTTTACACAATTTAATTTATTTACTTAGTTTTGTCACTTTAATCATTATTGTCTTTAATTTTGATATCTCATAATTAAGGACTAATCTATGCATGATTCACTTTTAAGACATGCAATCAAGCATGCTTCACATACTCAAATCTAGATTCATGGGCTTCAACTCTTATGTAAGTCTAGGTACACTTATTTTTCCTTTATCCTAGTCATTTCACTTTGTTGCATTTATATAATAAATGGGGGGCAAATATAATCACCTAAATATGATACTTGAATGCTAAGAGTGTTACTTGAGACTACCTTTCCCTAGCTTGGCAATAGACCTATCTTAGGGCCTATTTTCACACTTATCCAGCCTTTGTGAAGACCATAGGAATCCCTAGACATCCCTAAAGAAGTCCCAGACCCTCATTCTTACACCTTGGCCCTTCATGCCTCAAGTTTTACCACCTAGACACTAGCACCATAATCGAGATAGTAATGCCACATGGGGATAGTGTCCCAATTTTGGTGTTATTGTCATTTCCCTCCTTTTTCCACAAATGGATATCTTTTTCAATCTTATACCACCTAGGGTTGACCTAGACCTCTTTTAACACCTATAAAAACACCAAAATAGTATATATACATGACTTTTATCCCTAGAACCACTAGATGAAAATAAGATGCAAATTACACACAAACTCAAAAAATGTTGTGCATAATTAAGGTTATCAATCCCTATTTTGCCCTCTTCTACATGATACTATCTATAACATTCTTAATCTTAGATTACTCATATTTCTAATATCAAGCACATTCAAATGACTCAATTTAACCATTACACTAGCTTCACTTGCACTTACACCAGTACTTAGGTGGGGATAACTACATTGAGCTTGATCCCTCTTTGGAGTATTGGTATGTAGGCAACTCTCATCACAACAAGGTGCTGAGGATGTCCAGCCTACCCCAATATCAAACACACTTTAATGCTTGTATCAAATAGATGCCCTTACAATATGTAAGATTAGGGTTTGATAATAAAAGTAATTAAAATAAGTAATCTATAGGGTTATACAACTTGTGTGCACAAGAACAAGGTTGACAAACTCAGACATAGGTATACCCAAAAGCTCATAATAGTCTACACAAAGTATACTACCACCAAAATAATGACACTAATGCCACATCACACTATTTTCTAATTAATGCACTACTATCTAGAATGGGTTTTGACACTTAGATCTTATTTGCAATACTCAGACCAAACTCTATCTCAATTTTTAGCCTCTAGATCATCCATCTCAATTTTTTCCAACTAAGTTATCATTTAAATTATTTATTAATATTTTTAGAAAGGTTAAATTTAGTCAATTATATAAAAAAATCATTGTTGTATTTATTGCATATTTATTCCCTGATTTACTATACTTAACCCTTTAAAAATTAGGATTTAAATACATTTAAGTCCTAAAAGGTAAAAACACTAGGCATTTAAGTGACATGGATGACTTGATAAACCTAGGGATATATTTCCTCACAAATCCTTTTTATTTCATTCTTGTATTTGTAGAAAAATATAAAAGAATAGTCTTCATAGATTTTATTATCAACAAATTTTATTGATGGCTATTATAATTATCCATGTGCTCTACGGACTATCATGAGGAATGTATCCAATAGGTATGACATCATATAAAATTTTCCATCTATAGGCCTTTGTTCATGTTTGTACATATGGGCCTTTAGTCTAACACTAATTATATCTCCTAAGGTCATAATTTTATCAAAAGTTAAGAGAGTATCCAGCAATCAGATGCACTCCACCTGTACATAGTTGATGCTACAAAAGCCATACAATCTATTCAAAAGGGCCATGGCTATTCATATACTAGGCCTAAATTTGATGATGTTTTTAGAAGAAATTCCCCCCTTGGGGTTTAATATTTTGCATTTCACTAGTCATTATTTCAATTTTATCTCTATAGTGTTTTGCTCAAGCCATACATTGATTGAGACTTGACTATAAGTGACCTCAAGCACTAGGAGCCTGAGGTATCTCTCAAATGCCTTTCTATAAATGTATATGATTGGATTATTTCCTTTTATAAGGTGTAAACATTCCCTAGAATAAGTACCAATAAAAAAGTAAATTTCAAATAAAATTAACACAAAGGTATTACCTCTAGTTTAATTTCCACTTGATGAAGTCCCATGGGCTTTATTGGTAGCAGATTGTCCACATACTTCTTCTCCTCTTGAGATATTCGATCATGTGAGGAGTATGGTGATACAAAATCCACTTCATTCCATAGGATAGAATATTATGGGAACTTAAAATAAATATCACTTTTGTCAAATATTGTGTTAGTATACTCAGTTTTTCTTGCAATGTAGTATATAGAACGAGCTTGGACATGTGGTGTTTTTGAAGAAGCCATTTCAACAATATAGGTTTTGAAATTCCTTTTCAAACTATTTAAATTCTCTTCATAAATTCATTGAGAAAATTAGGGATTTTGGTTACTTGAGAGCTCAAAAATTGCAATTTTTACCCATAGATTAATGGTGAAGTGACATTTTTTGCTTAGATTATACATATATTGCCCAAAGTTTGTGCCTTGAATGCATAATTTGTATTAATTTAATATGAATAATGGACTTTGATTTTATTCCCATTTTAAATTTAAATTTGAAATTCAAATTTGGTATATTTTCATTTTCCATATGGAAATTTTTTGTTAACTTTACGTTTCGAGTCACTTATTTGAGACGTGTTAATTCATCGCTCATCAACTTTTGCTTTGTTTTCAAACCCATTTCTTCATACTTTGTTCATGAATCTCCTAAATATTAACACTTTTCCACTTCTTATTTACCCAAGCCTCTATACTTATGATCTTGATTTATATACTCCATGTCCTAAGTTAACATAATCGAGCCACGTAGAGTGATCTCAAGATTACATGAACTCGAAGGCTCATGGGCTTGATTGTTTGAACCTTTAAACTATGTACATCCTTGGGAAATATCAGAGTAATGTAATATTTCCACATGGCATGATCTTAGCACTACAGATTCTCAGGGCCTCATATCCATGGAACCATTAATCTATTAACTTGGTATTGGACTTCTATGGTTTTGGGATAATGAAATTGTGCCAACTGTCAAACTCTCAGAACTTAGAACCTTGAGACCATTAGATTTTGGGGCCTCAGGGCAATTAGACTTTGTTTAAACCTTCTCAGTTCCAAGGTAATATAAGTATGCCACTTTTTGTGCTCCTAAAATTGTAGAACCTCAAGACAATTAGATAATTAACGTTACTTTAAACTTTCATAGTTCTGAGTAATGTGGTTACGTTGCACAATATGTTATTGAGGATAAGAAAGTTTGAAGCCTTAAAATTTTCTTTGAAGTGAAATTTATTTTAGTTAAATGTGGTTCTTCCACATGGATATCCTATGGTGACCCAACTATCGATAAAATATAGAACTTTTGTTCAACTATGATCAATTTTGAGTAACGTGGTAATTGTTAAAGTTTTGTAGCTCAGGGCTTTGAACACTTAGAATATTTTTTAAACGCTGAAGGGCTCTAAGTACCGTCATCTTAACACTTTTCTTAATCTTAGAGCTTGGATGTGAATACTTTGAAAGTCCTTATCAATTGTCTTACAAATGTACATGAAAATCAAAGAAACACTAGGACATGACATACTAGTTCCATTAGTCTAAATAAATCATAAAGTCAAATTTTTAGAAGAATTATGAAAACAAAAAATTTAAAGTGAATTAAAATCAACATCCAAACTTTGATTTTCATAATTTGAACTTATTTAAATTTAAATATTTAAAGACAACCTTAGTTTTTTACATATTAATATCAATATCATGGATCTATAAGGCTTATTAATATCAATATCATAGATCTATAAAGTTTATATGACCTTAAATAAAGATATTCAAACAATATTAAGTCCTTATTTAATTTTGAAATGGAATGTGTTAGGGCACAACAATATATTCAAATTTTCATTCAGATTTCAAATTTTAAAATATTTCTTATTACTTTAATTTAAAATGACTCTTTTTCATTTTCCTTAATACATTTCCAAGTTTCCAAGATCATCAAGCTCTAAATTAAGTTTTATCATGTATTCCACAATTTATTTTCAATGAATTTACAAATAGTATGATCAATTTTTTAAAATGTTTTTCTTTTTAATATTTAATATTTTATTATTAATTTAAATATTTTTATTTTAGATTATAATTCAATTCATTGTGAAAGTTAAAATTTTAATTCTTTTATCTAAATATTTTTTATTTTATTAATATTAGAAATATAGTATTAATATGTGGTCACATTCTAAATATATATTTGACTTATTTTTTTTTCAATTCATGTAAGCCTATGAAATTTTTATTTTTGAAGATACATATATTGTTATTAATTAGATTATTAATTAATTTGATTTAGATTAAAAAATAAAGATTATTTTGTAAAATTTAATTTTTTTTAATTTTTCCTCATACATTTATTATCTTATTTTATATATCTTTTATTTTATTTTCTATTTTAATATTTTTGTGTGGTTCCTTTTGACTAATATACATGTCCTTTTTTCTTAATAAATCTTAGTCATTTGAATTTAATATGAATATTTATTATATTTTATTATAAATTAAAAAATTAACTATAAATAAATAAGTATTATAATTAATTTATACATAAAAATATAACATCTATTCACAAAGGTAAACACTCACTTTAGAGGAATTCTGTAAGTATTCAAACAATAATTATACCATTAAAGAATTTTAGGTATGACTTAAACTTTTTATATTATTGAAATAATTTATATTTGTGTAAATTATTTTTTTCAATATAATTTTTTTGTAGTGGTTTTCATTATTTGAAGATTTAAAAAGTAAAAAATAATTATATTATTCATTTATTTTATTACAATTTTTTAATTTCATTTTGATTTTATTTATTTTTATATATTGTGATTATTGAAAAGCAAGAAGAATAATAGATTTTTATAGGTACATAAGAACTATAAATTTGAAATTATGATGTTAAACTAAAATATGAATCAATAATATTAAAAAAAAAATACTAAAATATATGTAAATTCTCATTTTTAATATTTGGTCAATATCAAAACAGTATATCCCACTTAAAGATTAATAAATGTTTAAGGAAAAAATAAATTTTAACATATTTAATAATTTAAAGTTTTTAAAAAAAGTATAAACATATTTATATATAAATTAAACATAAATATTTTATTCATTTAACCAAACTAAAATAACTTTTTGTGGAAGATTTTATAGTTTTTTAATACCTAGAAAAGGGCAAACTATTGGCATGAGACGTTTTAATTAAGAAATCAAGAAGGCACTATTTATTTGTTGTACATAGTTTTCCAAGGATGAATTAATATTGTATTATATTTTATAAGGATGAATTGATATTGTATTATATTTTATATCAAGATTTTGGTGAGCATGCATATGTTCTCGTAAACATTTTCATGGGTTAGATGTTCCTTAGTCTTTGGGTGAATTTGAATCTACTTAATTTTCAAAAAAAAATATTTTATTGTATGTTTTTACATCTAATAAACTTAGATTTTTATATTTAAATTTTAAATTAATCATACTTTTGTTATGTTTATTATTTGTAATTAATTTATTAGTATTTTATGTATTTATATAATATATATAAATAAATTCAAATCAAATTGCAAGAAAATTTTTATAAATATTTAATTAGATATAAATATTTGTAAAAATAATAAATTAAATTTGACTAATTGTTTAAAATGAGACCATGAAAAAATAAAATGAGGGTTTAGATAATTATTTTTAATATCAAAAGATTTAGAGATAATTATTTAAATTTCGTAATAGAAATCAAATAAAATTTTGGTAAGATAAAGAGAATTCTAAAAACTTGTGGTAAATAAAGGTTATTATCTAAACCATCAAGTTTCATTTATGAGAACAAAACTATAATGAGTATAGTTTTGAGAAGTATTAAGAAGGTGAAAAATCATTAATGTCTATGTTTGTAGGATGTAATGCTCTAAAAATATCATTTAGTTTTCTAAATTATGTCATTAATCATTAGGAGATTAAACTTCTTCCCCAAGCCCTAACTGGGTAGCTGAATGTGAAAAATATAATGAGTGATATACATGTTATCCTATACCTTAATAGTCAGGAATACGATATGAATATTCCACTTTTAAATATATTATAGTATACTACATATATTTTCTCCCATTTAATTAAAGGTGGTCATTATTATATGCATCTAAATTCACTCACTTATATTATTGTTGCTAATAATATTATTAGTCGATACTAATTCTACTTATCTCATTTAAATCTCGTTAATTTATCCTCTCCTTCCTAGTCACTTATATCTAGCATCCCCTTTAATATTTCTACATCTATTAACCTTAGTCCTATCCCACTTCCTCATTAATTCTTCTAATAATTTTTTTATCCCATCCTAATCCCCACTTACCTATTATTAGGGAATTTTAAATTCCCAATGGCCTACCTACTAGCCTATGTCTAGGCTTTCCTATACCCCTAGTCCCTAATAACTCACCTAATCCCTATCTAATCCATCCCTAAGCTTAATTAATCCTTAAGAGGATTATAGAATCCTCTCTATTCTAACCCCTCCTCTCTATAAGCCTCTAAATCTATAGGCTTCCAAAGAATTTTAAATTCCCTTTAATTCTCATCCATTTATCTCCTCAACCTACTTTAAATCTCCACCATAGATCTTTCCCTCCTCTTTATATTTAAATAACTCCTCTCCTCCATGGAAGGATAATGAGAAGCTATGTAACTTCTCCATGCCAATTTAGTCATTGAATCCTTCATCAAACATTATTATCATGCCATCATAATTTTACAAATCTGAGTCAAGGTATATCAATCCAATCTCAATCTCTTTTTATTTTGCATTATATTTGATCATGGTTTAGAGAACTTATCTTTAGGATTATAATGTTGTTTTGAATTGATTATATTCATCAATTGTATTTTGTATTAATGTCTCTATCACTTTAACTAGGTTGTTGGTTATTTGAGGTGATTGAATTGCATGACTTAATCCATAGAGCTCAAAAATCATCTACATTTTGGTGACCATGAGGGGAGAATCCCTCCCAAATTAATCATTTTTGCTAGTTAGTAGTGTTTTACTAGCTTACATATCAATTAGACAAGGAAAATCTTGTGTTTTTTAAAATTTTGCATGCATAGGTAAAATCTATGACATTAAATTGGTATTCATGACTTTATCTTGCATAGTCATGATTTTCTCCCCAAGAATTATGATTTTTTCATAACAATTTTACCTGACTACTAACTATTCAGCTATTCATGATAGGTTTTGACCCTTCGACAAAACCATAACTCGTGACTTGTGACTTTGTCAAGATAGTTGCAATTTTGCATAAGGAGTCACAATTTTTTTATAAACTACTACTAGTCTATCTTTCAGATTCTAGACTTTTGACAAAACCATGACTTTACAAGTCATGACTTCACCTTAGAATTTATGATTTTTTTCTATGTACCTACAGTTTTGTAACCTCCAGAAATAAGCATAAAAGTATTTTAGTTTATTTGTTTGGCCCCTTTGTGCTCATCTATGTATTTTTTGTTGCAAATTAGGGTTCTAACTCTCTGTGTGTAGGATTCAAGCAAAGAAAAATCATCAAAAAGCAATCCAGTCAAAAAACCTCAAGCCACAAAATCATAGATTTTAAACTTTTTAAAATCATGACCTTGACTTGTGAAATCACAGTATTGTAGTCCCAATAATGATTTTGCAATATTCTATCAATTTCATCATTCTATCTATTGGTTATCATCTTTAGTTCTTATAGGGTAGACTTAGGATAAATATCTAACTAATACACTCTCTATTTTTTAGATTAATCTAAATTTGAGGTTATTTTGATAAATATCTAAGTGTCTGTTTGTAAAAATTTGATATATCATAGTTGGATTTAAACCTATCATCTATAAATAGACATTTCTAGATATTTGTACAATTGATCATAACTTGTATATACATTTGACCTGGTAGATAGCCAAAATTTTGAGGTTTTATAATTTATAACAAAACCATAGTTCTCAATTTATAGTAAATAGCGATTTTGTCATTTATAATCATATTTTTTTCTAACTGCCATGATTTTACAGTCTAACCATCATGGTTAAGATAACTACTATAAAATCACAACTTGAAATCTATGATTTTGTCTTAGAGTTATAGTTTTGCACTTTTTGGTTGTGACTTTGCACTGTATAATCACAATTTTTTACTAATTTTTATCTTCAATTTGATATTTTTAAGTGCATTTTTAGGGTCATTTTTGGTGAATTTTGAGTCATTATGGGCTTCTCACAATTCCCAAATTTCCTTTGGCATCGGGGGATTTGTGCCTCGACCCTACCCTATACCATGATAGGGAGCGCACTAGGGGCACTACCCCTAGACCCTATAAGGGGCATTGCCCTTTGACCCTGCTAGGTATTGTCACCCCTAGACTCCCACATCGTGGCCTACTCACCCAAAGAAATTATAGAGTTAAATCATGATTTTTTAGGGTCTTTTTCTTAAGGCATATTAGCCTAACATTTTTATTTCTTATAGGGGTGAATTTTGATTGGCTAACATCCTCTTTTGTAGGTCATATTTTGGTCTAACATCATTTATCTTGCAAGTTTATCCTCAAAATTATCGATCAAAACTACTAATCCTTATCTTGCATGTTACCTCTTTTGAGTGCCACTTAAACTACTAACTGTGTTCTTTCAAGTCATCTATTAAAGACTCCTTATGGCACTTTGAAAATCATTTTGATCATTTTGTCTTCTTTATCATTTTTAATGATCTTGTTGTGTGTATATCTCTTTGTTTTGTATATTCTTCTCTTTCATTTATATACATCACATCTTAATTAAATTGATTAATTAATCTTTTTGATCTAACTATTTGTATCTTGAGGGATACAATCAGTGTATGCTCTCCCCCTTTCATCCTTGCAGCAATTCCTAGGGGATCAAAAACTACCTTTAAACCCTCAATCCCTTTTCTTTTCTAAGGGAATATTGACCATAGATTTCACCACCATGCACTAGTCCAAACTCTATGTTTCAACAAAGTCTAAAAATTAAAAGATTTGTTATTAGGCACCTAAGCAAAATTACCCACAAAAGGTTTTGTGGAGTGAGCAGGGATTAAGTTACAATACACAAGGAAATTAGATAGCATCTTATATAGACTTGGGCCCCACTGTACCTTTACATATATAGGGGATTCACCTAGAAAACTTTTTGTATACCTAGATTAAGATCCTTTGACCATAATAGGTGTACCACTACAGGAGTCAGTATCAGCTCCAAAGTAGCCATCATGTGCAAGTGAGGTTGAGAGGGTTTAGTAGATTTAGTAATGGGTCACTAGCTTATAGCCTCACCTGTGAAGCTATTTGAAGGTGTAGGTATTGAGTTACACAACTTTATCCATTGAATAATTTAGGATTCATGATTATGTGTGTTGTGTCAGACCCATGTTATTTATGAGCTGAGTCAGCCTTTTACCTTAAAACTATACACCTATCTAGGTCTTTACACAACCCATCTTTTATATCCTTATCATCATCCCATTGTACATATTATCCTTTTGTATATCCTTTTACACATCCCATGCTATCTTCCATCACCATCTTGTCTTAATTTCTACCTAGTCTCACTACATCCACCTATCAATTCTCATATCCCACTTATAACATATCCTAGTTACACCTTGTCATCTACATCTTATCCTAAATAATCCTAATCATCCCCATTTCATTATACCTCATGTCTTCCATACCCTTATCTTAAGCTCTTGTACATACATTTATTCTCTTGTACATCCTTCTAGTCACATCCTATCCTAGTCTCCCCCATTATTAGTCATACCCTACCTATCCGAAGCACATTTAATGTCATCATCTGCATCCTATCCTAAGTCCACTCTACCCATCATCATTTTTCTTGACCTTTTCTTCATAACCTATTTAATCTAACCTTATCATATCCTAGTTGGCTCTTTAGGTCATATACAGGTCCACATAATCCCTATCACCCTTAATCATTCATCATCACCTATCTATATTTTTCATAATCACATTATCCCATCTCCATCACATAATGCCACCCCATCCCATCCTTATCAAATCATTTTAAGGTTTTAAGTTAGTCCTTTATCTTTTTATATCATCCTAGTCCTTTATCTTTTCATATAATCATATCATCTTACTCCTTTATCACTCATCCTATTGATCAGATCTCATACTTAGTTGATATCCTACTAGCATCCTGTTACTTTGTCAATTTCAATCTACCAACCCATCATTATCAATATAGTTTATATCATCCTTTCCTACTCATAAATAATAACCCATCATATCATCCTCTTGATAGTTTTAATATAGACACCCATCGAATCCTCAATCCTTTTGTTAGTTTGAAAATTAGGCATTGTTGATAGGTCATTAGCACCTATTTTTCTATTGGTTCAAAATTTGATCCTCATCCTATATTATCTCTATCACATTTCATCCACCTCATCTTCATCATCACCTATCATACTAGTTAGGTCCTTCAAATCTACTTTGTTCAATAAGCCATATCTAATCCTTAATTTACCTCGACATCAGCCCCCATTATCATCCATATTTTATCAAATATCCTCATGGATTTCGACCTAGTTCATGTATACCAATACATCCTAGAAAATAAGGATGACATCCTTTTGATAACCCTAGAAATGGGTGCTCACCTACCTTCTGACCTTGATCGTATTTATCCCAAACCAACATCCCATATCCTTCTCCATCAGTAACCCTCTATCCCATCAAAATCAATACCAGCCTTCCTTAATATGGTCACCCTAATCAATCAATAAATCATAGAGAGTAAAGATGAGTTCCTCTTATAGCTATGGAAGATGGGTGCTCACTTTCCTAATGATTTTGACCCCATAAGCCTAAATTCATCTCCCAAATAAGTCCACCATCAACCCCTATCCTCATCCCATTCCCTTCCATTATACATTAGCCCTATCTAAACCCCCTTATCCCCAATTCATTTTCATCCATATCTAAATCCTCCATCTACTAATCATAATCTATCACCACTCCCTCATCTTTTATCACCCACCACCATGAAGCTATACCCCACCCTCATCAACCAATAAATAGCTACCAATAGGGATGATATCCTCTTGTAGTTTCTTGTGATGGGTGTCCCACTTCCCAAAGGTGTTGACCCCTTCAACTCATTGCACCTCCCATCCAATTCCCTTTATGTGAGTCTCATACAAATCCTCCATCCATAAGTCATAAATTATCGACTTCCCATTCCCATACTATCAAAGGGAATCCTATCCTAGCCACCTCATTTACTACCAAACCATCCACCTAGCTATGTCACCAACCATCTGATCTAAATTTTAATGCTTCCACATCTGAATCAAACAGTGAAGTGGGTCCTTACACTCCCCTTCATATGTCCTTGGAAGCATTTTTCTAGCAACTTATCATTGATAACATGATGGTCTACCCACCCATATGACATCTTAATCCCACCAATCCTAAGCCTTCCTAGTATAAATCAAAATGATACTATCTTTATCATCTAACTTGGGGCATCCATTAAATGTCAAAATTTATAAGATTATGCCCAAAACCTCATCTCCCATGGTGACATAGTAATTGAGGAAGAACTAGATGAATTTATCTCCCTAGGTGAACAAGAAAAGGAATACCAAGATTCCATTCTCGATCATGATCAATCCCTTCCCCTTCCAATCCAAGGTCAAGACATATTATTTATCTTCCATGATCCCCTACATCTATCAACCACAAGCCCATTTCCCATATGCCTAGTCCCCCTATATATAATTTTGATATTAACCTTTATATTTATTAGTCATCATTATATTTAATTCATACTGAATATTGTTCACTGTGGATGCCAATTGGTTTTTTCTTGGGTGATCCCAATTTCACATTAGAATTTTCAACCCTTATATTTTTCACCATTCACCTTTTTATTTTCCATTCTTTCATATTTATATTTTCACTTTAATGACCATGAAACATTTATTTATTTATCCCCTTCTCATATTATTTATTTTCCTTTCTCTTTATCCTTTCCTCATATGGATAATTACCCACACTTAACATATCGTGTCCACTTTATATTTATGCCTCCAAAGCATAATGTGCCATGTCTCTATTAGTCTAATGTGCCACATAAACCAACTACATGATATTATCAATTGTCATCAAATCCACTATTTTGGTTTATACTAATTATGGATGTTCACTAGAAGATTTCCTACACTTGCTTCATAAACTTGGATACCACCTCGATGGACATCATTTGAACCCTTACTAGCTAATCTCATTGTCAATATATTGATATGATTGAAACATAGATGGAACCCTTGTTTTTTACACTTAAACCATCATAATGGTACTTCTATAGAATGAAGAGATGTAACTAAAAACATAATAATCAAATACTTATTTATCATAACTATAATCATATTTCTGATAATGGTGCATGAACAAAGCATGATCCTAATCATATCAATCAAAAAATCAACATGTTTATCCCCAATTAATACTTAACCATGGGCCTAATAAATTTTAGGTAAGGAGGGGTTTTATAGGTCTTGGCATAATGTATTAGACAACCTAATAATTTTTTTGGTGATTTGATGATATATAAAAAGTAAACACTATCAAAGTATCAAATATTTTATGCTTTCATAGTCCATATAAATAAAATACTTTATTTTAGATAACTATGTTCTTTTTTCATCAATATTCTGAGTTGCCCCTATGATCCTTCATTAGTAGAAAAGATTTATTATTGAACAAAAACCTTTTACTAATTAAATAGGTTAGGGTGGGATGGGGGGTGGAGGGGAATGATTACATGATGTAGTTAATGAGAGGGTATCTACTGATAAATTATTAAAATGTGTTCACTTCAACTTTTTTAATGATGTCCTCTTGTATCCCAATGTAACACCTTATTCTGAGACTACAATTGTTAAATCAAAATAAAATAAAAATCCAATTTCAAACCCCTAAAATCAAGTTTGCTAACCTAAAGAATTTTTAGTTGGTTGATTAAAATTAACAATAAACTTAACACCATTTTAATTACGATTGTGATTGAAAGAGTTAAATTTAAGATTAAAATATTAATAAATTAATTAGTTACTTAAATGTTTGAAATTAAATAAATATAAGTATAAATTAAAATGCACAAAATTTATTAGAGAAGACACATCTCACAAATTGTTAATGATAGGTATCCAAGCATGACAAATCCCCATTCCTTCACCATTATTAAAAGATTACAAGGTGTTTACCAATTTCAATGGCTTCCCTCATTTTTTTTTATGAAATTGGTTTTACATGGAGATGACCTTGGCATCTTCAATGCATATAGCATAGTTACTTGTGCACATGTGCTTCGAGATATCATACTTCCCTTTCATTTCTAGATAAATGTTGGTATCATGTTATTTAATTATTATGTTGATGGACCTTCCTATTTCTCCAATGTAAAATATTTCACTCAAGCATTCAACTATATAGATTTTGTTGCATAGGCTTTGTCTATAGGGTATTTTGCTAGCCCTACTAAAATTTACAATTAAAAACATGGACAATGGTTAGGATATTTTGCAATTCAAATTTTTATTTATTTTTTTATAAATACCTTCAACATAGAGTAATAAAGCTACTAGTCTTCCAACTGAATATTCTTTTTGTCTATGTCCATTGATATTATCATTTGCTTATTTGATAGCTCTAATGACCTATTTCCTTTTGTAACCATTCATTGTTAAGGCCATTTTAAACTACTTAATTTATTGATCAAGGTTGTCTTTATAAAAAAAAATTAAATCTATTGTAGTCATAAATTTTAATATTCCTACCTTTTGTGTTAGGTGATGATGTGAAGAGTCATGCAAATAAAGGTCTGTGTGGGTGTTTTTTATGTAAACTTTCTTGGCTATAAATCCATCCTCTTTTTAGGAAATGAGTAAATTTTATAAAGGTAGGTTACCCTCCACCTAAATTTACTTGGTGAATTTTATACTAATCATTAGACTATTAAGATGGGAGTGAATGTCTTCCAAACTATCCCTTACATGTTGCCAAGATAGGTTGGTGTCATTGACATACCTGTTCCACCATTTGGGTTTTAGAGGAAAGTGATGTAGATCCATATCTTCAAAATTTTCCATGAAGAGGTTGGATACCATAGGGGAAAGAGGTGAACCCATTTCCATGCCTTCACATTTTACATAAATAACACATTTGAAAGATAAAAAGGTTGAATTCAGACACAAGGCTACTAATGAGATTATTTCCTCATAAATGAAATTTAAGACCAATTCTATGGCTTATTTAATAATATTTTTTGTGAAGAGGTAAACTACATTGAATATGGCTAACAAATCATTATTGTTAACCTTATTGTCCTTAACAAAATCCACAAAATCACTTGAGTTGTGTATTAAAAAATAAGTTTGGCTTATTAGGGGTTTCACTCTATTTTCAAAGAAGGTTACAAGACCATAGGTTTGAGAGTCAAAGGTATATATAATATGCCTTAAATGGTTGCCTTATTTATGGATCTTCTAAGCATGATAGACCCCATAAATGATCATTTTATTGGGGATCAACCTTTTCTTGTCCAAGACATCTAGAGAATATAAGTTTATAAAATTATTCACATTATTTTAAATGCAAGAAATGGGGTTATCGTCAACCCTCATACAGTTCCCACTATTATTGAGGTGGTCTTATATCTTAAATTCATAATCCTTACAATTCATAATAATAGATGCATTATCCTTGTCTTCCTTGAGGATCACAATGTCTAAATTATTTTTTAAATATTTAAGATCCCCCCATTATTACGTATATATGGTCCCATAGTAGGTTTGACATGATGAAAATATATTTCATAATCCTAACTAACTTATTATTTAACATTGAGAAAGAAACAAAAAAACAATTATCCCAAAGAAGTTAGTTTACTATCGAACTAGTTCCATTACAAGTATACCATTGTCAAACTAGGGCAATACTAGTTGTCTTGTTCAATACTAATCAATTATGTCATATTACTATGAAAAATTGGATGTATTCCTTAACTATTATCTTTCATAAATATCTCTCATTTTATTGATTTGATACGTAAAACTTCCACAATTGCTTCTCTCTAGATTCAATCCATAATCTAATATAAGATACCAAGAAAGATCATAAATATTGGTGTCATTATATGGGTTATACATTAGTCAAACCCCATTTATTATATAATTTTGAAATCTACATAGCATGAAAACTTGTATGCATGAAGATCACACCCCTTATCCTTATGTAAGAGATGCAAACAAGTAATTAATTCTTTATATAATTCTACTAATCCTTATTTTGGTACAATTATGTAATTATAACACATTTATATATGTTGATGTAATAAAAATCAAAGCATATGTATATCCTTATGTAATATCAATATGATAGAGTAATGGCATAGAAAAAATGATAAAACCAAAAAAAGGTCCAAAACTAACATTATCATTGAATAAAAACTCAAAGGATCCACAAACTATATACAAAATATCAAACTAGTTCAATACCAATCATGTTTGTATCAAACTAGTTTGATACTGGTCAAAATATCCAAACATCCAAATCTAAAGTAGGAAGGGATGAATATGGATTTAGATACTCAAAAAAACATATAAGAAAGAGAAAATCAAAAGACTATTAACAAAATACTGACACATAAAAGATAAAATGTAGAGTTTTGAAGGAAATAAAATATCCCATAAGTGTCAAAGGTTTAGTGATCTGTGCTCTATGAACTATTTCTAAGAGTGTTAGCTCCTCTTTACTGCCTGCACATCCTCATGGCCTTTAATTTTTTCTTTTGTTTGGATTTTTCTAAGTAAACCAAGTGTTGTACATGATATTTAAAGGCATGAACATCCTCTTCACATGGTTATTAGTATAGTTTTCACATGTGGTGTGAATATGATAGGCATAAACATCTCATTCTTGCTAGTAGAGACTCCATTGAAGTCTGTAGATTGTGTTTCATCAAATCCCAGAGCTTATCTTCTTATTTTAGTTTTAGATCAAAGGTGATGTTATTTCCAACATATCATGGCATGGTTACCAGTTTATCTTTTGGAGGTTGAGTCCCAAGAGTGGCATTGATGGAGTAAAACATAGTTGGAAACATGAACATAGTCAAATTTCTTACAATAGTCACCTATAATCATGTAAGATTAAGTCTCAACTAGTCATGTTGAAGAATAAAAGAGGTTTAAAGTTTGTTGAAAGGATTATGAAGTGAAAACAATAAGACTAAGATATTCAAAGAGGTCATAGATTAGAGATTAGTCCACCACACACAATCCTAAATCTGGTGTTCACCTACAAGTAACTCCAAGAAAGGTCTAAGCAATGTTGAAATGGAGATGCTTGAACTCACTCGCACTTTCAAACAAGTGTAAGGGTATAGAGAAGAACATTATGATAATGATAAGGTAATTTTGTGCAGTTAGGTTTGAGTTCAATGTTTGTAGTTTAGTAAAGTTTTATTTGAGACACTTTACCTTAACTTCTCTTAATCACATTTTGCTCATACATTTGGTTCTTACATAGTAGATTGTTTTGAGGAATGGATAGGTCTTAAGGTTTCTCTCATGTAGCCCAATCATAGGGGCAATGCCTTGACAAAAGGAAATGGTTGTTTTATCAAGAGATGATGATGTTTTAAGGGTTTCTAACTTAGGTAGGTTTTAACCTAAGACAATCACTAAACATTGTGCTAAAAGAACTAAAATCAACCTAATTTGCAGTGATCTATAGTAGTGATTAAAACTATGGTTTCTAGGAATATGAATGAACTCATATAGGTATAGAATGTTCTAGTGACCTCAATAAGTATAAAATAAGATGAAATCTAGTTCCAAGGAACACATCATCACCTAAAAGATCCCTTTTTCTCTCAAAATGTCACCTACAGTCTGACTGTAGACTCACAGTATATTAGGAGTAGGTAGTTTGAGTGTAAGCATAGGTCTCTAGACATGATATGCATTTAAAATAGTGTGATATGATCCTAATGACATCAATAAGAAACTATACATGAACCACAATATCTAAACATATACCTTCACCTATAGGAAACCTCCAATCTCTATTGAGATAAGCACCTACAGTCTGCTACAGTAGACAAACTAGTTTAGGCTAGTGAAGAGAGCAGTTTGAGAGCATTGACAAAGGGGTAGGAAGGATAAGTCATATAGGAACCACTCTAATATTGTTAGTGACACATTCCAAATTTATCTCAAGCAAAAAATATCACAACCTATAGTCATATCTCAAGGTTCTCAGGTCTAAATAGAATTATGTGCACAGTTATTAGACCTAAAAGCCAGTCTAGAAGATTTGAAGTATTAAAAACCCTAGAGGAGTGATTTAAGCATGTAAATTTACATATAAGGTCATTAATACCTATTAAACATTCCCATGGCCTCAATTTGGCTTGATAAATATGGGAATTTCCCTCATTTTGTCTCAAATAGAAGGCACTCCCAGTCAAGATGAAAACTATAGGTTTGGTGTGTAGATAAATGAAGGATGACATGAGGAGACTTGGTACATAGTGAAATATTACATACATTTTATTTGAGTATAAAAAATGTGGAGAAAACTCTATAGTCATCATGAATAATTATTGGTGGTCATAAACACACTATCATAGTTAGGCTTATTAGGCCTAGAATTAGGCGCAAGCCCTACAAGGGTCCAAATTCATTCACATGACCATGGAACCTTTCCAATATAGCTGAGAGACTTCAAGGGGAGAGTAAAATACTATTTGGAACCATCATTTTTTAGGATACTACATAGAGGGGTCACTTTTGGACTAAAATCGTGATAGGGGTATCCAAAATACATGAAAAAGATCGATAGGCCAACTTCAAATACTCACATTTGTATGAATTGATTGCATGGTGCCCCAAGGATATAGGGGTAGTTTTGTAATGAAATTACTTCAAGAATTAAGTATAACAGCAGAATTATATCCAAATATATGATAATAGATAAGCCACTTCAAGGGGGCAACCTCTACAAGCTTCAATAAGAGCAGAATTCACAATATGATGATAAATGATTACCCACTACCTCCTATATATAGTCTAACTAGGCCATGGTTACTCCATAGGTCGACCTACTAATCTAAAGAAAGCATAGATAAATGTAATATAATGTCAAAGAGGAATAAGTAAGCCACAAGTCAGCTAATACTATCCTCATACATGTGATAGGTTAGGGGTGTAGCATGCCCTTCCCCTTCAAACCAACGTTGTCCTCAACATTGAACAACTCTGGATGTTGTTGCAGAAATTATTCACCTTCCCAAGTTGCATCTTCACTGCTTTGGTTTTTCCACTTGATCAAATATTCCTTAATCTCTCTGGTTCTCAACCTCTTAGTACGTGTTTGGAGGATCTTCTCTGGTTCTAAAATGACTCATCCTTCTTCATCTAGTTTTGGGAGCTCTGTCTGGGCAGAAACTTTCTATCCAATGACCTTCTTCAAACAAGAAACATGAAATACTGGGTGTATGTGAGATGAATGAGGTAACTCGAGCTTGTAAGCCACACTTCCAATTTTTTGTAGAACCTGATAAGGGCCATAATACTTTGGAGCAAGTTTGTTGTCATTTTTCTGTTGCTTCAAGGACATCTACTTGTAAGGCTATAAACGAACAAATACCCAGTCACCCACCTCAAAATTTTGCTCACTCTGGTGTTGATCTGCTTGTTGCTTCATCCTATTTTGTGCCAAGGCCAAATTCTCTCTCAAACTAGCCAAACCCTCTTTTTGATGTTGAATGTGCTCTTCCACATCTCGAACCTTGGTGTGAACCTTAATGAAGAAGTGATGGAAGGTGGATGGTAACCATATAGTGCTAGAAATGGAGACATTTTAGAAGAGGTATGGAAAGATGTGTTATACCACCATTCTGCAAGTGGTAGCCATTTAACCCAATGTTCTTGTTTATCTGATATAAAACAAAGGAGATACCCCTCTAAACATTTGTTAACCACTTCAGTTTGTCCATCAAATTAAGGGTGGTAAGATGAGCTATGAGCTAGTTGAGTACCCAAACAAGAAAATAATTCAATTCAAAAATTACTAGTGAAAATAGGATCATGATCACTTACAATTATTTTTGGGGTTCCATGTAATTTGAGAACTGCTTCCATAAAATAGTTGTGATTGTACTTGCTAAAAATGGGTGTGAGAGAGCACAAAAATGGGCATATTTTGTAAGCCTATCCACAATGACCAAAATGACATTCTTACCTTCAGAACAAGGCAACCCAATGATGAAATCCATGGAAACCTCCTCCCACCTTTGACTTGGAATTGCCAATGGTTGTAACAAACCTGGGGTCTTAATTGTTTCACCTTTATTCTGTTGGCATATCAAGCATTCTTCCACAAAATTTTGTACATCTCCCTTGAGTCCTTCCCAAAATAATTCTTTCTTAATTCTATGATAAGTTTTCAAGAACCCTGGGTGTCCCCCAAGTGGAGATGCATGCAACTCTACAAGAATCTTATGCTTAAGCTCTAAATTTTTGCCCAAGTATAACCTACCATTATACCATAGGACATTACCTTTCCATTCAAATTTGTGAGAGGATAAATTACCTTGCTGGATATTCTGAATCAGAACCTGTGTATCTTTGTCTTGCTCCCATTCTACCCTAGCTTCATCCACCCAATCTGCTTGCAATATGGATATTGCACAAAGTAATGCTTATGTGGATGCATCCCGTCTAGATAGTGCATCTGCTACTACATTATCTTTACCCTTCTTGTAGATGATTTCAAAATCATAACCCAACATTTTGGTTACCTATTTTTGTTGTTCCTCAGATGATAATCTTTACTCCAAAAAGTATTTGAGACTATCATGATCCATTTTCACCTTAAAGTGTCTACCCATCAGATAAGGCCTCCATTGTTTAACTGCATGAAGAATAGCCATCATTTCTTTCTCATAGATAGGTTTTTGTAGATTCTTACCTTTGAATTGATGACTTTCAAATGCAATGGGTCTTCCTTCCTACATTAGTATTGCCCCCAATCTAGACCCAAAAGCATCACATTCAATAGTGAATGTTTGTGAGAAGTCTGGAGTAGCCAAAACTGGAGTGGTGCACATAGCTACTTTTAGTTTCTTAAATGCTTTGGTGGCATCATCATTCCAATGGAAAGCATCCTTCTTTAGCAATCTAGTGAGTGGAGCTACTATGCTGCCATAACCTTTCACAAATCTTCTATAGTACCCTGTTAGTCCAAGAAACCCTCGAAGGTTTTTGAGAGTTTTTGGCACGGGCCATTCCATTATCGCTTTGATCTTCTGGGGATCAACTTTGACCCCTTCATGGGAAACAATGTGATCAAGGTACTCTACCTCCTGTACTCCAAAATCACATTTAGATGGCTTCGCATAAATTTGGTGCTTCTCCAAAACTATCAACACCTATTTCACATGTTGCAGATGTGCTTCCCATGTCTGACTATAAATCAATATGTCATCAAAGAAAACTAGCACAAACTTCCTTAAAAAAGGCCTAAAAATAGTGTTCATCAAGCTCTAAAAAGTAGATGGTGCATTTATAAGACCAAAGGGCATTACCAATTACTCATAATGGCCCTCATGTGTTCTAAAATCAGTTTTATGAACATCTTCATCCTTGATTCTAATTTGATGGTACCCTGAGCGAAGATCCAATTTTGTGAAATAATTAGCACCATGCAACTCATCAAGTAAATCATCAATTACTAGAATAGGAAACTTATCTTTGATGGTGTACTTGTTGATTTTCCTATAATCTGGACACATCCTCCATGTGTCATCCTTCTTCCGCACCATGACCACTGGTGATGAATATGCACTTTGGCTATGCTTGATGATCCCTGCCTCCAGCATCTCATGGAACATCTTTTCAATTTCACTCTTTTGTGCATATGGATATCTATATGGTCTGATATTTGGTGGTTGACTACCTGGAATTAGTTGAATGGCATGATCATGTTCTCTTTTCGGTGGTAGTCCTCTTGGCATGGCCCCAAAAATAGATGAGTGGTCTTCAAAAATTATTTGTAGATTAGGATGTGTAGATACCTGTGTGGGTTGAACTTTTATGGAGCATAATCATGCAATAATTCCCTCTGCCCCTTTTTTTAGCATCTTGGTCATCTGATGTGAACTAACCAATTGTGGAGATTTTGCATGTAATCCATGTAGTTCAATTTTCTTACCTGCAGAATGAAAGCACATGAATAGTTCTTGGAAGTTCATCTCAATGGTACCTAAGGTTGTGAGCCATTGGACTCCCAAAACAATGTCTGTGTTACCCATGGGAATAGAAAACATAGGAGAGTCGAGATTGTACCCACCCATAGTAAGCTTAATACTATGGCATTTGCTTTAACAATTAATTGTGCCACCATTTGCAATCATGACCTGAAATTCTAGCACTGGGTAGATGAAACAGTTCAATCGAGTGGCCAACTTATGGTTTATAAAGTTATGTGTGCTCCCTAAATCAATCAACACTGTCACCTTTTGTTTCTTGAGGAAACCCACCACCTTAAGAGTTTGTGGAGTGCTAATACCTGCAAGTGCATGATAAGAGATTGTAGGTTGGGAATCTTTAGGTACCTCCTCTATATCTTCCTCATCATCATTGGAGGCATCATCTACTTCTTCATCTTCATTTGGTCCCACAATGTATAATAACTTCTTCTCAGCACATCTATGTCCTTTACTCCACTTTCTATCACAACCAAAACATAATCCTTTTGCACGCTTCTCTTCAATTTGCTGAGGGGTCAATCTAGTAGGTGGAGGAAATGTTGGTGATGATATGCTACGATCTTTGAAGTGAGTGAATGGCTGCTTCTTGTTGGCTATGAATTTTTCCTTAGCTCTACGTGCTAGGATAATAGATTCATAAATATTAAGTGGATTAAACATGCGTACCTCATGTTGAATGTGGTCCTTGAGTCCACCCAAAAATAGGTCATTCAAGTTTGCTTTAAAAATTATCTCCACACGTAAGGATAGGTTCTAAAAATGATGAATATAATCCTTGACGGAGCTAGTTTGTCACAATTTTTCCAATTGGATGAAGTAATTATCTATCACACTATTGCCATAGTGTAATTTTAGCTCCTCTGTAAAAATTGACCAGGTGACATTGATAGTCATCTTTTTCTTTTGAGCACACAACCATCGATACCAAATGAATTGATCAGGTTCAAGATACAAGGATGCCATGGTAACCTTATATCCACTTGGAATCTGATGTAGGTCAAAAAAACTCTCCATTTGGTTGAGCCAATTGAGTGGATCTTTTCCATCAAATTTGGGCATATCCACCTTTGGTAATAGGTTCCTCTATGGCCATGGAGTTGGATTTGAAGTAGACTAGTTAGGAGAACCACCCTGGTGGGTTTGGGAAATAGAGTTAGCTTGATGATTTGACTAATTAATGTTCAAAGCCTTCATGATATCTCCTAAACTATCTTGTATGGATTTCATATTAGATTGTATGTCTTGCACCTCACTCTGAATGCCTTGCACATTATAGTCAAGCTGGCTCACTTTGTGATCTATGTCAGAAAACCTTGGTAAAAAGGGTCTATTACATCCCCCTTCTAAATCCATCTCATCCTTGTTAGGAGTTTTACCTGGAGTTTTAGCACCCTTTCCTTGGCCCCGAGTTTGTGGACCTGCCATAAAAGGGTTTTACGATGTCGACCCTTATTGACACTTTTGACCCAACTTTGACCAAGTGATTTTGGAGTTATTCGGCCTCAAATCAAAATATACAAAGAACAAACCATAGCCAAATTTTTCTAATATTTCCAAAAATGTAAACAACTCAGAAAAATTCTTTGAATTGCGCACTATATAGCAATTTTATGAAAAAACATAAAATAGCAATAACTTTTGAAAAATAGATCCAAATGAGCTTAAATTTTAATGGAAGCTTAATATGATTATTTCACACATCTAGTATAAAATTTTTAGATAAATTCGCAACCATTTTTTAAATATTGCAAAATTTAAAAATTTAGTGTTTCGCCCACAAGATTGCCCAAATCGCAGCTTTGATACCACTTGTAATGAAATTACTTCAAGAATTAAGTATAACAGAAGAATTATATCCAAATATGACTTAAATATATCCAAATATATGATAATAGATAAGCCACTTCGAGGGGGCAACCTCCACAAGCCTCAATAAGAGCTGAATTCACAATATGATGATAAATGATTACCCACTACCTCCTATATATAGTCTAACTAGGCCATGGTTACTCCATAGGCCGACCTACTAATCTAAAAAAAGCATAGATAAATGTAATATAATGTCAAAGAGGAATAATTAAGCCACAACTCAGCTAATACTATCCTCACACATGTGATACGTTAGGGGCGTAGCAAGTTTAGTAGGGCCCTAAAATTAGTTTTAGTGGCATTTTTTTAGAGTTTAGATGTCAAGATTTTATGAACAATTCTTAACAGTCCAAACAACTCAAAATTATATTTAAACCCTTGTATAAGACCCAATGGAAATAATATGAAAGAAGATGAATTTAGAGGGGACAATTTGGCTTTGAAAGTGTTTTTAAATTATTTAATACTCTCTTAGGCTCCTAGACATCAAAAAAAATTGTACCCTGCTTGTATGGACAAACAAAATTTAGGGGTTTTTATAAGGATTTGACTTATTTTGCAGGTATAGATAGGGATTGGTGGATGAAAGATATTAAAGTATGTTTATAGGTAATTATTATAACTCCTTATGCTCATTTATAACCTCAATTATTCATGAAAGGTCCTTTACTACACCATTCATCACAGGAGAAGTAATGCATGAAAATTGATTGATCTACTCATCTTTTATCTACATTTTGTACCAAAAATAGCAAACAGACACTTCATTTGAACAAGAGACTTAGACTGCATCAATGTTTTAACAAGGGGTTTGATGGAGGTATAATGAAGAAGAACCTACCATAGGTGCTCTAGAGGCATGTTGTTGGATGGTTGCTCACCTGCACCTATACTCCAACCTGGACGCTTCTTGTTAACCTGCAGAAGAAGATCTTGGATACACTAGATACACTGGCATCGACCTATGAAAGCATTAAAATAAATGACTAAACATAAGACAATACACATACATATGCAAAAGTGTAAAGAATCAGATGGAGGTAAAATGCTTCTTTTGATTAAAGGCAAATTTGTTAGGGCTTCGCCATACCAAAGTGAGAGATCCCCCTTTTCAAAGCTGAGAGGTTACAACATATATGGAAATTGGAGAAAGACCTTTGACCCTTTCAAGAGCAAGGGACCCATACTGCATTAAACACCTCGGCAAGAGGAATTCATCCATGCTACTGTCATCTTCCCATAAATGCACCTGAAAGAGCCATGCTATAGGTGTCCCAGATATTGACTTTGCTGCTCAAGCTGGATTTAACACTCCTACTAAAACATGGGTCGCTTCTTTCCATAACTGGCAAAGCAATCTCTTCATGAAAGTTCACGCAACTCTCCGTTTATTAATGCCAAACAAAGAAAAAATGGGCCGCTCTCTTGAATGCTAGCATTGCTCTCTTAATGGCTGTTCCATGGAGACTATTTCATCTGCAAGCAATTACTTCTCCTTTACTTATTGTATCCCTTAGATTGCTTCCAATTATATGGGGGTAAATATATGTAGTATATCCTACTGACAAACTCCAACTATATGAAATATATATATATACATATATATATATATATATATATATATATATATATATATAGTATTCTAATTGTAGATGATTTTTTATCTCTATGGATTAAATCATGCAATTCAATCACCATAAATAACCAACTACCTAGTTAAAGTGATAGAGTCATTAAGACCAAATGCAATAGATGAATAAAACCAATTCAAAACAAGATTATAATCCTAAAGCTAAGTGATCTACACCATGGTCAAATGGAATGCAAAATAAAAAGAGATTGAGATTGGATTGATATACCTTGACTCATATTTATGACATTATGATGGCAAGATAAGGATGTTTTATGAAGGATTCAATGACTAAATTGGCATGGAGAAGTTAGATAGTTGCTCATTGACCTTCCATGGAGGAGAGGAGTTTTTTAAATAGAAAGAGGAGGGAAAGATCTATGGTAGAGATTGAAGTTATGTTTAGGAGATCAATGGATGAGAATTAAAAGGAATTTAAATTTTCTTGGAATCCTCTATATTTAGAGGCTTCTAGAAAGGAGGTGTTAGAATAGAGAAGATTCTAGAATCCTCCAATTCTAAAATCCTCTTAGGGATTAATTAGGCTTAGGGATGAATTAGATAGGAACTAGGTGAATGATTAGGGACTAGGTGTGTAGGAAAGCTTAGGCATAGGCTAGTAGATGGACTATTGGGAATTTAAAATTCCCAAATAATAGGTAAGTGGGGATTAGGATCGGATAAATAAATGATTAAGAAAATTAATGAGGAAGTGGGACAGGACTAACATTAGTGGATGTAGAAATATTAAAGGGGATGCTAGATAAGGGACAAAAAGGGGGGATAAATTAGTGGGATTTAAATGAGATAATCAGAATTAGTGTCAACTAATAGTATTATTAGTGACAATAATGTAAGCGAGCGAATTTATATGCATATATTTTGAAAGGGTATTTTAAGTGGAGCGAAGTGGAAGAAGTAATGGTATTTCAAAGAAAAAACATGTCATGGATGAATGTTAGTAGATGATGTTAGGGGATATTATGCCCCTTTGAGGGGATATGATGCCCCTTTGAGGGGATATGTGAGGAAGAATGAGATGGATGGCCACTCGAAAGAAGAAGCGAGGGGTGGGATGCGATGTATAGATAAGGGGATGGGATGGTAGATGTGAGATAAATGAAGAAGATAAATTAGACTTGAGCAGTGAGCTAAAAATTGATGATGCCCCTGGCAAAGACACATGTATAGGGAGTAGAGATGATGGGTGTCACAGTTATTGACACATCCCAAAGGGGAATCAACCGTAATCTGATGATGATTAGATTGAAAGGCCACAGGATTTAGACATATCCCAAGCAAAGATGTATGCAAGGGAGAGTTATTGGCTAGGATAAGACTAATTTGATAATATTAATGTGGGTGTAGCTCAAGGTTAAATCAATCAATATAATGTAGGTGATGATATAGAAGAAATGATATGATCATGTGACCAGTAGTCAGGGGAAAAGAGTTGGATTGCATTGCATCAAATCAATAATCCCTATTGTGATTAATGATGATGATCCTAGTAAGGACACATGCAAGGGAGTGATAGAGGAGAAAGTGGCTGAGCTATCTGTGGGCACTGAAAAGTGGCCTAGTGCTACCTACATAGTCTGAAAAGACCTTAGGATGATGTAGTTATGATTAGAGGATAAATGATAATGATGAAGTGGAAACTGATGATGATGATGGGGATAGTGATTAGAGGATATGACTTAGATGATGAAATGAGGATTAATGATTGGATGTTAGCCAAATGGGTTATGAAGATTTGATTAGTGATGAAAATAATGATGATGAGATGGTAGATTAAAGATGTGGGTGTAAGTGATCAAGCCATCACAATTATCATAAGGCTCATCATAGTATAATAAATTCATTAAATATGGAACTTGATAATATGCCCCATGATATAAGGATGACCAAGAGGACATTGTGCCAAAGTTCATGGGCAAATAATGAACTATGCACCCTGGAGGGTACTTTTGGTATCCTCATAGCATCCTTGTTCATTACCCAATAGATAAAAAAAGATGTGATGAAAATAAAGCATAAGATAAACAAGACATATACATAACAATCCAACAAGACAAATAAAATAAACAAATATCTACATGTAGTGTCACAGTGTCTTATATAAGGATGGGATGAGTGATTGGACTAAGTTGGTTATGATGACGATTGGGGAATTGGATTTAGATAAGATGATGATGATTAGGATTAGGATGAGGTGTTGCCCCTAGTTTAGGATGGAAGGATGTATGACATGATAAGGTTTTTGAATATTGATTTGGTCTTGAAATCAAATCATAAAGTGGCCAAGGAAGGTGATTTATAAAAGTGATAACCAAGGATTACCAATAGACAAAGCCTTATAAGAGTTCAATCTAACAAAGATACTAGGATATTATGGGATCTAATACATTTCATACTAGCAAAATAGTGATTAGATGGGTGTTAGGTATGAAGAGGCATTGATAGGGAAGTGATGGGATAAATTACCTTCCACACTAGCAAAGAGGTGATGTGATGGGTGATAGGTGTGAAGAGGCATTGATAGGAAAATGATGGGTGCCAGATTAAATTATTTAACAAGGGTGCATGTGCCAATAATACCTAGGCCAAGGATGAGATTGAATATATGAAGAGATGAGTGACCACTAGAGTTAGATTTCAAGGCTAATTTTTGTATCTAAGGATGATGTATAAGAAGATAAATAAATGGCATAGAGATGGACATCAGATGGTATGTAGATAAATACGATTAGGGGATTATGCATAAAATAAGACACCATGGACTATTTTTTGGCCTTTTTAGATTTTTAGGGTTTTTGACATATTTCAATTTTTAGGGATTTTTGGGATATGTATGTACATTATACAAAAGGGTTACTAGCAAAGGGAATACCAAGCCAAGAAACCACGATGAGGATGGATGAAATGATAGATGAGTGATGAGAGGATGATGGTGATGTAGAAAAGGGGATGAGGACTAAGGAAGAATGGATGAGGGATTTCCAATGACTCTTTCCTAGCAATTAAATGTTGTCAATTTTGAACATTAAAATTTGGTGGAAATTTGGCCCCCAAGCTCAGAGCTTGAATAAAAATTTCATCTTGTTTTACATGATGTATTGATTGAATGGAGGAAGCAAAATGGCCTTAGAGTTACCCACATCTTGACAAGCTCCCCCCTCATTTTCTACATGATCAAGGATTTCAAGTATCTCAACATGATGTCGTTAGTTTTATGGATCACCAAATTAGAAGGGGTCATTACCGAAAAGCTCATTTCTCAACCTAGGATTATTCAAAATATCCAAGTGCTTTGTGATTGGTGGCATTGTTAAGGGAAATTTCTTGATTCAACAAAAGATAAAAATACTAACACTAAACTCTAATATATGTGAAAGGCCAAAGTGACTAAAAGTTGATTGATAACAAGATTATTTTGAGTTTTGATTGGAACATGCGATTTTAAGCATTTTGTATTATGACTTGGTTTAAGACTCAAAATAGTTTTATTATCAATAAAATATTTTAGGACGTGATATATCAAAAGGAAATAAATAAACAAGTTATATTCTAAACACACATGCATTTCACAAAAAATGATAAAATCTAGTCAAAGGGACTTAAATAACCCATGGGCTTACTATGTCACTTGTTTATTTCATTAGTTATGGCCTAATAATTTAAGGAACTAACCATGGAGGATCCTATCATTCCCCTTGCCCACTAAGCCTAGTTTCAAGGGTGCATGGAAAGTAGTTTTTTGATGCTACCATTAACCGATGCATTATGAATTAAATGGTAAGAATGGCTTTCCTAGGCTTAAACTATAAATAATATTATCTAAGGGAGTCCTCTATATACCTTTCAATATGACGAAGCCAAAAATTAGGGAATAAGATAATTTGATAAATACACACAAATGTGTCTAGTCCCAATATGCCCAACACAGCCGTAAGATTTTAGTGTGTTGATGTCAAAAAAACCAAACATCGAGTCATGTTGTCTAAAGCCTAGGTATTGGAGTGTGGAATCCATTAACTTCATAGTGTGCTTAAAATATAACACTACTTAGCGAATAATGGTTGTTCTAACTCAATTTATATATCCTACCAATACAAGGAGTTTGGCCTATCACATGGTGATGAAATACATGGTCGATAGAGCCCTTAATAAAATAAAAATAAATGAAAACTAACACTAGCCTCTGATTCTCAAGTATCATCACCAATGTGATGCAAAGAGAAGAGCATATGAACATGTAAGTCTTAGGTAACAAAATTTATAAGTGTTATTTTTGATTTTCTGAGTATCATCACTAATGTAATGCCATATAAATGAGCATAGACAACAAGATAAAAACACATTAATTACCTGAAAGAAAGATTAATTAAATCCAAAAATAAAATCTTTGTTAGTTACTATTGAAAATGAAAAATGATGAAATAGAAAAGTGGTTAGAAAGCTTAAATCAAAACAAGTTAATTTTTTTGATTTGACTAGCATTTTATTAGTTTGTATTTGACTAGACACCCATAAATAAACTATTAGATGTCTTTTGTATGGATAGAAGACCAAGGCAACATACAAAAAGTTAGCAAAATAAGTAAAAAAACATAGAAAATCAAGATTTTGGATTGATTTCATTATTCCACAGTTAGATAAAATAATAAATTTGTTAACAGTTAATAGACTCAAAAAATCAAAAAATAGAAACAGAAGATAAAAACTTATAGAATGATTTTTCTATGTATAATGATTTCAATCAACTTTATAACAATTTTGCCAAAGTTGGAATGATTTCATTTGACTTTGGAATGATTTCGCTAGACTTTAGAATGATTTTGCTAGGCTTTGGAATGATTTTGTTGGACTTTGGAATAATTTTGCTAGACTTTGGAATGATTTTGATGGATTTTGGATTGATTTTGTTGTTCTACAAAAAGTGGTTAGATAGAAAATATAAAGTACAAAAGGAAACAGGTATAAAATAGAAGGGGTTTAAACAAGAAAAAATGCATAGCAACTGTTATAAAAATTAAAAAAATATAAAACTAGACAAAACATCACATAAAAAAATTCACTACTTGTTACGAATTCTCTATTCTATAGGACAAATTTGTTGTTCTACAAGACGAAGTCATCATCCTATTGGACAAATTCATTATTCTATAGGTTCATGAATAACAAGCTAAAAACTCCAAAAAAAAAACATAGAACATCAAACCAAAAAACTCCAAAATAAATTTTTTAAATGTATATGTGGAGAAAATATTAATAAAAATAACTAAAATGGTCTCCTAAATTCACCTATGATGTAAAAGATGAGGGACAAAGTGCCACCGATGACTTGAAGGTAGGTCAAGGGAAATTTTTGATCTATTCCCCCCATCCCATATAAAGATAGGGGTTTTTAGGGAGGGATAGATAGGGGACTCAATCTCCATATATAGAGTTTGGGTTTGGTTTGAAGCATCATTATGTGTAAGCACCAACTGTAAGTCTATGTGTTCAACAAGATCACCTTTTGTCTCTTCTCCCCCTATATATCTATCCACATGCCCCCTCCCCCAACTCTATCTCCATCTCTATCTAGTCGTCCATATATAGGGGCCAACCCCTATATATGGGTCAGAATATATAAGCTTTAATTATAGAATGTAACCAAGAAATCAAACTAAATGACATCAAATCTAAACTAGAAACCTAGACTTCAATGATAGAGAAACAAATGAACAAAAACAAATTAAACATACTTACAAAACCAAAATGGAACAAAATTTTTCCATTGTGATTTAACTTGTTTTGCTCTCAAATGCAACAAATGTGGATGTTCAACTCTTCTTTAAATAAAATGGAATTGGGCAACGTTTTGGTATGCAAGAGGATTTCTGATGGATTGGGTTTGCTAGACAATGCAGTAACACTTCATTAGCATAAATGTAGATGATGAAAGTGATGCCTTGCATGTCAATTTATAGGTTTATGAAAAACAAGATGAATAGTTGAGGATTATTTTAATTTATTGATTTATTAAAATAATCAAAAGTTAGGATCTAGTCCTCATCTATGAGGATGATGACCAATTATATTGGATGAGAATAAAAAGGAGTTGGTTTAGTGAGTAAACAAGAACGATTCAAGTTAGTTGTTTGAGTCATCAAAGAATTTGAAATATTATAAAGTGACTCACAAGGTGGTTGAGGAAGTTGAGTAAGGTGGTTGGATGAGTCAACACATGGTTGAGATAAATGTCGAAGATGTTTGGGTGAGGTGGAATTTTTATACTTAATGAATTTTGAATAAAAATAGGCATGCATAATTAATTAATTAAGAATTAATCAATTATTAAGAATTTAGAGGGAAATGATATTAATTTGAATTCAAATTGAGAAATGGGAAGAGTTAGTGTGTCAAAGTAAATTTCGACACTTAATGGTGAAATTTAGGTGTCTACATTAGGGATTTGGGATGATGACATTCAAAGATGGAGAATAAATATTTGATAAAATTAATGGATTCAGGGATTTGGGATGAGCAAATTAGAGGGTGAAGAATGAAAGTGTGATAGTATTTGTGGACTTGGATCTAAGAGGATGACATTATAGGGTAGAAAATCATAGTGCAATAAATATTGGTGGACTCAAGGATCTAGGATGATAAAATTAGAGGGTGGAGAATGTAATTTTGATAAATATCACTAGACTTGAGGATCTTGAAGGAAGAAATTAGAGCCCATGGAGAATTAAAATGCCTGATAATTATTGGACTTGAGAATTTTAGTGGTCAGAGCATAATGTTTTTTCCCACTAAGCAACAAAAAAAATCATCAAAAAATTATAAAACAAATCCTAAAAAATACTTAACAAAGTATTTTTTTATTTTTAAAATGTGGATGCACTTTGTCTTTGTATATGTGAGCTAAAACATGTAAGTTTTATTAATATTACTTAATTAAATTATATTTTTTGGTATCTAGATTATACATTCAAATGATCCTTTTATGCCAAAAAGTGAGAGATACCATTATGTTTTGATATGTGATAAATATTGGTGGACGTAGGGATCTAAGAGGAGGGTATTAGTGGGTGGAGAATGAAAGTGCAATAAATATTGGTGGGTTTGGAGATTTAGGTGGATGACATTAGGATTTGATGAATCAAAGGTGATAATATGAGTGGACTCGATGATTTGTGAGGAAGACATTAAAGGCTATAGATTGAAAGTGTGATAAATATTAGTGGACTTAAGGATTTAAGAGAACAATATTAGAAGGTGAAGAATAAAAGTATGATAAATATTATTAGACTCAAATTCTTTGATAAATATTAATGGACTTGAGGATCTAAGAGAACAACATTAGAAGGTGGAGAATGAAAATGTGATAGATATTATTAGACTCAAGAATCTAGAGGAGGACAATAAAGGGTGGATAATGAAAGTGTGATAAATATTATTAGACTCAAGAATCTGAGAGGAGGACAATAAAGGGTCGACTTTCATGCCTCAAATGTAAAAAATATGTCCCTAGTGGGGTTAGATATTTTGAATTCTTTAAAAAAAAAAAGTCACACCACATTATCTTCTTTAGTAAATTCACTTTTATAATAGAAATGAGGTCTAACAACGTTTCCTTATAAAGAAAAACTAGAGGGTGGAAAATAAAAGTTTGATAAATATTAGTCGACTCAAGATCTCAAAGGAAGATATTAAAAGGTAGAGAATGAAGTGTGATAATTATTGATGGACTCAGGGATATGGGAGGATGACATTAGAGGGTGTAGACTAAAAAAGTGATAAATATTAATGGACTGATGAATCTTGGAGGAGGTGGAGAGGATGGTATTAGATGGCAGAGAATGAAAGTGTGATAAATATTAATGGACTCAAGGATCCTAGAGGATGACATTAGAGGGCGACAATTGAAAGTGTGATAAATATTAGTAAGCTCGTGGATCGGGGAGGATGATATTTAAAGGAGGAGAATAAATGTGTGATAAAATTAGTGGACTCGGGGCTTTTAGAGGATGAAGTTAGAGGGTGGAGAATGAAAGTATGATAATATCAGTGGACTCAGGGATCTAGTAATATGACAACATTAGATGGTAGAGAATGAAAGTGTAATAAATATTGATGGACTCAATTATCTAGAAGAACAAAATTAGAAGGTTGGAAAATGAAAGTTTGATAAATATTTGACAGAGTCTAAGATTAAGAAAGAAAGAATTAAAGAAAAAAGAATATAAATGCATGATAAACATTAAAATACTCTAAAATTTAGATGATCAAAACATAATATTATGCCCCACTAAATGATTCAAAATATAATAAAATAATTTCAAATCAAATCTTAAAAAATATTTCCTTAAAATTATAAATAATATAATTGGCTAACTTCACGAGTAATTTAAATGGAGGATTGGGCGAAGGACACAGAAGTCAAACCCAAACTAATTAATTAAAGAGGTTGCTTATATTTTAATTTTTCGTTCGACGACGGCAATAATGAATGAAGTGAATTCTCTACCTCAGCGATTGCACCAAATGCCTACACGTCACTCTATATGCAAAATTTAAACAATAATCGACACGCGTTAAACACAAACTTTTCGCAATATGTTTTTTTTTTGGGGTTATAATTGAAAATGAAAAATGATGAAATAGAAAAGTGGTTAGAAAGCTTAAATCAAAACAAGAATAATAAAAACAAGTTAATTTTTTTTATTTGACTAGCATTTATTAGTTTGTCTCTGACTAGAGATCCATAAATAAACTGTTCGATGTCTTTTGTATGGCTAGAAGACCAAGGCAACATACAAAAAGTTAGTAAAATAAGTGAAAAAACATAGAAAATCAAGATTCTGGGATGATTTCATTGTTCCATAGTAAGAGAAAAGAACGAAATTGTTAACGGTTAATAGACTCAGAAAATTAGAAAATATTAATAGAAAATAAAAAATTTATAGAATGATTTTGCTATTTATAATGATTTCAATGAACTTTATAATGATTTTTTTAAAGTTTGGAATGATTTCGTTAGATTTTAGAATGATTTTGATAGGCTTTGGAATGATTTCGTTGGACTTTGGAATGATTTTGCTAGACTTTGGAATGATTTTGATAGACTCTGGATTGATTTCGTTGATCTGCAAAAAGTGGTTAGACAAAAAATACAAAGTACAAAAGGAAATAGGTGTGAAACAAAAGGGGGTTAAACAAGCAAAAAACACATAGACCCTGTTATAAAAATATCAAAAATATCAAAAAATAGACAAAACATCACATAAACAAATTCATTGCTTACTACAAATTGTCTATTCTGCAAGACAAATTTATTGTTTTGCAGGATGAGTTCATCATCCTGTTGGACGAATTCATTATTCTATAGGTTCATGAATAACAAGCTAAAAACTCAAAAAAATAACCTAAAACATCAAACAAAAAAACTCCAAAACAATTTTTTTAAATGTATGTGGAGAAAATATTAATAAAAATAACTGAAATGGTCTCCTAAATGCCCCTATGATGTAAAAGATGAGGGACAAAGTCCCACCGATGCCCTGAAGGTAGGCAAGGGAAATTTGTGATCTATCACCCCCATCCCATATAGAGATAGGGGTTTCTAGGGGGGATAGATAGGGGGGCTCGATCTCGATCTATAGAGTTTGGGTTTGGTTTGAAGCATCATTCTGTGTAAGCACCAACCGTAAGTCTCAACTGTAAGTCTATGTGTTCAGCAAGATCACCTTTCGTCTCTTCTCCCCCTATATATCTATCCACATGCCCCTCCCCCAACTCTATCTCCATCTCTATCTAGTCGCCCATATATATGGGCCAACCCCTATTTATGGGTCAGAATATATAAGCTCTAATTATAGAATGTAACTAAGAAATCAAACTAAATGACATCAAATCTAAACTAGAAACCTAGACTTCGTTGATAGAGAAACAAATGAACAAAAACAAATTAAACACACTTACAAAACCAAAATGGAACAAAAATTTTCCATTGTGATTTAACTTGATTTGCTCTCAAATACAATGAATGTGGGTGTTCAACTCTTCTTTAAATATAATGGAATTGGGCAACGTTTTGGTATGCAAGAGGATTTCTGATGGATTGGATTTGCTAGAAAATGCAATAACACTTCATTAGCATAAATGTGGATGATGAAAGTGATGGATTGCATGTCAATTTATAGGTTTATGAGAAACAAGATCAATAGTTGAGGATTATTTTAATTTATTGATTTATTAAAATAATCAATAGTTAGGATCTAGTCCTCATCTATGAGGATGATGACTAATTCTATTGGATGAGAAGAAAAAGGAGTTGGCTTAGTGAGTCAACAAGAACAAGTTGAGTTAGTTGGTTGAGTCATCAAGGAATTTGAAATATTATAAGGTGACACACAAGGTGGTTGAGGAAGTTGAGTATGGTGGTTGGATGAGTCATCACATGGTTGAGATAAATATGGAAGATTTTTGGGTGAGGTGGAATTTTTAGATTCAATGAATTTTGAAGAAAAATAGGCATGCATAATTAATTAATTAAGAATTAATCAATTGTTAATAATTTAGAGGGAAATAATGTTAATTTTAATTTTAATTGAGGAATGAGAAGAGTTAATATGTCAAAGTGAATTTCAACACTTAATGGTGAAATTTAGGTGTCTACATTAGGGATTTGGTACGATGACATTCAAAGATGGAGAATGAAGATGTAATAAAATTAGTGGATTCAAGGATTTGGGATGAGCAAATTAGAGGGTGAAGAATGAAAGTGTGATAGTATTATTGGACTTGGATATAGGAGGACAACATTATAGGGTAGAGAATCATAGTGCAATAAATATTGGTGGACTCAAGGATCTAGGACAACAAAATTAGAGGGTGGATAAAGAAAGTTTGATAAATATCTCTAGACTTGGGGATCTTGAAGGAAGGAATTAGAGCCCGTGGAGAATTAAAATGAAAGATAATTATTGGTGGACTTGAGAATTTCAATAGTCAAAGCATAATATTTTTTCCCACTAAGCAACAAAAAAATCATCAAAAAAATTATAAAACAAATCCTAAAAAATACTTAACAAAGTATTTTTTTATTTGTATATGTAAGCTAAAAAATGTATGTTTTATTAATATTAGTTAATTAAATTTTATTTTTTTGGTAGGTAGATTATACATTTAAATGATCCTTTTATGCCAAAAATTGAGAGATACCATTATGTTTTGATACGTGATAAATATTTGTGGACTTGGGGATCTAAGAGGAGGGTATTAGTGGGTGGAGAATGGAAGTGTGATAAATATTAGTGGACTTGGTTATTTAGGCGGATGACATTAGACTTTGATGAATTAAAGTGTGATAATATGAGTGGACTCGATGATTTGTGAGGAAGACATTAAAGGGTGTAGATTGAAAGTGTGATAAATATTAGTGGACTTAAGGATTTAAGAGAACAACATTAGAAGGCAAAGAATAAAAGCGTGATAAATATTATTAGACTCAAATTCTATGATAAATATTAATGGATTTGAGGATCTAAGAGAACAACATTAGAAGGTGGAGAATGAAAGTGTGATAGATATTATCATGTTCTGAAATCTGAGAGGAGGACAATAAAGGGTGGAGAATGAAAGTGTGATAAATATTCATGGACTCAAGGAGGACAATAAAGAGTGGAGAATGAAAGTGATAAAATTTTATGGACACGAGAAAATTAAAGGAGGGCATTAAAGGGTGAAGAATGAAAGTGTGATAAATATTGGTGGAATCATGGATCTATGAGGAAGATATCAAAGAATGGAGAATAAAAGTGTGATAAATATTGGTAAAATTAAGAATCTAGGAAGAGATCATTAGAATGTGGAAAATAAAAATAAATATTAATAGATTTAATAATATGAAAATAAAACATTAGAAAATGAAGAAAAAAATTATGATAACTATTAATAAACTTAAATATGTGAGAAAACAATATTATTTGACTCATTAAATTTGGAATAATAATATTAAAAAAAAAAAAGATAAAATATTAATAAATTTATTATAAAATAATTAACATTAAATGATAAAAAATAAAAATTTGATAAATAAATATATTAAATATTAATAAATTTATTATAAAATAATTAACATCAAATGATAGATAATAAAAATTAATAAATATTAAGGAATGAAGAATCCACATTCTATTAGAAGGTGGAGAATAAAAATGTTATAAATATTAATGGACTTAAAAGATCTTGGATATATGAATAAAAATTAAATACTAATTTGTTAGCATTAGTATTTAAATTTGACAAAATGTGGAGATCAACTCCTAAAGTTTTAAATAATATAATTGGCTAACTTCACGAGGGTTTGGGGACACTTGCGTCACGTCGGTGCATCTGCCAATATTGAAGCCAATTAAATAAATTACTTCTTTTTCGTTTGACGACTGCCCAAAATCAAAATAGTCAATGCCTGCAATACTACTTTTTTTTTTTTTTTATCAACTGTACTTATCACAACAATGAATTCTGCCTTAAACATAACAATGAATTCTGCCTTTAAGATAACAATGGATTCTGCCTTTAAGATTGTGACCAAATAGGTACACGTTACATCAAAATGGAATGGAATTTTTTTAAGGTTGACCATGTTAATAATTAAGTTTATAGTTTATGAGATTTCTGTATTAACTATGTTTTAAATGTGAGTATATATTTTCTTTCAAATTCTTAATTTTTTAAGGAAGTATAATTTTTTCACTAGTAAATTAATTTAAAGATTTAATTAGATTTATTATAATTAAAAATATTTACTAGAAGTTAGGAATGATCGATGAAATTGAAAAACATATTACATGAATTGAGTATATTAAAGGAATGTCAAAAGCATTTTTAAAAGATATAGAAAGAAAAATAAAATTAATGAGAAATAATTTTTCAATTATTTGAGAGACGTAGATTTTTAAACCACTTAAATGTGTGTTGTTTTATAGATCTGGGTCAAGATGTTTAGGGATGTGTTCTCTTGAGGTCTTTGATCTTTGTTATTGAAAGTAAGAATTAATATTCTTAGAATTTTCTATGGGTGAAGATATCATTTTGAATATTTTTTATCGAAGTCGAATTATTTCCTAATAAATAAGAGTAAACGTTCTTGATCCTCATATCGAATAAAACACTTCAAAGATATATAAAAATCTTTGAAAAAATAATGAGATCTTTCACAAATTTCATCCTCACTTTCAAATTTTAAAAAATATAACTGAAATACAGACTCAACCTGTGGAAGGGTATGATCAAATTCCATTAGAAATTGATGAGAGCAAAAGTGAACCCTAAACCCTATAAAATATAATCGATTTTGGCAGATGTTTCGACTCGACATTTTATTTCAAATCTGGAAAGCTAGAAACTATGCTTGTTTTAATCATGAAGAGTTAGAACGTAATTTTTTTGTTTTTAACAAAATTATTGTTCTCTAATGTTACTCTTTAGACTCAAAGCCAAATAAACAAGCTCCGTTTGAAGCTTAACGACCTCTAGCATTTGCTCGATCACTAGGAAAATGCTCCTTGCATAGTTAGTCGGGAACCCCTTGAACCCCATGGCATCCTTCACCCCCCAAAGATGAGCGTGTGGGCCACATTGGCAACGGTCCAGACCCAGATGTAGGAGTCACTCTCCATGATGGTCACCACCTCGTTGGTCTTCTCGTCATGGTGCCCCGAGTGGCTCGTCTAAATCGGGTACTGATGGTAGGCGTTGGGGATCTCCTCCCCCATCCTAGGGTGGTGATTTAAGACGCTGGAGTTTTCCTCCCTAAAGTAAATTCCCACCCCTGACTTTGGCAATTTTCTGTGAAAGAAATCAAAGTGAGACTTTGTAAGCTTAGCAAAACACTGGTTAGAAACTCTTACTTGTTGATGAGGATCCCCTTGCCTTGGAATTAAAGATGGGGTGACAAGCCTTAAGATCTATCATCTACGTCACCTCTCCCAACATGTATATTTGATGTTGTTGCTTAATTGTTCTCATTATTATTATTTATACATTGTTTTCTTTACTTTACTGGTATTCACTGATGTGATGTAATATTTTGTAAGTATAATTATTTTCTAATTATTTTTTTAATTTATCTTAAAATATTTTTAATTGTTAATATAGTTTTACTTGTAAAATATAACTTTTTCATCTTTTTTATATAATTAAGATTATACCATATCTTATTTTATAAAATACTACCAACATGAAAAAAAATAAACCCTGAATGTAATACGAACCGTTCCGTTCATTTGACTAAAGGGGTTTTGGACACGGTTGTCAAGAAAATCGAGTAACGCCTGCGTAAAGGATAATGTTCTACTTATCACAAATTTGCAAGACGTATTCAAATTGAATTGTGGCTTGCAGGGTTTCTTGCACCAGATGCCTACGAAACTGTTATATATAAATAACCCCACGACAAGTCTCATTTGCATTGATTTGCAAGCTTACAAGAATGGACCGCAAATTGCAAACCATGCTTATCAGCCTTGCCTTTGCCTTTGCCTGCCTGTCAGTTTCTTCCACCGCCATTAACGTGAAAGTGGGGTATTGGCCCGCTTACAGCTACTCTTATTTCCCTTTCTCTTCCGTCAATGCTTCTCTCTACACCCATCTCATCTACGCCTTCGCAGATCTCAATCCACAGACGTTTGAGGTTACCGTCTCTGCCGACAACCAGCAAAACATAGCCCAGTTCACCTCAACGTTGCAGAAATCCAATCCCTCAATAAAAACCTTGCTTTCTATCGGGGGAGGAAATGCCAGCAAGGATGACTACTCGGCGATGGCTGCGGATTCATCATCACGCAAAAAATTCATAGATTCTGCCATATCTCTTGCCAGACAATATTCCTTCCACGGCCTCGACCTCGACTGGGAGTACCCAGAAACCCTGGCGGACATGCAAAACTGGGGGCAGCTATTCGCCGAATGGAAAGCCGCAGTGGTTCAAGAGGCTCAGGCCTCCTCCAAGGATCCCCTGCTGCTGACCGCCGCCGTCTATTTCTCAAACCAATTCTTTCAGTGGGGTGTAGTGAGAGAATACCCCATCTCTTCTATAGCAGCTAATCTGGACTGGGTTAACGCTATGACGTACGATTTTACCAGCCCGAATCGTATAAATAAGACGGGAGCTCACGCGGCTCTGTACGACCCCAATTCGAAATTCAGCACCAGCTATGGCATTCAGTCGTGGCTAGACGCGGGGCTTTCTGGGCAAAAAATTGTGGTGGGAATGCCCATTTACGGATATTCGTGGACGCTGAAGAGCGCAGAGAATGTGGGAATAGGAGCGGAGGCTAGCGGTCCAGGCAACCCGGATGTCCTCACCTTCGCCCAAATTGAGGATTTCATAACGCAGAAGGCCGCCACGGAAGTTTACGACGAGACCACCGTGTCCGCTTATTGTTACGCTGGGCTTGTATGGATTGGTTACGACAATGCGCGGTCTGTTGCAGCCAAAGTGGATTATGCCAAACAGAAAGTCTTGTTGGGATATTTCTTCTGGAATGTCGTCCAGGATAGCAATTGGATTCTCTCCACCGCGGGTAAGACTTAACCTCATCTTTTAATTTTTTTTTTGTCTGCTTGGCTTTCATCGTTGAATTAGATTTCATTGTGGAATTTGTTAATGTTATATGTATGCAGCGTCGAATGCAATGGATCGCTGATCATGCCGATGGGGGAGGTTTCTGTTTCTGCCCATTGTGGTACTCTTGGTGAAATTGAATAAATTAGCAGTAGTTCTGCACTTTCTGTATTGGACGGACATGTTTGTCCACATATTTTACAAATAAAAATATTATTTCGCATTCCAAAGATGTTTATATCTGAAAATCTTGTGTGAAAGATGTCAAGGGAATTTAAAATCTAATCTTTTTTTTTTTTGAAGGATTCATTTAAAGAATTTATACTTTTTAAAGGATCTTGATAAATGTAAAATTATCTATATTTGAAGTATAATTAAATATTTTTTACATAATAAAAATAAGAAGTGATTTTATAGTTTTTAAATTATCTTCAAAATTATTAAAAAAATGTTTAACATTTTTAATTTAAAATAGATTTTATTTTAATTTTAGTTTTTAAAAATTAAATTTATTTTCAAATAAATATCATTTAAAATTATATTAAATAAACAAACAAAACTTTAAAATTTTGCCTCCATTCAATATATTTTCTTTTTTTATAAGTTTAATAATTTAGTCAAATTAGATAGAAAGGTACACTAATTACATTTATTAAAAGAAAATATTTTTGGGTCAAATTTTTTACTTGATTGATATGCATTTATTTATTTTTAATAAAAAACTAATTGGATTACTTTAACATTTATGACCTTTAAGAATCCGATTTATGCTTGTCATGTTACACTTCATAGTTCCACTTTTTAGAAACTAACACAAATATAAGTAAACACTTGAAAATGGTTTGAAGTGTTTATTAAGTATAAATGTTTTGTCTATCTGTTTATTTGTCAAGTATTGGTTTAGAGTAAGTATTATTGGTGTATGTATTGATTTATGATGGTTCTCCTTTCTTCTTAACCTTCTTGGTATTTCTTTCTCATCTCTCATTTTTATTAGTGTTTTTTTAGCAGCGCCTTGACGTTCTTGACACTTGTAAGAAACATCATCAATAATTTTAACTTTATGTTTTTGTCTTTGTCAAATTAAGGTATACCAATGCTCTTTATTTGGTCTTTTTCAATTCTAATTATTTGATGTTATTTTATGTGCCAATAAAATCTTAATTTAAATTCATTTATAATTATATTCATAAAACTTGTAATTTATTTTACATAAGAGGTATCAAGTATTCATATGAGATTATATTTACACCTAGTAAAAAGAATAAACAAGAGAGATCAAACAATCATTGAACTTTAAAAAGAACAACATACGATGTAATTATCACATCTTAATGTTTTCTAGATTTCTAAGTACATAAATGAGATGTGCAAGTCTATATCTACCTTTTTATAAAATCTGGGTCTTAGACCATGTATGGATAGGAATGGTGCCTACACTAATCATGCCTCGTCATACATGTCCTACTAAAATTATATGTTGTACTATTTTTTAGGTTCAGAATTTTTCTATGCTTTGTTCACCATTGGATGTCATATCTTTTTGTACATGTTCTTGTTCGATCTAATAGGCATAAATTCAAAATTGATGTCTTCTTCCTTCTTTGATCTAACTTACCATCAACACATTAAAAAACATTATGGGTCGAGAACACACTCTAGGAGTTGTAGCTATATATAATGCATACCAAAATTAGACCTTAACACAGTTTTGTGAAGTGTGAATGGAATCTTGAGTAAGGGTTTTGAACCTCCTCTTCCTAGATGTAAGGATGCAACTACATGAAGTATGTAAAAACCATCTATCGATACATGAAGGTGATACACAAAGATGACTCCGTTGTAATGAAAAAAAAATATAAGGCAAGATTTGAAACTAATTTGGATTATGGAGCATAATAGTGAACAATTAATTTATTTAACTTAGAATTTTCTCTCCCATGCATAGATAATGGCTTGGATTGAATTGGTATAAATATGATGATCTTAGGTGATGGTTTTCACATAGACTAATCCAAGAAATGGTAAGAAGTGAAAATTAAAGTACAATGAGTGTAATCAAGGAAAAAGGATACAAAAAATAATGATTGAAAAAATCAACAAACCAACAATCCAACCCTAGGTGAAAATACAATAGGGGTTTGAGAAACAACATAGAAATTTAAAAAAATAGGCTCAAGACTAAAAAATGAAGGATTTAAATAAGTATTAGATATATTTGAAAAGCTTAAGATCAAATGATGGGTATTGCAATATAGGAAAAGTCCTAAAAATTAGTAACTATAAACAAGTATGGAAAACATTAAAAAATATAAGAAAGACTATCGAAAGGTGCCTTGTTCAAAAATTAGATGTCTAAATAATGCTCCTGATTTTATGTGTGTATGTGAATGAATGCATGTATGTGTCAAAGTATTGAATGCTAAATAATTGAAGTATGCATCTTCACCTATTTAGGGAAACTTAGTAGAGAGATTGAATGATGTTCAAGATAGGCTCCATCCACATTGAAAATTTTAACACACTTGATAAAAATTGCCAATTGTTATTAGTAGTCAACATTGCCATTTCTTTCACATTAGGGATTAAAATGGCCTCTGTCAAGGTTTTAAATGATTTGAAGTAAAATTTAGCTACCTCAACGATGACAAATACTACATCTACAGTGGTCGATGGCATGCAAGCATCGAAGCCTGCAACTAAGACTTTGGATAAAATAGTTTATAGGTCACAAGATGGAGAATCAACAAATTCAACAAAACACAGGGTATGAAAGAGGAGGCAATTATTTGTTTGAAATGTAGATCAATAAAAAGAGATGTCATTTTAGAATTTTTTGGGGATGGAAACCCAAATTCCATTGTAGATTAAGGAGATGGCCACATAAATGACATCTTGACCACAAACTATGGTAGGGGTAGTTTCTAAATTTTGGTTTTTGATATCAGATGGACTTACGAGAAGAAACCCATGCTAATGGAGGCTAGGGCTCTACTTAGAACAAGGGATTTGAAAGGAATCAGTCTAAATTTAGGGGGAGGATAGTGGAGGCTCGATGACCCTCCTTTGTTGAAGCCATGGGAAAAAAAGAAGGGCTTCTCATTAGCACCTGCAACGACTATTCCTGTTGTTAAGTTCGATGAGAATGAACTTGAAGTTATCTCAGAGAGGGAAGAATGACTCTCTTCCAAGGGCCTGATCTATTAGTTTAATGGATTCTATCCTTCTCTTCTAGCTCTCCATGGTTGGATTTTAAAAATATGGTAGGATAATAGTTGAAGGTAAGATTGATATCCACCATTGTGCAAGAGGTATTTTCATCTTGAATTTTTATTATTTTAAATATAAAGAGGATGTTTTCAATGAATTTTTTTGGAGTTGGGATAATCCTATCCTTTTGGTTAAGCATGGCATCAAGATTTCAACCCTCACACTGAAATTTTCAACACTAAATCGATTTATATTCGGCTACCTAACCTTCCTCTTCATTTTTGGGATAATAGTTTGCTTAGTGCCATGGGAGAAATTATTGGTGAATTTTGGATGGTTGATGCTATAAAAAAAGAAAGGGGACATTCTAATTTTGCCCGTATTCAGGTAAGTGTAGATATATCTAAGGATCTCCTTGCATAAATGGAGTTGAAATTGAAGGAAAAAACTTGGATGGAATCCCTAGATTTTGAAGGGTTACCTTTTAATACTGAAGATGCTTTCAAATTGGCCATTTAGTTAATGATTGTCCAAGTATGAAGCTCAAAAAGCCAAATACTTGGTGTAAGGATGCGAGGATTGAACATATAACTATTCAAGCCGCTAATGAGAGTGAGGAAGAAAGTGAGGGTCCTAATTTAGTTCTAGAAACCCTTGTGGAACTTTTTAATTAGGACCAACAAAATTTGGAACCTTGTGTAGAGTCTTTGGCTAAGGAGGTTGGGGATTTGTTGAAGTCTGAGATTGTGTTATAAAAGAAGAATTCCACTACAGATTATGGTCAAGGATCATTAGATCATATTCCTTTAGAAGGTGAAGGATTGTTAGTCTCATTGTTGAAACATAAACTAATGGATACATTGGAAATTTACATCCCCATATCGCCAAATCCTGAGGAAGGCGGAGAATGGATGGTTGTGAGCAACAAAAGGAGAATAAAAGGAAAGAAAGATTTGGAACCGATGTCTCTCATATATCAAAAGGTAAATATTATGAGAGATTTTTAGTTTGCTTTGGTTTCTTTTGAGAGCTACAATAAGTTTACAACATATTCACAACACTGCTATTTTATGTTATGTTGTTTTGTGTTGTAGCTTTTTTGTTTTAGTGCAACTATTATTATTGAATATCTTGTACTCTTAGGCCTTATCTTATTGTTCTTTGTATAGGGTTGGGCTCTAGTTCAAAAAACCCTCTTTACCAATAATTAAAGAAAATAAAAAATAAACTTAAACTTTAAAATTTCAAATGAAAATTTGAATTTAAAAAGAGAATATGAATAAATACAACCACTTTGCATTGAACAAAATATGGCCACCATGTGAAAAATAATGGTCATATTATGATAAGTTCGATTGAAAAATTTAATGACAAGTGCTAATTTATAGCTAACACTTCCATGGAAAAAATGTAAACCCAATCCACTTCTTGATCAAGGAAGTAGATAATGTTTCTCTTTAGAGAGATCCAACTATTTCCTAGCAACCTTTACACTATGGTGGAATAAAAAACTACTTAGGCAGATGTATTCTTAAAACTGATTAGGTTAAAAAAAAATATGTTATGTTTGCTCGATAATTTTAAAGAAAACTTCTTTCATATATGCTTTCTTTTGGAGGCAAGAGATGGAATAATCTATACATATAATTATTCATCTCAAAAGAATAGTGTTACAACCATCATGTATAATAAGATTACAAATAATCAAAATTAATTTGATATTTGCATTAAATTCATATAATTATTATAAAATATTACACACAAAGCTCCATAATAAGATAGAAATTTATTCATGTCCAAAATTTTATATAATGATAAATTAATATCATAAATGTCCAATGTTCAACTCTAAGAAGTATAAGTGTCATATGGTGTAGGAAAGACAACATCATGCAAGGCTACATGCAAAGGTATAATGACCCTTATAGCATAACAAGATATGAACGACTATGATGCCTCAAATGTAAGAAATATGTCCCTATTGGGGTTAAATATTTTGAAGTCTTTTAAAAAAAATAGTCACACCACATTATCTTCTTTAGTAAATTGACTTTTGCAATAAAAATGAGGTCAATAGCCTCTTCATATTTTAAAAAAACTAGAAGGTGGAAAATAAAAATGTGATAAATATTAGTCGACTCAAGATCTCAAATGAAGGTATTAAAAGATAGAGAGTGAAGTGTGATAAACATTGGTGGACTCAATAATATGGGAGGATAACATTAGAAGGTGTAGACTAAAAATGTGATAAATATTAATGGACTCATGAATCTAGGAGGAGGTGGAGAGGATGGTATTAGAGGGCAGAGAATGAAATTGTGATAAATATTAATTGAATCAGGGATCTTGGAGGATGACATTAGAGGGTGGCAATTGAAAGGGTGATAAATATTAGTAGGATCATGGATTTAAGAGGATGACATTCAAAGGAGAATAAAGGTGTGATAAAATTAGTGGACTCAAGGTTTTCAAAGGACGAAGTTAGAGGATGGAGAATGTAAGTATGATAATATTAGTGGACTCAGGGATCTATTAGAACAACATTAGATGGTAGAGAATGAAAGTGTAATAAATATTGGTGGACCCAGGGATCTAGAAGAGCGACATTAGAAGGTTGAAAAATGTCAGTTTAATAAATATTTAGTAGACTCGAGAATCTAAGAAAGAAGGAATTAGAGAGGGAAGAATATAAAATACATAATAAACATTAAAATAATTTAAAATTTAAGTGGTCAAAATATAATAATACATCTCATGAACGATAAAATATAATTAAAAAATTATGAATCAAATCTTAAAAAATATTTAATAAAATATAATTAATTTTTTTTTTAAATTTATTTATTTATGAAATTCAACTTTAGTAAAACAAATATTTAATTAATATCGACTAACCAAACTCTATATTTAAAAATTCTACCTAAATTCGAAGATCAAATTGGAGCGTAACCCCTAAAATTTTAAATAATTTCAGCAGTGATTTAAGCGGTTGGGCGAAGGACACACAAGTCAAACCCAAACTATTTAAATGGTTTGACTTTAAGGCCTTGGAGACGGCTGAGGAACAACCTAATTAATTAATTAATTAATTAAAGATTATATTTTTATATTTCGTTTGACGACGTCAAAGCTGCAATAATGAATGCGTCTCACAAGAAGTGAATTCTCTGCACCAAATGCCTACACGTCACTCTATAGGCAAAATTTAAACAATAATCGACACACGTTAAACACAAACTTTTCACAATTAAACTACGAACCGTGTGTTTGTGTTTTTTTTTTTTTTTGGTGGTATAACCTTTTATTATCTCAGTCAAGTTTTATTTCATTAATTAATCACCGATTTTTTTTTTTTTTTTTTGGGGCTTGGTTCTTCTTATGTCTAGGTTTTTGATTTAGGATTATATTGATTATAATCTATTTTTATTTTGGTCAAATTTAATCAGAGTGAGTGAGATTTTGGAGAGGTAGGTTTCAAACCATCAATTTCGAATTGGTAAGCACTCAGTTGCATGTCAAACGTACTATCAACTATGTCCGTACGAATCATTCATTTGATTATAAGGTTTTCAACATGGTTCTCACATAAAATCAAATAACATTAGTGCAATACTCAGTCAATACCTGCGTAAAGATAATCTTATCATAATAATTTAAAGACATTCAAATTGAATTGTCGCTAAGAAGGTTTCTTAGACCACATGCCTAAGAAATTGTTCTATGTAAATAACCCCATGACAAGTCTCATTTGCATTGCTTTGCAATCTTACAAGAATGGACCCTAAATTGCAAACCATGCTTATCAACCTTGCCTTTGGCTTTCCCTGCCTACCAGTTTCTCCCACCGCCATTGGCATGAAAGTGGGGTATTGCCCCGCTTAAAACTACTCTTATTTCCCTTTCTCTATCATGGATGCTTCTCTCTACACCCATCTCATCTACACCTTAAGTCTGAAGTTCTTGATATTCTTCCCCTATGGCCTTATGTTTTGTTCTTCATCAAGTTAAGGTAAACCAATATCCTCTATTACATCTTTTATAGTTCTAATTGTTTGATGTCATTTTGTGTGCCAATAAAGTCACAATTTAAATTTAATTAACTTTGCATTCATAATAATTGTAATTTATTTTACACAAAAGGGTACCAATTCTTCACATGAGATTATATTTACACACGGAAAAATAATAAGTACACAAGAGAGTTCAACAATCATTGAACTTGAAAAGAGACCAAATATGATGGAATGATCACCCCTTAATATTTTCTAGATATCTAAGAATGGATATGGGATGTGCAAGTCTATATCTACCCTCGTACAAAAATTGGGCCTCACATTGTACAAGGACAAAATTGGTACCTACACCGATTGTGCCCTAGGCGAGATTGTTAACGAACTATTTTGACTATAATATATGTCTTGGTACAATTATATATTGAACCATTTTATAGTTTTTTATTTTTTTGTGCTTGTGAACCATTGGATGTCATATTTGTCTATACATGTGATTCCCCAATATATTAAGAAGAAATAAAATAATGATGTCATATTCCTTCTTTGACCTACCTTACCATCAACACACAAAATAAATTTATGGGTTGAGAAACCACTATGGCATTGTAGACACGTATCCCACATTCCAAAATCAATCCTTAACATAGTTTTGTAAAGTGTGAATGGAATATTGAGTAAGGGGTTTGAAGCACATCTTCCTATATGTGAAGATGCAACTACATGTAGTACGCCAAAACCATCTTTTGGTAGAAGAGGGATACACACAAAGATGACTACACCACAATTTTAGTAAAAGGTAAGGCAAGAGATCACACTAATTGGGATTATTAAGTAGAATAAAGGATACTTGATTTCTCTCTCACATGCATCAATAATGCCTTGAATTGACTTGGTATAAATAGGATGCCCTAAGGACATGATTCACACTTAGGCCAACTCAAGAAATGGTTGGAAACAATGTAATTAAGGCACACTAAGCATAACCAAAGGAAAATGACCCACAAACTAATGAATGATAAGATCAACAGACCAATGATCATGTCTAAGGTGAAATTGCATCACAAGTTAGAGTAGCAACATGTAATTTTAAAAATAGGCTTGTGGCTGGAAATTGAAGGAATTATTTAAGTATAAGATGTATTTTGAAGTCTTAGGACCAATTTTGGGGTATTTTGGGGTAGGAAAAGTCATAAAAAATCAATTATACATAACTACAACAATCATGACAATACCTAGGAAAAAAACTATAGAAAAATAACATCGTACAAAAAACATGTCTACATAATACTCCTAATTTGATGTGTGCATGTGACTAAATGCATGTGTGTACCAAAGTATACGCCCCATATTGCTTGGAGGCCATCCATATCTAGATAGTTGTGCAAGCATAAATCAATCACTACGCTCACCCCTTGCCCCATACGGATTGGGAGATTAGAAGAATAGTAACGACCGTTGGCACTCAACCCCTATCTATATATATAGTTCATTAGGGGATTGTAGTTTAGAGTTTAATTGGTATAGTATATAGATAGAGATAGAGTTTCATTAACATTGGCATTGGGAATATCTAGAGTTTAATTAGCACCCAACCCCATATGTAGTTATATCAATCTCAATCCCAATCGAGTACCCATATAAATATGAATAATTTAAGTATGCACTTTCACCTACCTAGGGAGGTCTAGTGGAGGGGTTGAATGATGTTCAAGATAGGCTCCATCCACATTGAAATTTTCAGCACACTTGAAACAATTACCAATTGCTCCAAGTAGTCAACATTGCAATAATAAACTTGAACTTTGAAAATTGAAATTGAATTTTTAATTTAAAAAGAGAGTAAGAACAAATAAAATTGATTTGCATCAAACCTAATGTTGCAACCATGTGAAAAAAAAATGTTCATATTATGATTAAATTTTTTATGACAAGCACTAAATTATATCCAAAACTTCTCTGGGAGTTTTGTGAACCCAATCCACTTATTGATCAAGGAAGTAGAATTTTTTTTTCTTCAGAGAGCCTTAACTATTTCATAGCAACCTTTGCAGTGTGGTGGGATAATAAATTTCTCAAGTAAATGTATTCTGAAAACTAGTTGAGTATTTTTTCTCTATTTGCTCAATTTATTTTTGAAAAATGCCTTTATATATTCTCCCCTTTTGAGGTGATGGATTGAATAATAAATGTATGTAACCACTCATCTTAAAAGAATTGAGATACAAACACCATATGTAATAATAATGTAAATAGTCACAAACAATTTTTTATTTCCATTAAATACATGTAATTATTGTAAAATAGCACATGCAAAAATTCATAATATGATATAAATGATACTATTCATGCCCCAAATTAACTTCATAATATGATATAAATGATACTATTCATGCCCCAAATTTCATATAAAGATAGATTAATGTCATATATTGCTCAATTTTCAATGGTCAACTCAAAGGATTATAAGTGTCATAAGGTATAGGAGAGAAAACCTTATGCAAGGCTCAACACAAGGATATAATTCCCCATATGTCACAATAAGATAGGGACAAATATCATCCCTAAAATCATAAAATATGACCCTAGTAGAGATAAATATAGTAATGAGAAACACACACAAATAACCTTCCTACATAAGTGTATGGTATATAATATGACAACATAGGCACCAATAAAGTATATCATAATATAAATGTATGATATAGATCATGGAAACAAATGCAGTATAATAATACAAATTCTATAAATTATGTAAATAAGAATAAATATAACAATTGATGATACCCTAGAGGTTAGTATTACAAAAATTATTGAGACAACATGCAAGGAAGGGACTCACATGGCATGGCAATAAGAGGATCCTCTTTGGAAAAGTACACACTAAAAATCATAAACATGCACATATAAGTAAGAAAACACACACAATACTCAATGTAACCAATCCACGTTGATATCCATATAACACACAAGCTATAGTAATTAATAAGATATCTATAATATATATAATATAAATCCATATGTTAAACAAGATGGAAAGGAAAAAAATCACCATGATAATCCCTTATATGAAGATGTCCGAAGCATGAGCATGCAAACAATGTGACCTTGCCCCTAGGGTTTTAGTCATGTAGCCACATGATATCTTAATGAACCACAGTCATATGTATGTATGTATGTTATATACATATACATACATACGTATGTATGTATGTGTGTACACACACACACACACACACACACACACACACACACACACACACACACACACACACACACACACACACACACACACACACACACGTGTGTGTGTGTGTGTGTGTGTGTGTGTGTGTGTGTGTGTGTGTGTGTGTGTGTGTGTGTGTGTGTGTGTGTGTGTGTGTGTGTGTGTGTGTATGTGCATAAACCCACACACATACATACACATATATACACACATATACATATGTATGTATATGTATATGTACACACACACACACACATGCATATGCATATATATATATATATATATATATATATATATATATATATATATATATATATATATATATATATACACATACATATGGCACCCGATCAAATGAGTACCCACAAGGATCACGTGCACATAGATATGAAAACCTTTAGCATAGGTAGATATTTAACTAATTATAAACCCATATTTTGAATTTTTTGAAATTTATAATATATATGTTTTTAATTTTATAATTTTTTAGAAGAAGATAAATAAATTTGACAAGAATGCAAATGGGTACACACAAGAAAGGTTTAAAAATAAACAATAAAAGCCGAAGAGCATGAATAGGAGGAAGAGGATGAATAGGACTCCAAGAAACCTACAAATTTGATTATGACTCAATGCATGCTAGGACAAGAGGTCTCAATATATGTGTTGTCATCATTGAGTAGCTAGTGTAAGCATTTGGAATAGGATAAAAAATCAAAGGGGTTATGGCCATTGAAACATAAACCAAGTGGCTAGAAAAATTTCAATGTAAGGGGAGGAAATTTTTAAGGCACCAAGTCTAATAGATATAAAAATGTTGTGAAAATATAAGGAGGAAAGCACATATAATGCACATCATATAAAATAATGAAGCTATCTATAGTAAAAAGGATTTAGTACAATAAGGATGTATTAATGAATCTTAAGGTGTGGGTTAGTAGAGCTAACTAATAATTTGTTCTATGTCATCAAATGTATGATAATAGGAGTATGATATGTAACTAAAAAATGATAATGAGATGTGAAATGAATCTCATCATCCCCAAAAGGAATATGAACATAATGGACTTGAGGAGTTGTTGCTAACTCTGTAGGAATATATCATGGTAAAAAAAGTGATATAGGATGCAAATGAACTTTGGTATGTGGATGAATAGGTACTGATGTCTTAGAGGTGCAACTATAGGAAATGGAGCTCTTGTATATTATATGTTGGATGAAGGTATCATAGTCTATAATATATTAGGTAGCATACAAGATGATGAGAGGAAAGATACAAGGATTTCATGAGGATAAATGATCTACTCCTTTTGGGAGGCACTAACTGGTCACATATATGATATTTTATGTAATATGGGTTTCTGATTAGTTGTGTTATGAATAATATGACTATTGTATACAAATTTAAGAAAATTATGTTATGTGCAATGTATCACTCTAATCTGATTAAGTCAAGGGCCTCATATTATAAGATTATATTATTTTTCATCTAGTATAACATAAAACTAAATTAGTTTGGTCTAAATATAAACCATAAATCATGGAAAGATAATTGTAATCGTACTTCCTATGACCATACTCCTCCCTATGATTACACATCAGATCACCTACAGACTACTGACCCTAGTTATCCTACTTCAATGCATCTTCCATTCCCACATCATACTTTCATCCCCTATACATCCTTAACACATCTTAGGCCTTTTGTATGCCAAACAGGCTCTTTAGATGCCTCTTAGGGCCCTTACGGAGGCCTATTAACCACTTGGAGTGGCCATTTGACATAGGCCACAAATTAGGGAGGAAATCCATGGCTTAGGCCAGACATTTACTTCATGAAAGTCATGGCCTAGGCCGAAACCCAGGTAAAACATGCAAAAAAGGCCCCTATTTGGGCCCAAATGACTAGAAACAACTAACTTTTAGCCTTTTGATGCATTAGGGTTGAGATATATGTGACTTTCTCATTTATTTGAGACTTCATATCCTAAATTTTTGCTTTGATCTTCCCACTTTATCATCACACTCGAATCTTGGCTGCCTTCTTGAATCTCACCTGGTTCTTATTTGGCACACTTAGCTTTCATTGTGACAAGGGATGCCCTACTATTCTACATCTTGGTGATTCACATTGATTTCTATGGTGTTCTTAAAGCTTGTGGGTTGATCCTAACTCCATCAAGACTCCATTTCACTTGTTCTTATGCTCCTTGCATTGGGTCTCTCTCAGTTGGTAGATTCTCCTTCACCTCTTCCACAACTTTTGGCTATTGATCTGGACTCAACTCATACACAACCTGATCCTCTTCCTCTATTGATTCTTAGCTTGGATAATCAGTTGGTATAAAGTATACAAACTTCCTTTGAGTTTGATATGAGGGCAATTTTATATGCAAATTGAAATACCTATTTTTTTGTAATAGTATACATGCTAGGGTTTGATTGTTTTAGTGATTTAACTTATTTAGGGCATTATCTAGGATAGTTTCTAAAGTTTCTTGCATTTGTATGTGGTTAAAAATATATTTATTGCTTGAAATATCTTCCATTATATGTCATTATTGCATTGGAAACATTTCTCATTACTTAGTAGAATCCTAAATGCTCAAAACAGTCTATACAATTTGTATAAATGATTTACTCTCCTGCTAAACTAGAAAATTGCATTATTAAGAAACAATAGTGTTAAAAGTAAAGAGTTAGATTAAAATTAGATTAGGCATGCTCTTTCACCCTTGATTGAAAATGTCTTTACTTCTTACAACATCTTTCATTGGTCCCAAAAATGCCTTTGCTTCTAAGTTTACACATTACTTGTTAGCTCTCTTTATTCAATATTTTTATTTCCACAATTTGTATGCAAACAGTTTTCTAGTCTTAGCTACTTGCTTTATTGTGGTTATATCTACTAGAGATACCTACATACTTTATGTGCTTGATCATGCTATCCCTAACCTAGTTTACAAGTCTATCTATAGCTTGGTGCAAGCTATGAAATTGGATAGCCACTATAGATCTCATATAGCCTATACAAGCCTTGAGCCTTCTAGCCTCCTAGTTGTTTATTTAAGTACCTTGTGTACCCCCTACCAAACACTAGTGGTTCCATTTATATTATTAAAGCTACATTCTGGCACACTCAGTGGGACCCCACATATGGTCTCATGCCAGTTCTATCTCATTTAGAACTCTCTTAGCTAATTCCCTTATGTTAGCTATTAGGATTTACTTACAGTTTTTTTTTCGACTCTTGCCTTGGTTATTTTATCTTGCTTTGGTTTTTCATCATTCTCCCTATTGGTTCTCTATCTATTTATCTTTTATGTTGTCTCTCATGTTACTCTTGTTTCATTGCATCCATGGCTAGCCTCCCACCCTTGGGATACCAATCCCATCAAATTTAGGGCATTATCCCTAAGCTCAATCATGAGAAAAATATGATTGAAATGGAATGACATAGACATCGTAGGATTCAAGAGGTTCCCTTAACCCAGTATGGTGATCTAGACCCTCTCACATTCCAAAGGGAATAAGATTGGTAGGTCTATAACCAATAAACTTGGTCCCATTTTCACTAGTCCGAGCTTCATTAATTTGAGGATGTTTCCCCTTGGCCTCATGGCATGATTCATTCACCCATTTGAGGCATCAACCTAAAATATAATTAAAATATAATACATCCCACTGAACAACCAAAAATATAATTAAAAAATTATGAATCAAATCTTAAAAAATATTTAATAAAATATAAAATTTTAATTTTTTTTAATGAAATTAAACATTATATGTATAAACTAAAACAAATATTTAATTAATATCAACTAACTAAACTCTATATTTAAAAATTCTACCTAAATTTGAAGATCTAATTGGAGACAGCTAAGGAACAAGCTAATTAAAAAGCTTGCTTATATTTTTCTTCTTCATTTATCGATGACAAAGCTGCAATAATGAATGCATGGATGCTCTTCTACATGTCTCAAAAAACATGAATTCTCTACCTTAGCAATTGTACCAAATGCCTACATGTCACTCTATAGGCAAAATTTAAACAAGAATTGACACATGTTAAACACACACTTTTCAAAACTAAAATATGAACCATGTTTTTTTTTTGGGGGTTACAATGGGAATGCGTATAACCTTTTATTATCTCAACCAAGGTTTATTTAATTAATTAATCAATGATTTTTATGTTTTTTATTTACTTGGTTTTCGTCATGTCTAGGTTTTTGATTTAGGATTGTATCTACTATAATCTATTCTCATTTTGGTCAAATTCAATCTAAGTGAGTGAGACCTCAGAGATGTAGGTTTCAAACCACTAAATTCAAACTGGTAAGAACTTAGTTTCATGTCAAATGTAGAACTTACCATGCTCATATGAATCATTGATTTGATTATAAGGGTTTTGACATGGTTGTCACACAAAATAGAATAACATCGGTGCAGTACTTAGTCAATGCTTATGTATAAATAATCTTATCATAATAATTTGCAGACATATTCAAATTGAATTGTCACTAAGAAGGTTTATTAGACCACATGCCTAAGAAATTTTAATATGTAAATAACCCCATGACAAGTCTCATTTGCATTGCTTTGCAAGCTTACAAGAATGGATCCCAAATAACAAACCATGTTTATTAGCCCTTGACTTTGGCTTTGCTTGCCTACTAGTTTCTCCCACCACCATTGGCATGAAAGTGGGGTATTTCCCCACTTACAACTACTATTATTTACCTTTCTCTTTTATGGATGCTTCTCTCTACACCCATCTCATCTATGCCTTAGGTCTGAAGTTCTTGATATTCTTCCCCTATGGCCTTATGTTTTATTCTTCATCAAGTTAAAGTACATCAGTACCTATATTTCATCTTTTACAGTGTGAATTGTTTGATGTCATTTTATGTACCAATAAGTTCCTAATTTAAATTTAATTATCTTTTCATTCATAATAATTGTAATTTATTTTATTCAAAAGTGTACCAAGTCTTCACATGAGATTATATTTACACATAGAAAAATAATAAGTACACAAGAGAGTACAACAATCATTGAACTTGAAAAGAGATAAAAGATGATGGAATGATCACACCTTGATATTTTCTAGATATCTAATAATAGATATGGGATGTAGAAGTTTATATCTACCTTTTTGCAAAAATTGGACCTCATACTGTACAAGGACAAAATTGGTGACTACACTGATCATTCCCTAGGCGAGATTGTTAATGAACTATTTTGACTATCATATATGTCTTGGTATAATTGTCTATTGCACTATTTTATAGGTTTTGATTTTTTGTGTCTATACACCATTAGATGTCATATTTGTCTATACATGTGATTCCCCAATATATTAGGTAGAAATTAAAAAATGATGTTGTATTCCTTCTATGACCTAATTTACCATCAACACACAAAATAAATTTATGGGTTGAGAAACCACTATGGTAATGTAGACACTTATCCCACATTTCAAAATCAAACTTTAACATAGTTTCATAAAGTGTGAATGGAATCTTGAGTAAGGGGTTTGAAGCTTATCTTTCTAGATGTGAAAATACAACTACATACAATATGTTGAAACCATATTTTGGTAGAAGAGGGATACACACAAAGATGACTCCATCACAATTTTAGTAAAATATAAGGCAAGAGCTCATACTAATCAGGATTATGGAGTAGAATAGAGGATACTTGATTTCTCTCTCACATGCATAGATAATGCCTTGCATTGACTTGGTATAAATAGGATGCTCTGAGGACATGATTTATACTTAGGCCAACTCAATAAATGGTCAAAAACAATGTAATTAAGGCAAATTGAACATAACCAAAGGAAAAGGACCCACAAACTAATGAATGATAAGATCAATAGATTGATGATCATGTCTAAGGTGAAATTACATCACGAGTTAGAGTAGAAACATGTAATTGTAAAAATAGGCTTGTGGCTAGAAACTGAAGATACTATTTAAGTATAAGAATCATTTTTAAGGCTTAGGACCAAATTAGGGGTATTTTGGGGTAGGAGAAGTCCTAAAAAAAAACAAATATACATAACTACAACAATCATGACAATGCATAGGAAAGAAACTATAGAAAAATATCATTGTACAAAAAATATGTTTACATAATACTCCTAATTTGATGTGTGCATATGACTAAATGCATGTGTGTACCAGAGTATAAGACCCATATTTATTATGGGGCCCTTCATATCTAGATAGTTATGTAATCATAAATCAATCACTACACTCACCCCTTGGCCCATATATGGATTGGGAGATTAGAAGAATAGTGACAACTGTCGGCACTCGACCCCTATCTATATATATATCTCATTAGGGGATTGCAATCTAGAGTTTAATTGGCACAATATATAGATAGAGATAAAGTTTCATTGACATTGGCATTGGGATAGTCTATAATTTAATTGGCACCCCAACTCCATATGTAGATATATAAATCTCAATCCCAATCGAGTGTCCATATAAATATGAATAATTTAAGTATGCACTTTCACCTACGTAGGGAGGTCTATTAAATGGGTTGAATGATGTTCAAGATAAGCTCTATCCACACTGATATTTTTAGCACACTTGAAACAATTACCAATTGCTACAAGTAGTCATCATTGAAATAATAAACTTGAACTTTGAAAATTGAAAATGAAATTTTAATTTAAAAAGAGAGTAGGAACAAATAAAATTATTTTGCATCAAACCTAATGTTTCTACCATGTGAAAAAATGCTCATATTATGATTAAATTTTTTTTATGACAAACACTAAATTATATCCAAAACTTCCCTTGGATCTTTGTGAAGCCAATCCACTTACTGATCAAGGACTTGTAGATAAATTTTATCTTCAGAGAGCCCTAACTATTTCTTAGCAACTTTTGCAGTATGGTGGGATAAGAAATTTCTCAAGTAGATGTATTTTGAAAAATATTTGAGTATTTTTTTTCTCTATTTGCTCAATTTATTTTTGAAAAATGACTTTATATATTATCCCCTTTTGAGGTGATGGATCAAATAATAAATCTCTTTAATTACTCATCTCATAATAATAGAGCTACAAACACCATGTGTAATAGTAATATAAATAGTCACAAACAATTTTGTATTTCCATTAAATACATATAATTATTGTAAAATAGTACATGCAAAAATTCAAAATATGATATATATGATACTATTCATTCCCAAAATTTAATTCCCCAAGGATATAATTCCCCATATGGCACAATAAGATAAGGGAAAATATCATCCCTCATATCATAAAATATGACCCTAGTAAAGATAAATATATTAATGAGAAACACACACAGGTAGCCTTCCCCCATAGATGCATGGTATATAATATGGTAACATAAACACCAATAAAGTATATCATAATATAAATGTGTGATATAGATCATGGAAACAAATGAAATATAACAATACCCATTCTATAAATCATGAAAATAAGAATAAATATAACAATAAAAGATACCCTAGAGGTTAATATTAAAAAAATTAGTGAGACAACATGCAAGAAAGGAACTCACATGGTATAACAATAAGAAGATCCTCTATGGAAAAGGACATAATAAAAAGTATACACATGCACATATAAGCAAGAAATCACTCACAATACTCAATATAACCAATCCATGTCAATATCACTATAACACACAAGATACGGGAACTAATAAGATATATATAATCTATATAAACTAAATCAATATGTTATATAGATAGTAACAAAAAAATTGCCATAATAATCCCTTGTATTAAGATGTTCTGAGCATAATCATGCAACCAATGTGACCATGCCCCTAGGGTTTTAGTCATGTAGCCATATGATATCTTAATGAACCACAATCATATATGTATATACATACATGTATATATGTATATATGAATGCATGTATATATGTATGTATGTATACATATACATACATACATACATGTGTGTGTATACATACACACACACATATTTATATTATATGTATATATACACACATATATACATATATATATATATATATATATATATATATATATATATATATATATATATATATATACATACATACATACATACATATATATATATATATATATATATATACACATACATACATATATACATGTGTGTGTATACATACACACACACACATATTTATATTATATGTATATATACACACATATATACATATATATATATATATATACACACACACACACACACACACACACATGTATACACACACACACACACACACACACACACACACACACACACACATATACACACATGTATACATACATACATATACATATATAACCATATGTGCATACACGCACACACACAAACACACACACATGGCACCTGATCAAATGAGTACCATAAGGAACATGTGCATATGGATGTGAAAACCTCTAGCATAGGTAGATAAATAATAGAAGCCAAAGAGAACTAATAGGAGGAAGAAAATGAATAGGACTCCAAGAAACCTACAAATTTGATTATGACTCAATGCATGTTAAGACAAGAGGTCTCAATATGTGTGTTTTCATCATCGAGAAGTTAGTGTAAGTGTTTGGAATAGGATTAAAAAATAAAAGGGATATGGCCATTAAAACATAGACCATGTGACTAGAATAATTTCAATGTAAGGGAAGGAAATTTATAAGGCACCAAGTCTAATAGATATAAGAATGTTTTAAAAATATGAGGAGGAAAGCACATAAAATGCACAACATACAAAATAATGAATCTATATATAGTAATAAGGATATAGTACAATAAGGATGTATTAATGAATCTTAAGGTGTGGGCTAGTAGAGCTAACTAATAATTTGTTCTATGTCATCAAATGTATGATAATAAGAGTCTGATATGTAACTATATGTAACTCAAAAATGATCATGAGATGTGAAATGAATATCATTATCCCCAAAAGTAATATGCACATAATGGACTTTAGGAGTTACTACTAACTGCGTAGTAATATATCATGGTAAATAAAATGAATTAGGATGTAAATAAACTTTAGTATGTGGATGAATAGGTACTAATATCTTAGAGGGGAAACTATAGGAATTGGAACTCTTGTATGTATGTTGGACCAAGGTATCATAGTCTATAATTTATTAGGTAGCATACAAGATGATGAGAGGAAAGATATAAGGATAAATGATCTCCTCGTTTTTGGAGGCACTAGTTGGTCACATATGTGATCTTTGATGTAATATGGGTCTCTGATTAGGTGTGTTGTGAATAGTATGTTATTCACTATTATATGCAATTTTAATAAAATTATGTTATGTACAATGTATTAATCTAATATGATTAAGTCAAGGGACTCGTATTATAAGATTATATGATTATTCATCTATTATAACATAAAACCAAATTAGTTTGGTCCAAATACCAACCATAAATCATGGAAAGGTGATATTAGGTAATGGTGTGCATAAATTAATATAATAAATGTGATGTAGATAATATTTATAAAAAATAAACCTATCTTAGTATAGAATTTATTGAATACAAATGCCTTTAATTTGAATGAACATGTATATTTTGGTGAAGTATAACCTTCACATAGTGATGATTATGTTGAGTTATATGATTAGGATACTGCACCTGTCACACCTTATGTATAGGATAAACATACTTTATTGAATAAAGACACAATTGATATAAATATTGGAAAAAGGATAATTCTAAAATAAATGAAATTATGTGCCCTTTTAATTCCTCAAATAAATCTACTATGGGATGCATATTTATAAGAAAATTATTTACATGTTTTGCGTTAGTTTAACAAGGTTATACATAATAGTAAAAGCAGATGCAACATGAATAGTTGTGTAAGACCATGAAAAATTATCTTAATATTTAATCAATAAACATGTGTGTGTGTGTGTGTGTGTGTGTGTGTGTGTGTGTGTGTGGTCATCTATAGTCATTTATATAGGTTGATACAACTAATTCTATGGGTGGTGGTGATAGTTAATAGATAGCTATAAGTTATTCCACTATAGTGTCTACATGTGTGAAAACATAAAAACAATACACTTATGAACCTTTGCACCATTAAGAACATGAAAACATTAAAAAAAGCAATCATACTAGTAAATTCAAATATAACATATTAAATCAATATCAATTTTTTACATTTATACCATTTATAATATGTGTGTATATAAAAAATAAATAGATTCAAGGGATGGAACTATCATGAAAAATTAAGTGTATAAGGAGGATTGAATTATAATATGAGGAACAATTTGGAACACTAAAATGACACATTAGACATAATAATTAGGAACATTCACAAGGATATTAGAGTTGTGTTAAACATTAATCTTGTTCCTTAGCCAATATAAAATACCCATGTTATTTGAAATCAAAGATTTAGGAAATATTACTCTAAAAATAATTTATGTTGAATATCTATTGTGGTATGCAAAAGTTGGTATGAGTTTGAATGTTGGGTAGAGTTATATTTCTTTGGATCCACTATTTAATAAAATAATTCATATTTTATAGTACATAAAATATTTAAAAGTTTAATAAGACACCCATAATTCATTTTACATTTTTATCCCTAATTACTCTAGATCATTTTATTGCGTCAACTCCCTCATTTTATTATGAAGTAAACACTTGTCTCATCTAGAGGGATAACATAGAATATAAAAGGAGGTAGTTAAAGACCCATAATCCACTTGATTTTATAATTATACATTTTTAATTCATTTTAAATCATTGACCATTCAGGATCCTTAGTTTATATTCTATTTAGATTAAAAATTTGATTTCTGGGTGAAACTGTTTGTATGGATTTTTATCCGATGCATTTCGAATCACCATATGTGATTCATGAGTAGGCAATTTCTAATGAATGGAACTCCATAATAGCTTCCTTATAAATATTTTATATGTATACTAGATATTTTTTAAAGGTCATAAACAATATTAATGTGTATGAACATTAAAATGAATAACGGTAAGAAGTGAGAAATGTACCTAAATGATTAAACTAACTATCAACGAGTGTGTGTTGGGGGAGAGAGCTATTGTAATAGGTACATGATGGAAAAAAAGAAATGAAAATAGGATTTAGGGAAGAATATTTAAATGTTGATTTAATTAATTAATATTTTATACCACTTTTTATTTAAATTTGTTGGTAATTCAAGTTTAATAAAAACCTAATTTTATTACATCAAATCAAAAACCATGCACACAATTTCACCAAATAATCAACTAGTCACTCTTATGGATTGGAAAATGTAAAATATCTATTTATAATGTTTGTAATCTATCTCATAAATTTATAAAAACATAATATCATTTTTGAGGTTTCATGGACATATATCCTTGAGTTATGGCTTTAATAAAAGAACAAAAAATTATATTTTTTTAATCAATATTTATTTTTATTAATTTTTCATGCACCAATATCATTGATTACTAAATATTATTTTATCTCCTTATTTTAGATTTATTTATATATTATATGTTGTACAAACTATACATTTTTCTATCAATGAAATAATGAAATTAAAAAAAAAAAATTTCAATTTTTTTTGCATGTTCAAATATTTTTTATAGTGACTTAAAAATATTGTATGTTTTAAAGTGTCCATTTCCAATGAAAATATTAAATATTATAATTTAAAAAATGTGTAAGGTTAGTGTTCCATTGTTAAAGTTATCCCATTATTAACCCATTTTATCTAGAGGGACATGTGCTAGTTAAGGTATGTGATAATACTCTATAAATATGAATCCTATGTAATTTGGGTATTTTATGGAAGCATAATTCACCAAATTTAATGATGAAATAAAATTTAAGTATTAGTTACATCTTGTGTCAGCTTGGACAATCACCCAGTTTTGAGCTAGGTGTAAATGCACATGTGCATTGAGGATACCCCTGATGCTACATTGGGCACACACTTTAGATGATGCACATGAGTCACTTTGGATCAAAAATTTCCATCCACTATGAAAATTATGTGATCTGATGATCATGAATTTACAAAGTACACCAAATAATTTAAGGATCGGTTCACTAGGCATCACATGGACTTTTGATGGTGTAATCATCTAACCAAAGCTATATAAACACATCAATATAATTAATGAGAACTCAAAAATATGTGCATGTGTATCTATTTAAATCAGCCAGTTTAGATTTTGGTGGCATGATTTCTTGGGAATTCATGCTTATTAAACCTAGACCCAATTCTATTGATGATGCATTAACTTCTAGCTACTAGTAGCTGCATGTTTGGGTGGGAACACATTGAAAAAATAGTTTAAAGGGCTATAAATGGATCACCAAGACTAATTTTTAAGTGTGATGGATGAGGAAAGATAATGAAACTCATATAAATTTTACCTAATCTTGTAAACATTAGATGATTTTAAAGAAGGGAGGCAACCGGTAGTATCAACTAGAAATCTGAGAATTCTAGGATTGTAAAACTAGAGCGTAGTCTATAATTAATGTAAGAGAATGTGTGTAACTTTGTTTAGAATGATAATATAAATTTTAAGTTTTTGGTTCCATATTAATAGTGTGAACATTAAATTGGATAAATAAAAGGGTATAATTTATTTGCATGGTTCGGTATCCCTTAAGTGGGAACCCATTCCATGACTAAATTAGTTGGTATCAAAGTAATGTTATAAACCTTATCGATCATGGGGATGCATTGTTTATCTAGGATTGTGGGTATGGGAATCATAATATTTTAAAATGTGTTTAGATGAGATGCCATTAAGGAGAGATACCATATGAGGTGCTATGGTGGTAGGGCTAGTATGAAGGTTAAGGATAGAGTATTTGATGTATTGTGTTATAAAAATGTGATTAGATGTTATCAAGGAGGATAAACATCAAGGATTAATCCCAAGTTAAAATGAAAGTGATATCAATGAATAAGGACAAAGGGTTGAAGGCATTGGAGGTAGAGGATATGTTGTGGATCAAGTGTATACTAGAAAAGAGAGAATCTTAGAGGCTATTTCACATTTTGGAAAGGGGACAAAGGTGGAGTTACCATATTTTTATAGATTATTAAACCCATAATAACTTGTTGAATAGATCATTAACATGGATGATTAATTTGAGTACAAAGTCATAAATGAACTACAATGAGTCTGGTTGGTGTAGATATAGTTAAAGGGGCATGTTTAATTATGATGGAAAGAGGTTCAAAATTAAAGACATAGAAAAAGGAAGGAAAATATAGTGAGATTTGAAATAATGGTTTATAAAATAAAGGGAAACTTATTATATATAGATTACCAGGTGGAATTATTCAAGAGACTTCAAAACCATAGACTACAAGGGTTATCATTCAAATAATAAACCAAATAATTCCATAAGATCACTATCAAATCAATCCATAAGGAATTGGACAAGATAAATTTGCATGATAATTAAATGGGTTTCACTTTTGAATCCAAGAATAGTTGAGCATGACTTAAATTTAAACTATGGAGGAAGCCTATCATTTCATTCTCAAGGTAGAAGAAAAATTGTCACATAGACAACCCAATGGTATGAAAGGTAGGGTAATTTTCATGTAATGGGAAAGATGCACTATATAAATGAATATATAGAGACAATACTAATTTAGTAGGGTGTGAGGTAGTGTGTAAACCTAATATCAAAGTGAAATGTGAAAGTTAGAACCAAAGAGTGTGAGGGGAGGATATGACTTGTCCTAACAACATAAATGATTTGGTCAAGTAAGACAAATAATATTCTTAGGAAAATGTTTTAGATGTGGATAAACCAAATATAGAGCTTATAAATGTTTCCAAGGAATGAATAAGTGAATTTGTAAAATGAATTTAACTGTACATGTCATGTATGTAGATGAGGAATTAGTGGGATCAATATAGCAATCCGAATAACTTGAGTATGTAGAGACACTAATGCTAAGAATATTTTTGTTAAAAACACCATGAGAAAATAATAAACTAACACAAAGGATGTCATTTTTGAACTATATATAAGTTATAATGAAAATGCTACATGGTGATAGTGGAAAACATCAACACAAACAACTTGGTGTAATGCAAAATAATAGGTAAATTAGGGATGAAGAGGGTGAAAAACCAAACCCTCACAAAGTTTCATGGTTATAGAATACCCTGTAGGTATTTACCAATGAATTATGTTTGATAAATTTATGTATATGTGCATATCAAGATGAGGTATGCTATGATGCAATGCTTATGAATGACTTTTGGGAATATAGTGGTAGTTTGACCATAAGGTAGTACATTATGGTTAGGTGAACACTTATTTCTTAGAAAATGATGGGATAATATTAACTTTTAGTCCTTTGAAAGATGATTAATAAATGAGCTATAATAACATTCACGCAAGGGTATATATGTTACAAGTAAAGAGTTTCTAAAATAAGCAATGGAAGAGACATATTTCTTACTCATTCTAAAATTAGTGAAATAAAAATGAATAGGTGCCCATACAGGAGAAAAAAACATTCCCATGCAAATTAAAGTAGTTAGATGATTTCACAAACATTGTGTTAAGTGAATTATTAGAAACACTACCACATGTCAAAATAATCCATTAGTGGATTTGATTCTAATTGTAAGATTACCAAATAATGTCACACATAAGATGATAATATAGGATAATGAGGAAGTGCATAGATAAGTACATGAGTTTATAGATAAAGTGATGATAAATGAGAATTTTTCCCCATATGTGGTACCTATAATACTAACATGAGATAAGGGAGGAGAGTGAAACATGTGCATAGATTCATGATCCATTAGAAATATCTAGGTATAGATTAAAATTTCCACACATGGATGACCTGATACATTTTTTGAGTGGCATGAGATACTTCAACAATGTTTCTCTAAAGAGTGGATATCACCATATCCATATTCATGAATGGGATGATTGTAAGATGACATCCAAGACAAAGGAAAGGTTATATGAATGGTTTGATTTGAAATTTTGATTAAAAAATGTACCCAACATGTCAATGAGGCTCATGAACAAGATGTTTAATCCATTCTTAGGTAGGTACATCATTATATATCTAGATGATATCTTATTATTTATAAATACCAAGGAAGAAAAATGTGGTACATCTATGGAATGTGTTGGATAAGTTGTGCCAAGAAAGGTTGTTAATCAATGTGAAGAAATATAATTTTATGAATGAAGATTTGATATATTTGGATTCTATAATATCTTGATAAGGGTACAAAATGGACCCTAGGAAGGTGCATCTAATAGTTGAATGTACATCACCAAGGAGTATGTTTGAAGCCCAAAATTTTTATGTTCCTTCTAGCTTCTATCAAAATTACATTAGGAAATTTAGTGGGATAAATGTCATAATCAAAAAATAATATGAGGTGATTGGAAGGAATTTGCATTGACAAAGGAGGTAGAGTGTAGTTTCCAAAAAATAAATAAGAAGCTAATTGAATAACCAATATTTTTGGTGTAATCTTTTAATAATATATTCCAAGTCGACTATGACATGAGAGGTGCAATAGTAAACATGGTTTTAATCTAAGAAGGGATACCAATAGTTCATTTTAAAAATAAACTAAATGATTCAAATCACAAATATCTGATCTATGACCAAGAATTATATGTTATTATGTAGGTTTTGAATAAAATTAACCAAATTTTTTATTACTAAATTAATTTATGTTATACATCGATCATTAAGCCCTAAAATTCATCAATATATATGGAAAGATAAACCAAAGGCTCATGATGTGGGTGGATTACTTGCAATGTTATAGGTCTATGTTTAAGCATTAAATCAAAAAATTATACAGGTTCACAAACATGCTAAGTAGGGGAGTGCTAGTGATGAATGAGATGAGGTTTTGGGTATTAAGATTTGCTTTGATCAAAGGATTGTATTTGGAGGATGATGATTTTAAAGCTTTGTGGAAGCCCTACATAGATTTGATTAGCATGGATCAAACATTATGGATAGATTATTTGGTTCAAGAGGGGATGATTCTCAAAGGAGTGTAATTGTGCATCCCAAAGGGTTCAATGTATGAAAAGTTTATTAAGGAAAAATAGAATGGGAGATTATCAAGGAACTTCCTAGTGATAAAATGTTGGCATTATTGGGTGAGAATTATTATTTTCCAAGGATGGGTATAGAAGTGCAAAAGTATGTACATGAGTGGCAAATTTTCCAATTATCAAAAGGAAGGAGACACAATAAAAGGTTATAAAAACCCTTAATCATTCCAAATAAGCTATGTGAGGATATCAATATGTACTTTGTGCTTGGGTTACCAAGAAAACAAAGAGGCCATTATTCCAATTTCATAGTGGTGATCATTTCTCAAATATAGCAAACTTTATCTCTTGCATAAGGATGTAAAATACTAATTTTTTTGCTAATATGTTATTTATAAAGGTGGTGAAACTACATGGTTTGTCATGTAACAATGTATCACATAAAAACCCAAAATTTTAAGACCATTTTTAGTGCACATTATGGAATAAACTAGGAATAAGGTTGGGTTTCTATTTTTCATTCCATTTGTAGACCAATGGATAAATCAAGATTTTCAACTGAAGAATATGAAATTTATTAATATGTATGGTGGGAGAAAAAATAGTACAATTGGACATGGTTTTGGCATAAGAATAATTTTCATATAATAATTTTATAAACAAAAGCAATAAGAATACACCATTTCAATTTGTTTTATGGGTTAGTCCCATTGAGGTCTTTGAGATAAAGGAGATAGGAGGAATTCATGGAGGCAGAGCCAAGGTATAATAATATGTGGAATATATGCATAAGTTGTTTGAGGAAGAAATATATAGGCTCAAATAAAATAAGTTAATATATAGTTAACACTCCAATGGAGGTGTAGGAGGAAAAAATTCAAGGAAGGAGACTTGGTTCTAAAAGTTTACACAAGTAAATATTTCCTCATGGAACCTATAATGATCTAAAGCTGATGAAAATAATACCATGTCAAATAATTCAAATTTTCCTAAAAAAATCATATGAGGTTGAGTTTATATAAGGAATAGATATATCACCTGTCTTTAATGTGGTAGACCTATACAAATTTTATGTGGCATAAAGATAAGATGAGATAGGGGAAGATATAAATGGTGAGCCTCTTGATTTGAGAATAAAATTACCTTAGAAGGAGAGGGAGGAAATTGATAACATTTTAATCTCCAAGGTGATCAAAATAACACACAAAAAGAATAAAATGAATACCTTGTCACGTGGTAAGAATCACACAATAGAAGATGCATCATGGTTAGACCTTGAAAGTATTAGTCGTTATGGATAAGACCTCAAAATTTTTAATTTGTGATCCAAAGATCACATTTTAGTTACTTGGGGTGTTTGATGCAAGTGAAACAATAACAATTATTTTTCTCAAATCGAAAACCAAAATTGTGTTCATGGCACCTTTCTCGACATGATGACATAAGATAGCATCATATTCACACATGCACTAGCATGATCTAAAATATAGACCATATTAGATTAATTATTGATCCTTGTCTAAGGTTAAAACACACTTAAAGGATATTATAAGAGTGTTACCTTTTAGAACTATATAGTTTGTGGTGTATTAGTGTACAAGTACACACTCATAAACTTCAAATTTTATACACATCATGTGTCTTCCTAATAAGACCATTTGAAGGAACTTAAATTTACTTAATTATATTATTCTTCATAGTATATTTAGGATTAAAGGTTTGGGTGGTTATTTAGTTTCTCCTTGAAACAATTACAAGACAACATCTTACAATGAAGTAAAGAGTACTAGGGTAGACAACCCTATGAACCAAACTCAATGTTAAACATTATCACACTATTAAGATGCTAATGATAATTCATTAACCATATGAGAAATGTTTGCACACTCAATATAAAAACATTAACCATCATTTTTACTTTAGCAAAAAGTAAGAGAATCACCTCTTAATGGTCATTTTAAACATCCATATTGATCTATAATACATGGGTTAAATACCAAATATAATGAAATACCATTTATGATTAAATATGTATACTAATGATAGTGTAGGAAAATAAAATAATGCTACCTGCTAAGATTATATAAACATAATATTTGAATTAAGGGTCATGGAACCATACAACCTTACCAAAGTTAGTTTAATAATTAATAACACGCTTCATCTTAAAGTATATTGATAACTTATTGCATTAAATCTAATCTTAACATGATTTAATCCAATTCAACATGATAAAAAGTAGTGCAACCAGTATAAAAACACTATTGAAAAGGGGATTAGTTCATGTTATAATGAAAAATAAGCATAAAAAATAAGAAACATAACACCCTAGGCATAGTCCTTGGATTGGGCAAGCTCTATGAGAATGTAAATAAAATAGAAATACATAACCCATAAAACTATACCTTCTTAATGGATTCATTCTCCAAGCTAGATTGTAAGTGTGTTTTTGCCTAGATTGTAGAGCTAGGAGTCTTTGTAAATTCCATAACTTCATGTGGATGACATCTCCACTTGACTACTTTTGATTTGGGTAAAGAGTGGAAGAAAGTTTGATTCTTTTGTTTGATTTATGTAAAGTGATTTTCACTAGAAAAGGTTGTCTATAATGGTAAATGACCCTTGTATTTATAGACTTCTTAGACTAATTTTGAGTATCAGATGAAGATCAAGATGTGTGGCTAGAATTTAGTCCATTTAAGAGAGTTAATTACATAAAGGTTTGGGGTTTGAGTCTACATTAATTAGGCATGGGTTTAATTTTTTGATATTTTCTTTCGTTTATGCCAAGACTTGATAAATTTCCAGGTGATGTCATGTTTTTATATATTTTAATTCACTATCCATGTGAGTGGAGAAATAATTCAATTAATGAATTAAGAAATATGAAATTCCAAAATCAATGGAATTTCCCATTAGAGGAATATTAGATTAATTAACAAAAGGTTAATTGACTTAATACAAAATGATGTGAATTTTGAAATTAAAATAACTATTTGACCTAATTAATCCAAAAAGTCTATTGAAAGGACATAATTTGACTTATGATTAATTAACCAAAGTTGATGATTGGATATGGTGCATTTCCCCAATCAAGGATGCCCAACATATTTCAAAATATGCATGTCAAGTGCACAAGTAAATTTGGGTGTTTCAGTGATTTTAAACCTAATTTACACTTATTGTAGAAAGTCATTTTGATTGAAAATTCAATATAAGAGTGATGAAATTGGACTGTCTATATTTCACCCCTATTTTAAAGAAAGTTTCAAGACAATAGATAAAGCAATGAATTTTCAAAAAATGAAAAAGTCATATAAAATGATTTGATAATGATTAAAGAATGATGTGTTCAAAATTTGTTGACATTTGTTCAATTTTATTAAAATGAGTACACACCCATGCCCTAAGAAATGTTTAAGATGCCTAGGATTCCCCTTTGATGTATTGGATAAAAAATAATTACAATGGATAAAACCTCAAAAAGAAGAAAATAATACATTTTATGGCAAAAGAGGTTGAGAAATAGAGAAATTAGAAGAAAATGAAAGGAAAAATGAACCATAGAGTCATCTATAGGTTTCTAGGGAAGAAAAAGGATGTAATGAGAGGGTAAAGATTTTAATTTGAAGATATAAACATACCCCTAGGTGGTGAAAATAGTTCATTTTCACCATCCCCTATTGAAAACTTGAGCTCTAGACTTTGGACATGAGACCTTCAATTGAAATACATGTTATCCATGGTAGAGACACCTTAGTAAGTGACTCCATGAGTATAGGTGGCCAATAAGGAGCACAGCCTCAGTAGGTACATTTGTGTTTGTAAAATTATCTCATTTAATGGTTATTATAATTAGGACATCTAGTGAAATCACCATTTTTTTTTTTTGAAAATGATGATATCACAACAAATGTAGATATCTCTAGTAAAATAGTGATATCACAACTAAAAATGGTGGTATCAGATCAATTCAATGATATCACCTAAAAGGGTGGGAAATGTTGAAATGAATATAAAACCTAAATAGTTTGAAATTGTTGAAATGATGAGAAAGTGATGAAAATGGTGATAAATCCCTATCAAATGGTGATATCACCATGACAAATGATGAGAACTTAAAAATGGCCAAAGAGATAAGAAATAGTGATAACACCTTACATAGTGGTGATATCATCTTATTAAATGATGATATTTTCCTGTTAAACAATGATAATGTTAAAATAACCAAAAATTTGGGAAATGGAAATAACACTCTATGAAATAGCTAGATCATCATGGGAAACGATGATAATGCCTTGCTAAATGGTGGGATTACCTTGGGAATCAATGATATAAAAAAAATTGGTATAAAAGTCCCAATTAGAAAATGGATTGAATTATAAGAAGTAGTTGTCTAAATGAGAATGTATAATTGTGTGACTTAGATAGATATAATGATTGATTTTGATGTCAAGGTAGTGTGTTTAATGATAATTATTATCAATTATCTAGATAAATATTTTTTACATAGTGTGTTAACATGCTTTTGATTTACATGAGTGAGTTTTAGTATTGATTTCCCATGAGTAGCACTCGCACATCATACGATGGCAAAGAATATGGATGGAGGATACCTTGGAATTATTAAAAGTAGTTAGATTGAGACACATTGTAAATATGCATGCAATTTGAGAAGATATAGCTTACTTATTAGTGTTGGACAAGCATTGGCATTCAAATATGATAACCTTACACCTACTTAATAGGGAGGAAACTATTGCAATCGAGGATGTGTTTTGAATACTTTGCATTATCACTCATGGTTCTATGGTTTACTTGATGCATAATGGATAGTTCATATTAGTAGAAGCTTTGATTAACATCATCAAAATTGTGCCTAAGGATTTAGTTATCGATATAGATGCATTGGAGGACCTGCCCTAAGGTCCTACAGATGGATATTAACCATTGATTGACAAGGATTTTGTGATTTTGATGGATCTTGTTAGTGGCATATTAAATCTTGACAAAAGTGGTTGATTATTTCATATAAGCATGATAAGAGTGATCTAAGATATTACAGACTTGACAACATGTTTTTTCTAGGGACTAGTATTATTAGTCTAGATATACATATATTTACATACGATGGGTTATCATCAAGGTGGGAGCATTAGGCCCTACACACTAATTTTGATCTAGGCATGGGATCACATTACTATAGAGTGACTAGCGGGGGATATATGATAATATCATCTAGAGTATCCATTAATTTATGGTTGGTACTTGATGGGAGGGAACCAATGAGGCCACCAAAGAGACGTGCATTTATACAGATGCATGATTGATGAGATGGTGAATGAAGACTTTATGTAGCACCCATACATGCATATAAACCTTAGTTGGTGAGAGGATTACACTTTGACATAATATATGACCACTTCATGCTACATTACAAGTCACCATGGATTCATAATGGAGTGATATTAGCTAAATTACATATAGAGCAAGTTTGGGTAACAACAAGAAATATATAATGGGCCTCACTATTTTTATCATGTAACCCAAGAGATTAGATAGTGATGCCCTCCCCCATCCATAGAGTGATAACAATTATAAGCCTCTTGAAATTATAGCCAATGGAATGGAAATATTATGGATGGGTAGAATATGTAGGGCAACAACCACATATGTAGACTGGTAGGCCTAATTAAGACCACTACAAATTACTAGAACTAGGCCTCCATCAGGTGAATAACTAAGGCCATAATTATATAGATAGAATAAGAAAACACATATTTAGGTATAGGGGTAGAGGGAAATGTCAATGTAGGTGGCCATACATATATAAGAACCATTTTAATAGGTACCTTTACAACAAGCCATACCTATGATTTTAAACTCTAGCATTGAGAGTATTAGAAGTAGTAGCAACAATAGTGATAATGGTAGTAGTAGTAGTAGTAGTAGTGAAAGAGTCTTTAGAGTAGGACATTGAGATGGGAAAGTGCCTCAAATAAGATGGAGATGAGGTAAAGATATACATACATGAAATGAAGGTGACCCTTGCTATCGTAGGAGGATCAAGATCAGGCTAGGCAAGGCCATCTTAGTTAGGTAGATCAGAGGCCAACTAACCCACCATAAACAAGTTGGAAAGGGAGATAAAAAATAGGATTATAGATATATCAAGGCTATAAGATTAGGTGGTTAGGTTATGGAGACAACTTACATGGGATTAGAGAGAGACTACCAAGATACAAGGCAAGTTTATTAAATTGGAGGGTCTCATCTCAAATCAAGACATAAATATCCAAAATAAAGAGGAAGGCAGCCTAGATGAAATATATTTAGGGCCAAGTCACATTTAGGGATGAAAATATATTCATATTTATTAATCAATAAGATAGGGCCATGATTGATGCATAATGTCTTCGTAGGGATAAAAATATAGATAGAAGGACTATGGCAGAGTAGAGTTTGGCCATAGCACTAGATGATGTGGTGTAGGCCAAGGATGATGTGGTATGGGCCAGTGAAGAGGATAAATATTTTTAGAGTTTATGAGTCAATGGTACTATTAGGGTCTAGGGCACCAATATTTAGGGATCACACTTAGAGCTACAGGTTAAACTACACATACAAATTGTGACATACTATGACATTAGAGAAATCAATGGCATAGCCTCCCCCATAATAGAGAGTGATGGGCCCACCATAGTAGCAACCACCACATGGTATAAGGTAGATTTTACAATAGGTGAGTCCATAGAGGATCCATCCTAGGGATGATTAGAATCAGAGATGATGCTTGAATACAGATTTACATTTTACTTTTTGTGATGTATACATCTTGATGTATGTAGATGCTTGAATACAGATTTACATTTTAATTTTTGTGATGTGTACATCTTTATATATATATATATATATATATATATATATATATATATATATATATATATATATATATATATATATATATATATGATAAGAAACAAGGTTAACATGGGTCCCTTGCACTTTATATGGATAAGAAAAGATTTACAAAAATGACCTACTAGGAGTTTGTCAATTGACAATTTTGAGGTCAACCAAAAGATAAACAAAGCCAACAAACTAATGAGTCTAAAAATAATAGTCCACAAAAATTTCTAGTTGATACCAAAGGATTAAAATACTAATACCAAAGAGATGATAAAACAAAATAAATCAATATAAAACCCTGAGAACAAAGGAATTAAACAATTATATCATTTACCTTTACCTCCACCTCCACTGCCTCTGGGCTAACTTTAGGTAGAGTTATGGCAATATCCTTCGACCACCTACTAGTCACCCCTTAGAGTCTAGTTTTCATACCACCAAACAATGTTCAAACATGGATGTTATCCATCTTTCCTTGTATTATCTAAGTAATCACCCTCCTAGGAACTTGAGCCATCTATGAAGGAGCCAAACCCTTACCTCAAACCATGGTCTTGGCCATAAATTTAACCACCTCCACACAATCTTTATCATGTATGATGTCCTTCTAGACTTCTAATTCATAGATTGGACTCTTGATATTAAATAAAGGGGGATGAGAGATAAATATCCCATCAAATAAGGAGGATGGAAAAACTTGGTGTGAAATATTTCACAAAACCCAACAAAGTCACTAGCCTTGATTCTATAGACCTGAATGTAGACAACAAAACTAGCCCAAGACCACCTGAACCTAAAAATGGAAGAACTAAGAAGGGACCAGTATCCATAGATGCAATGTCCTCCAAAAACACCTTGCGATAAGTTAGGTTCACAAAAACTTTGACCACATCGATAACCACTTGTTTATTAGATAGTAGAACCAAAATATTATGGGAAAACATTGTTGCCATCTATGGATTAACTCTACTAGAGAAGTTTTTGCAAAGGTAATACTTACCCAAAATACTAAAAATTACTTGCAATGATTCCTCCTTCAAAACCCATAAAATCTTCATAATGCAAGTTCAAGACACCTGCTCACAAAAGGCCATTTACTTAGCCTCACTACTAACCAAAACTATTAGAACTTCAATGCCATAGCTGTTACATGATCCATTCTAAAAAAAACTACAAATGCCAAACAACCTGAAGAGACAAAAGAGCCAATGAGTAAGGAAATCCATGTAGAATTATGTAGAAGCGTATCCAAAAAAAAGGTAGGTAAATAAATAACCCACTGACATAAAAGCTTACTAACACAACTCACTTTGCCAAAACAATGTTCTATCCATTCTCACATGCCAATTGAAAATCCAATTAGTATTTGTTTAATAATTGGTAGGTTGGGATTAAAATCCAAGTTCAATATAATGAGCACCTTTGAAATCCTCCCATGTCACTCAATGGTTATCAATCCTTTTTTCATCTAATTAGTCTATTCCAAAATTTATGAGGAAATCAATAGTAGAGTTAGATTCCCTAAAGTAATGATCACAATCCCACCCTAAAAAATTCAAGGTACTCCTAGGATTTCATAATAATATTCTCTAATTTCTATGAAATGATAGTTTAAATATTTAAAGTAATCAAAATAGGTTAGTCCCCTTCAACCATGATTTTTTCAATACCACATTGAACTACCATATTGAGCCCTATCACTAGATCTTGAGCTTTAGATTCATTGTTAATCCCATCTAGGAGCTTTAAAGATGTATCCTAATGAGAGAAATGATACAATCCCTTAAGATAGAAATAACTCTAGAAGCCTTGAGATTGCCTCTAGAGGCTCCATCAAGATTCAGTTTGAACAACCCTAGAGGAGGAGGAAGCTAAATTACATGGTATTTGGGATTTACTTTGACTGAAGATACTATTTAACCATTAATGAATGGAAGAACAATGAGCTTCTATTTGGAATACTTTTCATATCCCAATCTAATAGGCTACCTTTTCTTTTTTTTACTTGATAAGAGATAACCTTAAAGATTGTCACCTTTGATTATTTCAAAATGGAAAAAAGCATTTTTTATTTACCTTAAAAAATGCATTTTTTTCTCTCCCTCTAATTTATCCAAACAAGAATAGTTAGACTCACCCTCCATAAGCCAAACAAGGAGTTTTTAAGATCCCTAATTGACCAAGAAGAGAATGCATTGAACATAGAGGAAGGACATGCCCAAGACCATTCCAACTTGCAACATAAATAGGACTAGCACTGACAACAAAGGGACAAGAATAAAAGTTATGGTTAGCTTAATCTTCTACAAATTTTCAAATACCATAATATGAAGGGCCAGTAAATCCAATTTTGAACAAATGATCTTGTGTTAGGATATGATTCTGCATTTTCAATCATGTAAAGGCTCCAAATTTTTGAAGACCCTCCTTACCCTAACACAAGAAATAAACCCCTCCCATAAGATCATCTATTGCCTCCACCATCTAATAACCAAGACTCATTGAATACTTACCAAACTTATCTCAAATATAGTGCAATGAGTCTTCCCTAGAATTAAGAAAAACTTTCTACTTTGTCAGGGATTCTTTCACCAGTCTTCCCTGATCTTCAAGAATATTAATAAAATCAAATTTCTTAAAAGACCAAGAAGATAGACCCTGCGACTAATTCAATTCAAGATAATTCACTATTGAGACTCCTTAGGCAATAGAAAGTCATTTTCACCTCAAACAAATTGGGAATCTATGTCATAGGTTTATGCATGTTCTAAGAATCCTCTAATAAATTTGTGAGGCTAACATTATTAATGGTCTAAGACACATGTTCTATAATTATAGATCTGCATTTCAACAAAAAATTCCAAAAATGTGAACATTTTTAGGGGCTATAAATAGAAACTATACTTCTAGGATTATCTAAGTTCAAATATTTCCAACAAATAAGTCTACACCAAAGAGAATTTGGTTTAGAGATCATCCCCCAAACCAACTTGGCTCCCAGAGCCCAATTTTGGAGACTCAGACTTTTCACCCTAGCACCTCCCATCCTTTTAGCCTTGAAAAACCTATCCCACTTAAACAAAAGAATATTATTCTTATCAATTTTACTTTCCACAAGAAATCCTTTATAATTTTAATCAAAATCTTTACTACCTATCTAGGTGGATGAAAAACTAAAAGGTAATAAATGAGAAGGGAGCTCAAAACAAATGTAATAAGAGTGATATGCCCAGCTAAAGAAAGTCACTTCTCTTTCCATGAAGCCAATCAAGCCTTGAATTAATTGATTAGGATATCCCAACAAACACTTTTACCAGCACCAACGAAGAGTGGAATGCCTAGATATTTGGAAGGCATTTTCTTAATCTAAAATCCCATAAAAAGTGAGATTTCTTGTTGAACCTACTCCAAATAATTGATAAAGTAAAGCTTAGATTTTATTTCATTTACCATTTGACCTGAATCTTCCTCATAACTTGAGAGAATACTCTTGAAAAATTGAGATTTTATGTATATCATCAATAAATTGTTGGTGTGTGAGACTTTCTAAGCCTTTTGAAACATGAATCCCACTCAACCAAGAATCTAGTTTAGCTTACTTAACTACACAACCCAAAGCTTATACCAAAAAAATGAAAAGAAAAGGGAAAGAGGGTTCCCTTGTTGAAGGCCCCTAGAAGACTCAAAGAACCCTACCGTACCTCCATTAACCAAGACAAAGAATTTTAGACCCAAAACACAACTGAAAACCTAGTTGCACCAAGCTTGATCAAAACCAAATTTCTCCAAGACTTTGATAAAAAAATCATCAATTCACTATATCATAAGATTTACTAATGTAAATATTGATCAACATACCTTTCCTATGAGTGTGATAGAGAATTCATAATTTCACAAGCAATTATAATGCCTTCTTGACTATTCTGGCCAAGGACAAACCCTGCTTGCTCCTTTGAGATCAAAGAATCCAAGATGGGTTTTAGTCTCACCGCCATATCTTTAGAAATAATATTATAAGTTGTATTTCATAGAGAAATGGGATAAAAGTCCCCAAAGTTCATTTGTAAATCACCTTTAGGAATAATTGATATGAAAATGACATCAAGATCTAGGATAAATTTCTTTTGTCCTCTTGAGTCTTCAACCATATTCAAGACATCCTCACCAATAATCTCCAAAAAACACTAAAATAAAACTATTGTAAATCCATTAGGAATCGATTCTTTATCTTTCCTAGAGCAAAAACTAAATAGTGAACCTCTTCCAGAGTGAAGGGCACTAAAAGTTTATCAATCTACTCAGGTGTCACTAGCCTAGGAATGAAATCAATTGGCACTTTGAGCATGAAGATCAAAAGACTTATAATCCTTAAGAAAGGAGTCATCCTAATTTCCTTTGATAAGCCCAAACACCTCTTTATTTATTCCAACACAATTTTTAGCTTGCTAAGACCAAAACTTCCCATTATCATGTAACTAAAAAGCTCTAGAAGGGTTTGAACTGGTTTCCAAACTTGAATCTCATATCCCAAATTAGAGGATATATTAATGGGTTGGATATTATAAAACTTTTGTGTATGCTTAGGCTGTCTACACTTGAAACATTTGAAAGGAATATTTTTGATACAAAAAGTTTGAGACCAAGATCTTCCCTAAGCCTTAATGTGGATAAATTCAAGAATTTATGAATCAAAATCCATAAAACCCATAATTCTTGGATAATAAGACAAAATACCCTTTTCAAAGACTATCAATTTCTATAGACTTCTCTAGAATATTTCCTAAAGCAATGGTACAGGAGCATCAACAAAACAATATTATAAACATATAAATACTTGTCAATTTGAAATGTAATAGGTCTTGTGAGCTTCTGGGGGTGTCTTAAGGAGTTTTGGGAGTATATAGTTATCAACTTTATATGGTTGGGGGTGGCCTATCCCAAATCTCTATTTCTTTGGCCAAATATCTAGTAGATCTATATAGGGGATAGGGGGGCCTCTCCTAAATCTCTATTTCTTTGGCCCCCCTCTCCCTCTCTAGTAGATCTATATAGAATGGGGATGGGGATTCTAGTAGATCTATATAGTGGGGGGCCTCTCCCAAATCTCTAGTTGGCCTCTCCCTCTCCCTCTCCCTCTCTATATAGATGGATGGGATGGGGGTCTAGTTGGCCTCTAACACTATGTCTATGGATATGGGGCTGAGGGAGAGCCCATCCCCATCTATATGGCGAGGGGTGAGGGCCTTTATATCTCTATATGGCTCTCCTGTTGGCCTATATAGTATTATATAGGGGCGCCAATGCCCCCCACCCCATATCTAAACTGAATAGAAACTCTATCTCTATACAGACTACACTCACACCTCGATCTATCGATCGAGAGCATAAATGCCGTTCGTCTGCGAAAAGCCGCTCCACGATGGTAGAGTCTCATCCTGCGTGTTGGCCGAAGTTGCAATAGTCACATTGAACCCTCGGATATGCTCAAAAATCTCAAAATGATCTTCTAGTTCCGGGAAGAATTTGCAAAACTCTGTCTCCATCGGGAACTGGATGGAGTTTTTTCGTATCCAGACCGGAAGGTCATTTTCTGACATGACTACCGAAATATTTTCCAAGAAATTATACATCATATGCCCTCAGAGAGTGCTTCCTCATAAGGAATCATGCCCGCTTCGTCGTGTGACTCCCTCTTTCCCCAATGGATTGGCCCGTTCCTAAGAGCACTCGACCCGATTTGCCTATGCAAATCTCTGACCACGCGAAATCTCCATAGCCAATTCTCCATTGGAACGGAATGCCTTTGGAACTACTACGATTTCACACGATCTAGGAACTTCCGTGATGTTGGCGTGATTCGATGTTGGCAACGGATCTTGACGTAATACATTTTCATGATGAAAATGGAGTCCATTGGGTGTGATGAACATAAGTTTACCTCCATATCTATGATACAATGAATGAGCACTGCTATCTGCTCTGCCTCAAATCGAATAGAGAGTGCAGCCTAAACGACTCATGACCGGCCTGCCCTAATCAGAAAGGCCTCCCTAATCAGAAAGGCTAATTAGAAAGGCAGGCCTATACATTTCATTTTCGTAAGGTAAGGATAAGGTAAGGAGTGGAGAGTTAGTTCGTTGTGGCTCACTGCATGTAATCACCGATAGCCCTATCCATACCATACCATACCATACCATATAGATTCTCTGGATTTGGTTCGAGAGGGCAACTCTCTATAGTCGGCACTCAACCGGCCCCCTAAGATCTATCCCTATCTATCTATCTATCTATATGGCGACCCTATAGATCTATCTCTATCTATCTGGGGCTGGCTATCTAGTCGGGGTGAGCGATAGATCTATGAAAACCCCCTAGATATCTATTCCCTATCTAAATAGAGGGGGGCACCTGCCTAGATCTGATCTCTATAGATGGGGATGGGGCCCTATAGATTAGATGGGGCCAATGCCAAAGCCAATGCCAAAGAAACTCTATCTCTATCTCTGACGGGGCCCTATAGATTAGATGGGGCCAATGCCAAAGCCAACTCTATCTCTATCTCTATCTATAGCCAAAGCCAAAGCCAAAGAAACTCTATCTCTATCTATAGCCAAAGCCAATGCCAAAGAAACTCTTATCTCTATATATAGCCAAAAAGAACTCTATATAGCCATCTATCTATACAGTCGAGGGTGTGGCTGTATCTAGTCGTTTGCCCCCTGATTTTTGCTTGCAAGTATTACGTCAAGATCATGCGAGTGCCCCCTATCTATCTATGGGGCACTCCCCGCCCCTATCTATTCTGGGGGCCCTATATCCCTATCCCTATCTCAACAGAGGGAGAGGGGGGCCAACGGCCCTATGTATATAACTGACCCCTATAGGCGCCTGCCCCGCTATATATATATATATAGCCGGGTTGCCCCATCCCATCCCATCCCATCCCATCCCATATATATAAAGAACTATATACACCCAACTAAACTCATATATGTTATATGTCGAGGGTGGCTATATCTATATAGAGATAGTGGGCCCCCTATCTCCCCATATATAGAGAGGGCACAGTATATAGTTATTAACTATGATAGATAGAGATAGAAGGGGGGGGGGGGGGGGCGTGGGGCGCCCCCATATTTGTCTTAGAAAAGTTTACGTCAACATGGTTGAGTTTCCATCCAAAAGGTTAATGTTTAATATTTGAATTGTTGTATAAAATTTGTAAGAGAGTGTGATCATTTCAAAAGGGCATGGACCTCTTTATCATGACCCTAAACGTCTAAAACCATATTGTAAATATCTTTTTTATTTCTTACCATGTGAATCAACCTATAAACTATGAAGAATAAATCTTCTTATGATGAATGAAAAAAAAAAAAAAGAAAAGAAAAAAGAAGAAGAAAAGAAAAGAAGAGAAGTATGAGGATAAGACTCAAAAGAGAGACTCTAGGTCTATTTCAAGACCAAAGCCAAACAAAGACCTATTTCCACATAGAGATAAGAGTCCAATAAAAGTAAATGTACTAGTATAAGGTCGAATGAATCAATCTTTTTGCATAAGTGAGTTGTGGATACCAAGTGACAAAAGAGGAGGAATAAGGCCTCCAGGCTAATGTCTACAAAATTGTATATTTATACATATATATAAAATTTGTCCAAATAAGAAGGATCTATTGGAAATTGTGAAAAAGGAAGTAAAGGCTTTTATATGTATGATAGTCCGTAGGATTGTGGATATTGTACATTGAAGGGATTCCTCAGAGCGAATAAATGAGTAAGATATTGCTATTTATTCCATTCTATGATATTTGAATAATTTGCGATCAGGTTTAAAGTCTATGCAATATAGTCGGCCTTATAAATTCAAATTCTATGATAAACAATTTGTAGGGGCTAAAAAAATTGGGTATTGTTAGTCATCAATATTAGTTTCCTGAGGGATTTTAATGACCTACATTGATATTTTTATGTTACTCAGAATTATAAGTCATCAAGTGTTTGGTGGGATACTAAGCTTGTTACAATAGTATTAATCAGCAGATAGAAGATCTAATTAGTTTTTATAATATAAGTCACCACCATGCATTGTTGATTGGTTTACTCTGGCCGATTGGTCTTTGATTGTTTTTGTATGGTTTTAGCACTTAATGGAAATCGGTTAGATCGAGCAAAGTTAAAGATCGATAGACCAATCCGATATTTGTTTTGATGTCGAAGTGAAACGGGTCACTTGTTTGCTCTCCGTGGACGAGGTCATGCCGTGCAGCATCAGTCGGCGTCTCTGCTCATAACGTACAATCAACTTCGGGATGCCCATTCGAAAGTCTTCAAGCGTTTCAAAGACTTCAAAGACTAATGACTCTCGGCTAATTGCTTAGATGGGCCATGACGTAAAAGAGGCACGCATGGCAGCATCAGTCTGCAAACTCGTGACCTATCGTTTGGAATGGGTGATGGTTTGGGCATCCCGACGTTGATTACACGTTTGTTAGATATAGTTTTGATCAGTCGTTTGAATGGTCGAAATTGATTAGCGATGATAGGGTAGGGTTATAGGACGGCGATTTTGGGCATATTATATCGAACTATTTACTGGGGGTTTCTTTCAGTCTGGGTAATGACGATCATAATTATTGACATTTCCTACAGTAAACGGAGACGAGTTTGGAGTTTTCATAGATAAATAAAACCTGCTCCAAATAATCCTTTGAGAGTCTCTTTACAAAACAAAATTTCTCCCATGGCCTTTGACAAAAGAAAGGTGCTTCATCTGACAACAAATTCTCCTCTTTCCCTGGACGAATCATGAAATTCTACTATTGCAAATTTTATAATGTTGTGCATTCCTTCGACACGTAGATTCGAGAAATCTGTTGTTGCAATTAAATTCCAATAAAAGTCTAGTCCTATGGCCGACAATTGTAAGATAAAAATAAAAATGATATTATTTTACATAGTAACTCGACGCTGCGAATACATGAGGTGAGTTGACAGAAAATCCCACCTTTAAAATCAAAATTCTAGAATCGTAAAGGGCCAAAGGTCTCGGGTTCGAAACGTGGAACGCACTGTCCTGCTTGACTAGTAATAAATTCGTATGGGACGGGATAAGATCGAGGTTGTCGGAAGCGACGACGCGGACGAACCCACGGTAAGCGACACTCCATTGTTGAGTTTTAAGTTAACCTCAGTGCGTACACGTATCGATCCTGCAAAACATGTCTAGTGTTATATTACTTTGTTTTAAAAAAATTACACACTTCTTTTAAATAAAGCGCACCAAAGTCTTGAGAGGGAAGAAATTACTTTATCAAAATAATAAAATGGTTTTTTTTTGAGTTTAGGTTTTTAAAAATATGTAAGTGTTTTTTCGGTTTTATGATTATTATTTAAAAAAATATATATTTAAGTAATGAGAATTGATGAAAGTCATTTTAATAATAACGATTATAATATATATTTCATAAAAATTAATATTTAATAAAGACTTAGTTTTAAAATAATTATGAGAAAAAACCAACAATGTTGATATAGCAAATTATGTTTTAATTGTAATAGTTTTGGTAAAGTAAAAGTAACTCAATTAACTTGAAAGGCTATCAAACAATAAACATTTGAAAATGAAATTTTATATATTTAAATGGTATTTTATTAAAAAGGTAATTGAGTAGATATATTTTAAATATATTTTTCAACAATTTTTTTGAGAGATATTAAGTTTGACACAAATATGTTTAAATTATTACATGTATCATATTGATTAATGATTGTATTATCTTTTTATGTATTTCATATTGATTTGAGATAGATAGTCTCAATCTAGTTTTACTATTGCATCTGGTTCATGAAAATACTTACGATCTCCAAACTCTAATAGATGTCTTAGATATTATGATTTTTCACCTTCTCCAAACAAGAATAAAAACATTTGCATCACAATCAAATGGATGAAAAATTAAAACTCAAAGCTACCCATGAAAATTGAATAGACATTGGATTTAAGGTTGATAATTTTTCTTGCCATCTCACACTATTATACTCTTAACTCCATCACTACCCCTTGATGTGATTATATGTTATGTCTATCAATGTTACTTGTACAATTATCTTAAATATATTTCTCTTAAAAACACTAAGAGACATCAATTTTTAGGCGTCTATATTAGATTTGTCATACACCATACCATGGTAAATTTTAGCGACAAATATTCGTTAATTCATGAATATTCTAATTTTTGAATTTTATTTTTGGTAATTTTTAAGGATCACTAGAATGGTCCAGATTGCCAAAAATTTAGGAATACAAATTATTTTTGGGATCATCTCACCAACCATTTACAATAATATCTTAGATTACACTTCAATTTGTCACAAATATATAGTATAACCGCCTTGACCCCTGATATCAAACAAGGTAACAAGCATAACCAGAATTGACAAGGTTGTGCAATCGAAGGACGACATCATTATATGATAGCACCCAAACCGAAGAATCGGATGGTGATATCAAACAATAATAGTGGCGATCAGAGGCATCAAATGACACTATCGAATGACAATGTTGAATGGAAGTGCAAGAACATTCAAAGGAGTTAAGGGCATGGGAAGAAAAAAGGAAAATAAAAAAATAAGGACTGAATTCCCAAACCCTACCAAGGAGTAAAAGAATAAGGAAACCAAGGTTGAAACCTTGAAAGATATAGAACCATTAAATTTACCTCACCTATTGAAGAATACCAAAGTGAATTTCAATGCTATTAGGGATAACAAACAAAATACTACATGTGCACCTTCAGATTTGCTTGGTTATCATATAGAAATAGGAAGTTCATGTTGAGGTATGTTTTTGTTGTTGTGATTAAGGTATTAATGTTTTAATTTATGTCAAAGGTTTGTAAGTATCATTGATGTCATAGAGATGTTCTTATGATGTTCCATGGTGAGTGTTAATGATGACATTGAGCATGGTTTGGTAATCTTTGAGTTCTGTATGAGGTCTTGGCACATTGTTGTAGTGTAACACGCTCACGATCTTATTGAGAGAGTGTATAAAGGTGGTTTGGAATGAGAATGAGTCTTAGAGTGCATATATAGTGGTAAGGAGGTCTCAAAGTGGTATGGTTCCTAGTAGGTCTATTTGAATGGACTTATTCTTAAGCATATATATGGCTTGTAGAGGCATGATGGTGGTGATATAAATGTGTATGAGCCTTGAAGTTGTGCAATGAAGTTTTATAACATGTGAGAAAGGTTTTGAGTCAATCACATGACTCTTAGAGTGAGCCAAAGGGGTATGATCTTCTTTAGTGGTCTTCTCATGGACCTAGTCTTAAGACCCTAGGTGGTAGAATGAGGTGTCATGATCAGGTTTGGAGGCTTATGAGCTCATGTGAACATGGATTGAGGTTTGGCATGATGTATCAAGTGTTTTTACCAAGTTTGAGGTCCTAAGTTGAAGGAGAAAACATGAAAATAAGTTTGAAGGTCTCTTGTATGTGAAGAATGAAGAGATGAAGACATGAGAAGGACTTTCTCATGCTTATTAGCACATGTGACTGTTGCATGGGAAGCTGAGATCTTAGGTAGAGATGGAAAAGGGTCATAAATTTTTTTTCCAAGAATTAGGAGTTGGTTTTAGGGGCAAAGTTTTATGATCAAATGTTAAGAATGAAAAAACTGGTTTAAAACCCTCCTTTAACCCTCATAATGAACCAATTTGGAAGATGTTATTTGAAATGGCCTAGAATGGATTGGTGAGGCTAGTTTGATGCTTGGAAAATGTAGACAACTCTCCCAGGTACCTACAAGTGGCATTGGTTTGCCAGATGAGTGAGTGGAAGCTAGAGGAAATCACTTATTTCTCAAAAAATTATATAACAGACAAGGTTGATTAATTAAAAGTTGCATAATGAATGGAGGTTAAAGATTGTGACTTATATTTTGTGCCCATGTATTTCTTTGAGTTGTTCTAGATATCTAGGTGTTCAAATTTAATGTTTCACGATGGCCAGTCGCTAGTAGGCCTAGTGAAGAAGGTTAGTGCAAATCCAGGTAAAGATGAGTTGAAGGATCCTGTCAAATTCTCATGAAGGAATAATTATTATAAGTGCATGGAGGAGTGGTTTGGGACTTTTATGACATGTATATATGTTTTATAGATATTGGTGATCAATATTGATGGTGAAATTACTTAAGCCAAAATGACATGTCTGAGTGAGTTAAAACCATGTGTAGTAGGGTTTCTTAATGGGTCTGTAAGTTGAATTATTTTAATAGGACCATGATGTTTTTATATATGAAAGTGATCTAGATGTATCATGGGATCACACACATGTATCAATAGTTCCTAAATGTGTCTACACAAGGGTTGGAATACAAGCCTTCATCATGACTGGTTCTCAAGGCAGAATGATAGTTAAGGGTATGCAAGATGAAGTGAAGATTTTGGGACTCTATGACAAGATTAAATGTATCCAATGAACATTATGATGTTTTTTAGGATTTATATGACCTTTAAATTATTTATGTAAGGTTTGGAATCACTTTAATAGGTTGTAATATGGAAGCCAAAATGGCTTATCTAGCTATGTAAGGATTATGGGAGAGAAGCTCAACAAATTGGTCTGCAAGACCAATGGTTGACCATAGATATTGTGATCTATCTATTTTAGGATGTTATATAAGTTAAAAATGAACTATTAATATTAATTATATGTCTTGGTAGTGTCATTAAAGGAGCTAAAGACAACATTCTTCATGACTATGTTTTTGGAGCTACAGGCAATTTTCTGTATGTGAGTGAGAATGATGTTATTGAGTCTTTATGCATAGTTTTGAAGTAACCAATGCACATGAAGTTGTTATATAGATATCATAGGTTAATTTTAATTCATTTTCATTCATGATAAAATCCTATTAATAGGATAAATATCAAAGGTTCTTGACTGCATTTTGAAGCCTATGTGCATTTCTGAGTGAGCATTTGAATGTGATCATTTTGAGGTATTTTGCCCTATATGGTGAATGGTAATGGACTTGGGGTTAAACCTAAGGTCATGAAGGACCTATCCATGTGATTTATTGATATGATTATATGTCAAGGTTGATTGTATACTTTAGTTTTGGTTGACAGACGTTCTAGTAGTGTTGAGGCCCAATGGTTTTGTTCAAGGAGTGAATTAAAATAACAAGTGGTATGGACCTAAATGAATGTTATAAGGGGTCTATTTGAGGTTTATGTGAAGTTTTTCATTTATTTGTGAAGGCTCAATAAGTTTCAATAAGGATAAGTGTAGCGTGTTACTTGAGATCGACCTAATGCATTAGGTCTCTAAGTAGGCCTAAACGAAGAAATAGGTCTAAGTGTGTTTGGCTGAATTAATGGTGATGTTATTTTTATTAATAAATATGAGTAAAATTTCCTAAGAGATGTTTTGGGTATGAACTTAATAGGGTTCATTTTAATGGTCCATATAAATAAATTCATGGAGGTCTCAAGACAAATCAGATTTGCAATGGTGAGAAATAAATTTGGAAGGCATATCATTACACAGGAAAATCATACAATGCCATGTGGTGAATCACATAAAGCCTACCAGCATCTTGCTATAACTTAATGATACTGATGGTAGCCTATGGGTGCTTGATTACAACCTATGGGTGGATGTTGATAGCTTATGAACAAACGTTTGTAGCCTATGGGTAAATGCCTATAGCCTATAGGCATTAGGTGGTAGGCATCCACCTATAATTCTAGAGGCATATACCCATAGGTCTACAGGTATATGCCTAAAGGTCTATATGCATCTACCCATAAGTTTCTAAGAATTCACTTATGGGTTTGTAAGCATCTACCCTGCAGGTCTGTAGGCACCCACCCATAGATTTACAGGCACCCTCCTACAGGTTCACGAGCACCTGCCTATAGGTTTGCAGGTGCCCACCCATAATCAAGCACACATAGGTTTCCTACCATCATTTGGCTATAGCTTTCCATCATCCACCTGCATGCTACCATTGAGCACTAGCATATTGTAGTCAAGCGTCCATAGGTTACCATAGAGTGCCCACACTCGTAAGATGTTGTTGGGTGCCTACAAGCTATCATCAGATGCCCTCGTGTTTGATTTTTGTGATGGAACTTAAATTGTAGTAAATGGAATTCCAGCTAAAAAATACTAAGAAATTATATTGTAAAAAAATCATTGCATACATTTTTGGAGACTATTGATTTTTGAAGCCCTCCTCAGACCTAAAATACAAACCACTAAAAAAATTCCTAAAGTGCTCGATGGTATATGGTGAATTCTCTAGATTAGCTTTTGAGGTACCGGTGAATTACATTTATATTGAGGAAATGTATATTCAAATATAGGAAAACCTCTCCTTGAAATTAACTTTGACCCCAAAAATTTAGGCAATCCCACCCTATCGACCAATTCATAAAATTGCCAAATGCCAACTTCAAAAAATGGAATAGATATGGATTAACAAAGATTCACCACTAAGAAAAACCTTGGACCCTAATTGATTAGTGCCTTGACCAACCAAGAGTATGAGTGATCTAGTGACTTGTATAAGTACAAGGCATCATAGGCCTATTTGGGAAAGTTAATGTACAAGAGAGAAAGTGAAGAAAAGAGCTATATGAAGAGCAGAAGTAGGTCATGTAGACCATCAAATGGTAGAAGAGGATAATTAATTAATATCCTATATAAATTTTTAATGTGATGAGCAAGGTCATATGACCTAATCAAGCCATATGAGGTTTGTTTGAGCAAAGTAGTAGAAGGGCATATTTACTTGTCTAAAGAGGTAGTTTTAGAGTGTTGAAAGAGTGATCTTGTGTTGATTGATAGACCATCAGAGTTGCGTTAGTGATGTGTTCCTGATGTATGAAAGTGGATAGAGAAGATAAAGAGATGAAAAAAAGGTCACCATCTATTGGTTGAGCAACAATTTGTCTTGAGGTGATCAAGTTTGTCTTAGCTGAGTTGGCATTTAGTTAAGAGGGAATGAGAGCTGCCTTGTAGGTTGGTGATTTTAGAAGTGTCCTTAAAGTGGTTGATTTAGTGTTGAGTCACTTAGGGGTTGGTGCCTCCTTATAAGTTGGAGCTTTCTAAAGGACCAGTTGAGTTGGTGCTAGACTAGTGAGGGGTTGGTGCTCCTTATGGGGTTGGTTCCTCACTAAATATTGATTCATTACATATAGGATTATAGTCAAAGTAGTGTTTTTGTGGGTTTTATCCCCCATGAGGGTTTCACACATATCTTATGTTCATGTGTTGATATCTTGCTTCATGTTTATGTGATTGCTTCTCTATGCATTTATTAATCACTATATTGGTTTGAAAGGTTAATGAATGATATATGGAATTGAAAGAAAAGTTTGTACATTGATTCATGCCCCCTCCTTAGTGGTTTTGCTTCCAAAATTTCACATGTTGTTAAAGGAGATAGTTTTGAATATGAAGAGAAATCAAATTTACAATAGGTTTATACTGGGAATTCAGATTTCATGTGTCAAGAGTTAGCAAAAATGGTAGTGCTTATTTTGTAAGTATTGCCTTTATTTTAGACAAGCTGATAAGAAAAGATTAAACCAAGAAATGGTCAAGCTACCTCTAGTCATCATATCATGGATCCATTAGATAATACCAAAAATCATCTAAAATAATATGAGCTAGCCAAAAAAATTGTCGATAATGTCTATTGTGAAGATGTGGAGCATGATTTAGATGATAGGGATAATAAACAACAAGAGATGTAAATTGAAATTGTCAAAATTCATCCACATTTTCTAAAGGTATTTCATATTGATGAATATAATATAAGGATGGAAAAATGATTAGTCAATAAAAAACATGAAACCCTTGATGACATAAAGATTGAGCTGTTGCATAGAATTCAGGATTAATGACCACCATATAGCAAGCTAAACTAAGATGAGGAATTCAGAGAGAAATATTAGTATGTGGCAATATTAAGTCAATGGATATTTACATTGATGTGTCAATCATCACAAATGATATTAGGAGAGAATTTATTATAGGAAATCAATCTCATCCTCACAAATTCAATACCAAATGCACTAGTGTTGTGGAAAGCTTCAAGTCAACAAATCCATTACAGACTATATTTGTGATGCATAGATTGTAATTGAAGGTGCAATATGTTATGAGTTTAGGGGATGGTTCAATATATTCACAATAGATATTATCAATAATATGTTTGGCTAGCTCATATGATTCTAGATGAATTATAATGTTATCCAATGGATTTATGACATGGTTACTAGAGGTAGCTTGACCAGTTCCTAATTTATTCTTTTTCTTATCAGCTTGTCTAAAATAAAGGCAATACTTATAGAAGAAACGCCATAATTTTTGGTAACTCATGAAACATGGAATCGGAATTCCCCTTATAAACCACTTGTAAATTTGATTTATCTCCATATTCAAAAAGCTCTCCTTGAACAATGTGAACTTCCTATTTCTCTAGGATATAGCCATGTAAATCTACAGTAGGCCACCAAAGCTACATTTCAAAATCTAATTATTGTACGTATCTAGTTGTTGTACAATCTTCAAAATGTCTAGGCATAACAAGTTATTGAAAACATATTTTCTTACCATGATGAATTGTTGTGGGTGGGGGCAAAGGGGGATGAGAAATTTAATCTACAAAATGTTTAAAATGAGGGAAAAGGGTGTATTTATAGGAATAGAGAGGTGACTAGGAAACCAAATAGTAGATCAGTCACACTAGTCACTTGACAGAGTGGTTTGACATCACCATTTGACATAGTCTGCTCAGCCTGCCCCTCAACACAACCATCTAGATCTTTCCATTTAGTGCATTAATTAAACACATCCATTTAACATAACTATTCATCATAGCCATTTGATGGATCCATATGGTATAACCATTTGGTGTGGTTATTTGGTTCATCCCTGTTCAGTGTAGCCTTTTGGTGGTTTTTTTTGGCATCTATCTTTTGGTGCAGCCAAATAGATGCATGGAAAAAATAGGAAATCACTTGTTTTTGCTCTTTCAGAATCATTATAGATTCACCATTGCCCATATAGGATTCACCATAGTTGAAATTCAAATTTTCCTAGATTCTCCAAATAATTCCAATAGGTTATCAAGTAGGGCATCTTAAAATTAACCTTATACCATACTAATTAACGAATCTATCACATTTTTGCAATTTTTCTATTAACTAATGAAAGATGGCTACAATGTATTTGTACCAGTGAATGGGGCTTTAAAAATCATTTTGGAACATAAATAATTAGTACAATAAAATAACACAAATAATCAGTATACATAACTATTGTGTAGATTCATTTTAGATAGAAATATCTTTTATAGACAAACAATCTCCATTCATTCCAAATAATTTAAAAAGAATTTACATTTGTTATCAAATATATAATGTGTGTCATATGTGATTGGTACCTATCATATCATAGGAAATGAAAATCTCAAGATTCTAATTATGACAATCAATAGTTTGAATGCTTTTGTAGTAAAGTATGATGGTGGATGGAGAAATAATATGATATAATATATACTGGCAGTTACCCTGAAGGTGTAAGTTACACTAGGTGGGTTGTTTGTATTTTAATTTTATGTAGACTTATAGTCAATTGTGGCACTAAGTATAGATTATAGACATTATGAGATATAATATTTTTTTTTAGAATTAATGCTGAAAGTGTAAAAATTAGAAAATGCATTGTGAAATGAAGCAAATGCGACCAATATATTAAATAATAATAGTTTATTCAAGATTGGTTTGAGAATAAATAATGCCTACTAAGGTAAAGTAATCAATAGACTTTTATTTTATATATAACAATGGCTACAAATTTAGAGTTGTTATGAATGTTGTGGAAGGGGTAATTACGTCAAGTTTTTTCCTATGATTTTCATAGATTTGTATATTTACTCTCTGTCATTCTTGCAAAGTGCTCAAATGTAAATGCAAGATAGATATGCATGTCATATATTGAGAACATTATTGATATGATAGTAAATGTTTAACCTTGGTGATCAATGTTTCCATGATCAACTATTACTTTATTGAGTGGCATTCCTTGTGATTTATGTATGGTTAGAGCCCTTGACATTTTGATAAGCATTTGACAATGGTTACTTTGTGAAACTGGAGGAATTGGTGGATGTATAGGATTATAATCCCATGCTGAACAGTGTATTTTGTGAATGCAAAAACTACATAAATTGGTAGGTAATGTGGCTTTGAATCTGAGTTGCAGACAATGTGAACAATTTTCCCACTAGGTCCATTAACTAATCTTCATTTCATCTATAAATTAGATGTTAACATAATTTTTTGTCCTTTACATAAAAGCATGATTGGATTGATCTTATTGGAGAGTTTTTAGTTATGTCTTGAAGGTGTCCAAGTGAATGGATAAAGTGCCTTGATAGCCTAATTAACAATGATAAAGTGTGTAATGTGCTTGTTCTAATTGACTTGAAGAAGGCTTGGTTGATCTTTAGATTTTGCATGGTTAGAGATGATCAAATATGAATATGGTGATTTGATAATGTATAAGAGGCCCTATAAGAGGTCCATTGTGATTAGAGTGCTTGTGTGCATGAGTGGAATTCATCTAGTAGTCAATTATTTTCATCTAGACATTTTGGGTCTAGTGAAAGATAAGTCTGAGGAGGCATATGAATGAAATTATATCTCACATGTGTGAGGTTTTGAGGATCATATTGATATATGGTTGGATTATCCTATGTGAGGATATTATATGGTCTAAATTTTAGGTCATTAGAGTAAGCTTAGCTAAAGATATACAGGCTCAAAGTTAGCATTCCAAGCAGGTTACAAAGGTTCCCATACTTATCTAGACTGTCATTACATGCCATACAATTATAATATGATGGGTCAAAAACCATCATGTTTAATCAGGTTAAAGTCTAAATTCATCTAGTTAGAAGATCTAATGATGTGCATTAATTCGTGATCTTGATCCAATGAGTGCGAAATAAGTTAACATGTCAAAGGATGCATGCATGGGTGACAAGTGTCACAAGCTCACTTATTATAAAGATCATCGATACATGGTGATTTGTTTTGATAGAGATAAATGGTGTAGGACAAGTCAAAGAGTCAAAAATACATGTGAGGATGCCAAGTGGCATAAGTGTTATGAAATGTAAGTTAAATTCTCAGAAGGCATGTGAGGGTGCCAAGTGTCTTGATCTCAGGGGCTCTGAGCAAAATCAAATAGTGGAGCACTAAATGGTAAAGACCTGGTTGATCCATAGAGATCAATGGCATGAGTTGAGAAAGCTAACTAATACCATAAGATGAGTTCAACATGCTCGAGGTTTAACGATGTAGTTTAAGTTAAAGACCGTGCATCTTTCAAAGAAGATCAATGGAACAAGTTGAATGAGCTTAGTGAGGACATGAGATGAAATCAATATGATCAAAGTTTAATGGTGATCATTGGCATTTGAATATTCAAATTTAATGAAGGGAAAAACTAGTCTATAATGATTGATCAATATATTTTGATCTAGAATGAATTTGGTCTTTTAAAAAAAAGCAAAGTTTTAGAGGACTTCAAGGTGGATCAAATAATATAGATTTAAAGATATGAAAGTGTGTACAGTCAAAGATATTGAGATCCAAAGTTGACTATGCGTTTGACATTCATCTGTTAAGAACTTGGGAAGGATGTTTGAGCTTGTTTTGATGTTGTTTCTATGTTAAATGATGAATTATCTATTTGGGATATTTTAGACTCCATGAAGATCATCTATGTGCATTTTAAAAGCTTGATACATCATATGTAGTATGAAAAAATGTTTACAAGTTGACTATGTATTCATTCATGGTGACTGTGAACACAAAGTGTTGTTTGAGAAAATTATACTTTAGTAGAAGAGTGTTTTGGAAGTTGTGATCATTTGAGGATGTCAAAGGGGTAATGTGGCATAGGTCCATGTATTTTAAAGTGTCCCTATGTTCTTAAACTACTCATAGAAGTATCAAATATTTTAATGGGTTTATATAGGACCTAAAAGTGACTTAGGCCTATTTGAAAGTGGATTGTGATTAAGTGTGACCCATGTGAGATGCCTTAAGGGTGAAGACATGTATTGTGGACAACAAGGAAATATTATGATATTTTTAATTCTTTATTTATCTATATATAGTGAAATCAAAAGTGTTGGTTTCTAGACTTTAGAGAAGACTTGAGAGAGGCTTGTGAGTGGGATGAGCATTGAAGTGAAGGAGTGAAGGAACGCTAGTGTGCCTAGTGGATGGGTTGTTGAGTAGAGAAGATTTAGGACTATGTGTATGACTAATGAGTCATGTTTTTGATTCTATAATAAGTAATATTATAGGTTGAGGGTGAGGAAAGGATAGACAATGTCAGTGTGAAGACTAGAGTGTGTGTGTAGATTTAAAGAGTGTTGATTTACATAGTATCTCCATCAGATTGGTAGGCAATTAGTGTTAAGGAGAATCCCATAAGTGTTTTTTTTTCTGATCAACATCTAAGAGGGTTTATCCTCCTTACAAGGTGAAACTTTCTAAAGGTCTAGTTGTTGTGGGTGCTCAACTAGATAGGTGCATAAGCTCCTTGTGGGATTGTAGTCTCACTAAAATTAGGAATGGTAGTTACTTAATAAATTATTGTTAGTCTAAATTGGATCTTGTTAATATAGGAAAATAGTCCAATTTTAGGTTTTAGTGGTTTTTATCCTTTAAGAGGGTTTCTCACATATATCATGGATTATGTGCTTGATCTTACATTGTATTTCTTGTTCATTGCTATGAATATTGTATATGCTTCATTAATTATTGTGTTAATTGATTAAGAGATTGAAAGGATTGAAATTGAATTTAGAATATCTAGGCTCACTTATTCACCCCCTCTCAATGATTGTACCTCTAATAACTAGTATCAGAGCAGGTCCTTTGGTAAAGGCTTGATAACTTAAAGGTGATCTAAGGTACAATATGGGTAGTCGTCAAGGTGGTTTCTCTACTAAGCAAGCATTGATGTTCAATGGATCTAATTATATAGTTTGGAGTGCAAGGATGATGACCTACATCATATCCCTAGGGTTTGACATTTGACAATCTATTGTGGATGGTTATTCTAAACCTACTACTCCTCTATACAATGTTGCAGATAAGAAATTATTTGAGAACAATTCTAAGGCAATGAATGCTATCACTTGTGGTCTTTCAGAGAATTAATACACCTATGTAATCCATTGTAAAGTAGCTAAAGAGACATGGGACAAATTTTAGATCATTCATGAAGGAGATTCAAAGGTTAAGATGGCAAATTTGTAGACTCATTGAAGATAATTTAAGAGTCTTAAAATGGAGGAAGATTCTGTGACATCCTTTTTGCATAGAGTTTATGAGATTGTGAATATCATCAAAGGTCTTGGAAATAACCTTGAAGATGCTAACGTAGTTCAAAAAGTATTAATGTCTCTATCTTTCAATTTTGATCCAAAAATATATCCTATAAAAGAGATTCATTATCTTACTTAGTTGAAGATGGATCAATTGCATGGCACCCTTACTACCTATGAGATGAGGAAGAATGATGATATACCACCAAATAAGGAAGTAGAATTCAAGATATAAATGAAGCCAAATAAGAAGTTACAAGGTAAGAAAACCATGGAGGATGACATTTCTGATATTGATAAGGATGAACTAATTTATTTGATTACTAGGAAATTAAAAATAGCTCAGGGAAGTATAAGGGTAAACTACCCTTCAAATGTTTCAACTGATGAGAGATAGGACATTTTTCTCATAAGTATCCTCATAAGAATGAGAAAAATTATGATGAAGAGATTGGTGAAGGCCAAAATGGAGATAATAAGACTTACATGAAGAAATTATTTAGAAAGTATAACAATAAGAAGAAGTCTTTCAAGAACAAGAAGAGTCTCTACACCAAAGAAGATTGCAGATCATCAAATGTGAGTGAAGATAGTAACTCAAAGTATGATAATTAAGATGATGGTCTTGTTGAAGATGAATCTCTATTCATGGCTAAGGAAGGAATTTTCTCACATCAAAATGAATCTACGTGGAGCGATTCAGATGATGATAAAGATGAGGTAGACTGTGAGACTGTATTGATGAATACTCTTGAAGAATTGAATATTGAGAAGAAGATCAATGAGAATATAAAATCTAAATTGAAGGACTATGAGGAACAATTCAATGTGTTGGAGTCAAGATTAGTTGAAGACTCTAGAGAGTATGAAGGTGCTGTCATGTTTCTTAATTCTAAATTGGAATCTATGTTTGCAAGTCTGAAAGTCAAAGAAGATGAATGTTCAAGGTATGTAATTGAAAATGAGTAAGTAAAATATAAGTTAGAGAAGACATATAATAAGGTGAAGTCATTTTTGAGATTTGAAAAGAGCTTAAGTGATCTAGATGATATTCTGAGTGGTCAAAAACATGCTAGTGATAGAACTGGTCTTGTAAAACAAAGAAGAACCAAAGAATGCAACTCAAGACAAGATGAAGACTAATATGAACAAGGACAATCATAATTTGAAGACAAGTCATCATAAAATGAATGAATTTGATATCATTATGAAGACAAATCAGATCAGATAGCTAAATGCCATGAGGTATGCAAGTTTCAATGGTTACTATTTCACATGTAAATTATTTGGTCATAAAACTAAACAATGAAAGAGACCTGTTAGAAATGAGTTTGCATGAAACTATGATGGGGGTCGTAAATCAAAAGTTGTGAATAAAGTTTAGTGCTTCAACTATTTTGTTATGGGATACTTTTCAAATCATTGTTCACATAAGATTAGACAAGGTAACTCCTCTCCAAAAGGAGGAGCTTTTTTTATTTGTCATGACATATGACATATTGCAAGTTTCTATCTATACAAGGTAAGACAAACCATGTTTCCATCAAGGAATATTGTTTGCTAAAACTATGAGAAGATTGGCCACATTGCTAGGTTTTGAAATCAAAGGGATTCAAGTTAGAATATGTTTTATCAAACTCTTAGAGTGTAAGGTAGATGTCAAGTTAACTCATGTAAACCAAAGGTGATAAGTATGTGTCATGATGAGATTGAAGGTCCAAGTAACCTATTTTCTATGTTGGATAATGCTACAAAAGTTGAAGAGTGCCAAAGGGAATCATTATCTACTCATGTTGAGAATGAAGAGACCATGCTCAAGGAGAGGACCAAGGTTCTAGTTGAGGGTAGCTCTGAGAGGTGTATGGATCCAAGTGAACATACTACTATTGTTGAGAAAGTATCATGCAAAGAACATCAATTGTTTGTGCCTCATGATGAGGTTTCGAACTGCAAGGAAGATTATTAAGATGAAAAAGTATGTCATGAATCTATGTTGTCTCCATGTTTTGATAATCAAATCATAGAGGAGAATAATGTAGTGGATGAACATGTTGTTACTCTTAAGCCTAAGAAGAAGAAGAACTACAGGGATTAGATGATCAAGGAGGAGAAGGAATATGACAAGTTGTGGGAAAATCCTAGTGACATACTCATTTAGAACATTATGTATAGGATGTCTCTATTTATGATTCTTAAGCGACTCTTTATAGTGGAGAATCAAGTGATGTTGTGGTGATTTCAGAGTGATGCCATAGTTATTTATGGTCAGTATGTAGGGTCATAATGAATATTTTCAAATGGAAAAAGAGGATTTTTGAGTTGTCAAGATGATCTTTTTCTATAGAGAGATCTATTGATCTTACTATAGTATGCTCTAGGTGGATTTGTGGTCTAAAGGTATGTTGAATCCAAATTGGAGATTTTTATGTGCTCTCAAGCTTATCTATCTTGTCACAAATCAAAATCCATAGTATAATACGTATGGGTTCTCAAAGTTATGGAAGCTCAATTCTTGGTCTAGAAGTGTGTGATGGTTGTCTCCAGGTGTGTAAGAAGTTTCAGAGGTAGACATTGACCAAAAGGAGGTTTGTTGACCCTATTTGTTTTAAAATTATAGGGTTTTAGGATATGATAAAAGTGGTTTTTATTATGATTTGAGGTATAAGGCCTATTGATATGTTGAATGGGCCAAATGGGTTGTCAAATGAAGCTTCAAAGAGATTTTAAGGTTTATGGATTTCAATTTATTCATGTTTTTGTCAAGACGGAGGCATAATTGGCTTGTAGGTTTGTGAAGTAAGTATGTTAAAAAATATGATATAGGTGATGAAAATTGGTGTGATTTAGGGGGAATATAAGGATGCTCTAAATATGAAGTTTCAAGTCTTAAAGTTGTATCTATTGAAAGTTGTGGGCTCTACAAGTTCCAAGTAGGGTTCATAAGACATGTAAGGGTGCCAAGTGTCTTGATCTTGGGGTTTTGAGAAAGATAAAATGGTGGAACACTCTATTTTAAATACTTGGTTGATTCGTAGAGATCGACGGTGTGAGTTGAGCAAGCTAAGTGCAGACCACAACATGAGGTCAACATGCTCGAGGTTTAATGATGCAGTGTAAGTTAAAGACCATGAATCTTTAGAGGAATATAGATGGAATGAGTTGAAAAATATCAATGAGGACATGAGATGTGAGCAATATGATTGAAGTTTAATGATGACCGTTGGCATTTGAATATTCAAATTTAATGAAGGGAAAAAAATAATCTATAATTATTGATCCATATCTTTTGATCTAGAATGAATTTGGTCTTGTAGTAAAAAGAAAAGCTATATATGAATTCAAGGTGGATCTAAAATTATATTTTTTAAGATCTGAAAGTATATAAAATCAAAGATATTGAGCTTCAAAGTTGACTGTATGTTCAATGTTCATCTGTTAAAAACTCGGGAAGGATGTTTGAACTTGTTTTGATTTTGTTTTGATGTTTAATGATAAATTATATATTTGGGAGTATTTTAGAATCTATGAGTATTTTTTAGAGAAACCAATTGCTTAGATTTATGAATGAATGTTAAGAAGATAAGTAGGTTTTTGTGCTTGCAAACCCTTATGAAGACCCAATGGAGAATATCTTGATGGTTTGGGCTCAAAATGGATTGGGTGACCTAATGTGATGATTGGATCTTATAGATAACTCTCTCAGGTACCTGGAAGTGAAAATGGTTTGTCTTGATAGTTAGCAAAAGCTATAGTAAAGTGTTTGTTTCCAGAAAAGAAGGTATAATAGTCAAATGGTGCATTAGAACCAATTGTTAAAGTTATGGAAGATAAATCTAGATACTTTTTATAAAAGTCCATGAAGTAATTTAGGCATCATTAGACCTCTGTGTCAACCATTTTGATTATTCACTTTGTCCTATCACTAATCTATAGACTGTGATAATAGTGAGAAAATCCAGTCAAGTGAACATGTGTTTAGTGAAGTGTTTTAGGTGAGTAAGGTTGAATCAAATTAATTAGGTTATTTGTTTAATACCTATGCCCTATTTTGCATTGGTTTTAAATTGGTGTTGTTTCTCAAACATAGGTGAAGGAGTGCTTTCAAAGTGGCTTGTCTAAATAGTGAATACTGTGAGATAGTGACCTAAGGAATTGGTCCGTTAGACCAATGAAAGATGCTAGCACATGAGAAATAACTATTGAAGGTTGAAATAGATATAACAAAGGAACTATCCATATAAATTATATATCTTAGAAGCACTCTTACAGGTTCTAAACAAGAACTTATTCATGACTATGTTCTTGAAGGCTATAGGTAGTTTGAGTGATCACTTTGCAAAAGTGAGTTAGAAGAGTTTTGAGTTGAGTTGAAGAATAAAATGAGTATGGAGATGTTGTATAAATCCCAAATACCAATGATAAGGTATTGGATGTCATGATATGCCCTTGATATATGCCCTTGATCAGATATGGAGAGTCGAAATGGTTTGACTATATTTTGATTGTGTGTGACTGGTTTGAGTGGTCATATTGAGAGAGGTAGTTTGAGGTCTATTGTCTTGTGTTGGAATGTAAAAATCACATGGAGGTATTTCATAGGTCTTGTAGGCTATATCTATGTGATTTGTTTAGATCATTGTTTGATAAAAACAAATGTATGCCTTAGTTCTTTATGATAGTATTTTTTATGTATCAAGGCCTAAAGAGAAAAATGACCTAATTATTAGGTTAAAGGTGTGATTTGGTGTTCCAAGTGGCATGGACCTTTGTGGGAGTATGCAGGGCTCTATTAGAGGTAGTTTTGTTATGTTTGAAGCATTGGTGGAAGCTAAAAGTGGTCCATGGAGTTGAAGTTGTAACATGTGGGTGAGTAGCTTGTATCTCACCCATGTAACATGTGTGGATACTTATTCCAAGTATAAGGAAAACATGGAAATCATCTTGGCTGACCCAGATGGGTTAGATGAGTGTAGGGTATACATACTAGGCCTAATTGGCCTATTTGAGGTTGTTGAGAAAGTGAGGAGCCAAGCGAAGGAGATAACCTTTGAAAGAGAAGGTACAGGTCATTGAAGACCATCAAATAATGAATAATATTGGACATTCTTATCTAATCAAGGTGATAGAGGTAGACAAACAGGTCATTAGACCTAATAAGCCTAGAAGAAGCTAGTTGAGTGAGTAAGCCCTAAAGGATGTATGAGAGAGATTGAAGGGTGAAGAAGAGTACAAGTAAGAGAATTCCATTATCAGGTGTAGAAGACATCAGATCAAAGGTGGAGATCAGGTAAGAGGCAGTTGATTTTGTGCTTGGTTGCCTAGGGGGTTGTATCCTCCTTGCTAGTTGGAGCTAGCTAAAGGTCAAGTGGGTGTTTTACTAAATTGAGGGGTGGGTGATCCTTAATCAGTTGGTGATGGTATAAATGTTGAATCTTGTTTTTATAGGACCATAGTCCATCTTTTAGGGTTTAGTGGATTTTATCCCGCATGAGGGTTTCCCACATAGATGATGTGTTCATATGATGTATGTTCTTGTTCATGCTTTGGATGTATATGCTTTCATGTTTGTATTGCTAGATCAAGTTTACATATGATGGAATGATTTTGGAATTTAATGTGCATTATTGTCTACTGATTCACCCCCTTCTCGGTAGTTATTTCCAATAGAAATCAGTTTGAGTATTAGACATTGGTCTAACAAAGCTAGCATTGTAGTGTATTTAAAAATAATGAAACTAGGGTTTTTCTCTATACAAATCAATGCACAAACTAAAATTTCAAAGTAATTAAACTTGCTTCCAAAAACCCAAGTGACTTTTCCATATCTAGTAGTACTGAATACATAAAATGCACTTATACACATTGCAAACAAATTAAGATTAATGGTAATCCAACATGGATTTTATCACTAGCATAATCAACCCAAACTTAGAACTTGGGTTTTGCTTGATGCATTCCACGTATAATATATGAGAATCAAAATTTCTAAACTTATATCAAAAGTGAATAAATATAATAGTACAGAGAGCATGACTGAATCTCAATAATTATTTTAGATACTATATCGCTATGAATAGAATTTACACAACAATATTATAGTTCCTCGTAATCTCATTTCTACAAAGATTTTACAACTGTGAAATTAAGTAGTAAGCACAAATTGCTTCAATAATCAAATTAAGACCTGACATAATGTAGATGTTGACTGAGTCATCACTGCCAAAATCAACCAAATTAAAACTTTTCCAACACTTCAACTAACAACACTACTATACAATCACTTTAAAATGTGAGAGTAAAATGAGATCAACCATTGGTGGTCCTAACCACCCCATCCATCAACCATGAGATTGTAAGATTTACTCAAACAAAATCCCAATGAAATAAAAGAATATAAAAACAAAGTGTAAAAAAGAGTATTATTCCACCAAAAGATTATGGTTTATCACACACAATATAATTACCATAAAGATATACAAATATAGAAATGCAACATAGTCAATGGTTTCACAAGTAATAGACACACTACCAAAATAACCATCCATGGATCTCATTCCTTATTTCATTCATTTATAACATCATCTAAAAGCGAGATAAGGTCAACCTATATAAAAATTTGCTAGGGTTTTTCATGGGAATCAAGAATCACAACAACATTATTGTCTAAAATTTAAACTATGTTCTATTACTAAAACAAAGAAAATAAAAAAATGTAATGTGAATTTGAAAGGATTATCAAGAAAATCAAAAGGAATGAACAAAATAAAAAAGAGTGAATAAAGATTAAGCAAAACCCTAGAGTTTTGAAGAGATCCCATTCTTAGTTTTCATTTAAGTAATTTTTTTCCCAAATTACACAATCCAATTTGTAGAAGCATTAAAAACCAAGATTGAAGAATAAAATAATTAAGAATACCAGTTACTTCTAAAAAACTTCACGTGATCATAAGAACATTATTTTTGCTTGACAAGTTTCCTTTCCTTTTTTCTTCCATGTTTACATACATCTCCCTTTAGAAATCCTCACAACTCCATATAATATAGTTGAAAGATGCTTTCAAATAACCTTACGAAGCACAATCATAATTAAGTCATTGTGGGTGCCATGAATGGAAAGTCACAATAATACCATGGTAGCAAGGTCTACATAACATGCAACCGCCACTCCCTCATTTCCCATTCTTTTCTTTCCCATCTACCTTTCATTTCTTTCTATTCCCACTCAGCTGAAATCCATACCCCGTGGTTCTCAAGAACCAATGGTTTCCCCAAAAAAAAATATTTTTAATCATTTACTATGACTTAACAAATCAATGTCTTAATTAAAGCAATGATCATCATTGCCACTTTTAAGTTTAATGATTGTTTTGTAAAGTGAATACGAAGGACCCATGTCATATACCAATTTTAGCATCCAAGCACTATGGTGCTAAATAAACATAATATGCTTGCATCATCTAAGCATGTGCCCAAGATCAAAATAGTAAGTACCATTGGCATAATACCAATGATGGGTGGTTAAACAACTATCAATGACATGTACACATATTAAAAGGTTGGCACAATATGAAATACATAGAAAAGGGGATGGTGGAATAATAAAAATATTTTTTTATAATTATCATTGTTGTTATAGTTTGTTGAATTCTTCCACTCTAAAACTTAGTTCAATATTTTTTATACAAATAATCATATAAATCACATCAATAATATTTATACTTCAAAAAAAATCTACCAAAAATTAAAAAGTAAATATCAACATAAACAAATATTAAATATCAATATAAAGCTAAATTACATATCATAATAGTTTAGAATAACTCGTAAACTAAAAAATACAAGGCAATGTAAATACATTATTTAAGGTTATCCAGGGAGAATATGACAAATATCTTATAATATATTTTATATTATAAAATAGTTTAAATTATTATATAATACATATTATTATAATTTATTGTATTGTGTGTGCACACATGTTAATATAATAATATTAACTATAAAATCTAAAGTTTTATATATTATTAGATAAATAACTATTATATATAGAAGTATAATATTATTTATTTTAATTATATAATATATATAAATATTATTATGTTGAGAGGTGTTCTATAATGACATTTGAGAAGGCGTAGTGAGTTGTAATGGAATAAGTATGTACGTTTTAATTCCAACTTTAAATTTAACATTCATTTAATCATCACTTACAAATATTTTCATTTGATAAAATATGCTAACACTTTTAGTATACCAAGAAACAATCATTTTTAGTAGTTGACAAAATTAAAAATAAAAATAAATAAATATTTGAAAAAACAAAAAAAATTATATTTGATAAATCGTGAAACCTTATCCATGCAGATGTATGAGGATAGAGAGCCTCCAAATTGGCTCTTTGGGCATGCTAAAATTCGAATAAATTACCAAATTGACATAGTCGATCTCTCGAAGTCTAAATGATGACTGTGAAATAAGGTGAAAGGGTTCAGCCATGAGTCATGTAATTTCAAACACAGCGAATCATCATACAAATATTGCACTTGTATTCACCAGGATATATGTGAATCCCATATAAAATACTCATGTCTCATTTATTAAATTGAAGTACTATCTCTAAATAATATAGCGCCACAACGAATCATCATACAAATATTGCACTTGTATTCACCAGAATATATATGAATCCCATATAAAATACTCATGTCTCATTTATTAAATCGAAGTACTATCTCTAAATAATATAGCGCCTCTATTTATATTATAAATTGTAAGCTTAATAATTCCGTTAAGTGATGCGAAATAGGCAGTAAATAAAATTTAACTACTTTGACTCCCAAATCTTCCTTATACCCAACAAACTTAACCTGAAAGGGGAAAAAAAAATATATACAGAAAAAGCAGCTCAAACATTTAAATTTCCTTTTCAATCCTTCATCTTTTCCTCATTCAAAAACACATAGGAGTAAAGTAATATTATTGATGTGGTGAATGGGATTCCTAAACTCTAAGAACACACTTTTACCATATTCCCGAATAACACAAAAGTCATATTTATAAATGTAAAAATTTATTATCTTTCATTCTCATTCCAAAGTATTAGTTCTCATAAGTTAACCTGTATCTCCAATATTCTATAACGAAACATAGGCAATCAAAATAATTGCCCCCCCCCTTTTTTTTTTAACCGTAAAGAAAAACAATTGGTAATTTACTCATTCTATTTTCTATATGTTTTAAATTTTATAAGTAAACTCGAATAAAATTATACAGACTTTTGACATCATAAAATTTAAAATCCCAGTGATACCATTAGTTTAGATTAAGCCACTTCTTTACATTAAATATTTTGTTCCTGTCTGGTTGACAGAAATTGCGAAGAACTAGCAGCAGGCTTCTTGCCTAGGTATTAGGCCCGTGTTGTTTTGGTAGCAGGAATGTGGAATCATGGGGAAGCCATAGTGAAGTTGTAAGGGCATCCACAGCTTTCTACTTCCGTAAATATCAATCCTACAAGGAGGAGCCAAAGAACCACCAATGTCATTCCTGTGTCATAATTATTTCACTTCCATGGTGTTGAAGTTGCTTCTACACCTTAGAATATAAAGGTTTATAATATGTTAATCTTTATTTATAGAGTTTAGATTATTTTTATGGAATTTCTTCTCTTTTTCTTTTTCCTTGAATGTCGTATAGATTGTTCTTTCAGGAGGAGAATTATATTATATTTTTAAAAAAATTAATATTATATAAGTTACTGTTAATTTACAAATAAAAATATATAATTATTTAATTAGTATAAGTATTTTAAATAAATTTATGTAAAGATGTTAATAGATATTATATCTATTCTCAATGGAAAATGTGACTTTTTCTAATTTTATTACAAATCTGATATAATATAATCATATTGACAATAATATATGTTGACAATTTTTTACACACACACACACAGATAATTTTGATATATATAATATATTTATTATATATCATAACTATAGTATATATTAATAATATAAATATAAAATATCATTATATAATTATAATATTTTCTATTTATTTTTAGAGATTTAATATTATGTCACTTTCTAACCTATAAATTAAATAATTATTATTACGTAAAAAATAAGTGTGCAAAGTATCAAGTTCTTACAAGAAGTAGAGGTTAGATAAGTATAATATATTTGGCTAAGATTCTTAAATATTTATTAGCTTATTCTTTGGATAACATTTATTCAGAAGTTGTACCAATATTTTCATAGATTTTGTCGACTGAAACAACAGCTCCACAACGGTAAATGCTGATGTCTGAGCAAGAGTTACATGAAGCACAGTTGTAGAGAGATAAATATGTTGTTGATCACAAGATCATAAATCAAAGATTAAAAAATCTTTAAAATTTGATTTTATTTTCAAAACATGTGTCTGTGTGTGTGCATATGCATGTGTATGTGTACACACATAAACAAGGAGATAAATTTCAATATAAGATTCCTTTAAAATATCCTACAATAAAATTTGAAAGGATCCCAAAAAAGTCAATATGAAAAAATAACTACTCAGTGAAATGAGAAAATGAACCCAACACCAAAAATTAGAAACCTTCCCAAATTCAATAACCTCTGTAATTTAATGATAAATGCAAACTATAATAGCCATTAAATATAACCCAATGCATAAAACATGTATGTCAACTCAAACTAGTCTAGAATGATAGTTGGGATCTCTTCTTTAGTTTTTTATCTTAACCAAAAAAAAAACCCTAATTCTATTTTATAATATCTGTAAATAAAGGGAATAAAATTATAATAACCCAACATTGATGGATGGTGTTTCAAAGTTGCTTTAAATTATATTATAATAGTGTTATCCTATCATTCACAATATTTTAATTGGAAAGCTTATAACATGCAGTGATTTCCATGATAATGACCAAGAATGAAGCTCTTTGTGTTAAATCCACTATGAAAATACATGGATATGAAGTTGGTTTCAATTCCCATGGCATTTTAAAAATTCTCAAGAATAAATATAGACACAACTCAAGTAAACAATAGTTAATTGATATTAGAATAATATTCAACATAAAATTTAAGATATTATAAAAGAATCACAAAAATATTGAAGGGAACATTGCACAAAATAAAATATTTTAAGCTATCACAAGCCAAAATTAATGGTATTGGTGCACAATTATACATGGGATTTCCTAATACTTTTTATCACTAGTGCATAAAATAATCAATATTTTAACCAGGGTTATCTCTCTTCAAATTCACCTGCAACTTCTACTCATCAGATATGACTTGTATTCAAGTTGGATGGCATATTTTATCTAATTTAAACACTTTATTCGTTAAAATATGGCATCCAACTTGCATACAAGTCATACCTAATGAGTACAAGATGTCGGTGAATTTTAAGAAAAATATACTATTTGATCAATCAGATAAAATATGTGTTTGTTTTAAAATTATTCAAAATTAGTAGTATGTGTCTTATAAATGATATATATTGGCAACCTCAAGAATGTGGTAAAAAATTTCATAAACTTTAGCATAATTTTTGAACTATTAATAAAATATGTTCATTTAATTGATCACCATGTCAAGACTCAGAAGCTAAAGATTCATCATACATTCTATAAGACCTACTTGAGCCCTAAAAGAATAGCCTATGAGCAAATGATAAAGGATTTTTAGAACTTGTGCATTTTCTTACACCCTGTTTATTATTTAGTGTCTTGCAAATGAGGCCAAACCATTTATCCACAAGGTCATTATCTTTTGTTCTTAGCACATATCCTGCATTTAAAGGGACAATTTCCTAAAACATACAGGGAAAATATGGATTTCTCGATGGTACTAAAATGTGGATACTTATGCCAATCATTGAAAAATTCATAATCAACAAAATAAATCTTAGGTATAGTTTTATCAAGTCCCCAATAATTGAACAAATGTTAGTTTTTTTTAACCCCAAAGCATATTTGCCTACTTGTGGTGATGTATTCAACCATTCTTAAAAAATTAGACCACTCGAAGGAGTTTTGCCTCCCACATTCCATGTTGATAAAAATATCGTGCTTATGCATGAAATTCCCAAATCAGTGGCAATGTTTGAAAACTTCTTTTGAAAAACTGAACAAAATCAATCAAACCAAATTGCATACCTAAAATCTTGGATATGTATTACTTGGAAAACTTCAGGGTCCATCCTTCCACATTTTATTTTCTGCAACAAACTCGATTGCTTCATCTTGTTTGGATTTTCCACTAGGATGTTGAACATTTTTCTAATCTCATTGGATTTGTTGATGTCTCCTCTTGTGTAAGGGACTTCCATTGAGCTCATCATTGATTTCTTATCTTTTTATTATTCAAGACATCCAGAGATGTAGAGGCCATTACTAAATTGGGGTGATGAAACCCTACTGTTATTGTTCAATATCATTGATAGTGAGAGATATTACTATGCAGAGATAAATAAATAAATAAGGGTTTCAACAAGTCATACATTTAGAACTACCAAAATTTGCATGTAAATGACTCTAATAGCCTATAGAAAATAAAAAAGTGATTTTTACAACACAATTTATTGTGATACATCTGAGCCATTTAGAAGAATGGAGTATTGCCAATATAACAATTTTTATTAGCCAACAAAGATAACAATTAAACATCTATATATATGCAACTCCTACCATTAGATATATTTTCCAAATCTATGTAGTGATGGTAAGATAAAATATTCTTACTCCTTCCATAAAAACAAGGAAAATAATGATTAAAAAAAACTTAATACCAAAGGAACAACCAACCAAAAACCATATTTGTTGGAACATCAGCAGAAATGCCTATTCAATTCAATTTTTTTTTAAATGATGGAAAACCAAAAAAAATAAGAATATTGTCCTACCATGTTCTCAAATTTATTTGTTACACTCGCATCTGTGTTATTTGAAACCCTATAATATTACTAGTTTAATCTACCACTTGTAATATATAATAATAAATATAATATACAAAAAGAGCATTACATTCGTTGCATGAAACATTAGGAAGAGAGAAGACTTGCCATGCATAGGTTAGTTCGAAAGTATCAAATTGTCACTTTAATAGCGTCTGTTGAAACTTATCTTCACAAGGCTAACCTTGTGTAGTAGAAAACTGTTATCCCAAATCTATTATATAATTTGAAAGACAAGACTACAAGGAGATTTCACAGCGAAAAAATTGGAATTTTATCTACGCTCTTAAATCAGATAGCTTAAATTAGCAAGAAATTGGTTGCTCCTTTAAATATCCTAAAACAAATTAAATAATAAGAAATCGGTCTCCATTTTAGGTAGAAAAATTTGGATTTTTTTTTAGCTTCACTACTTATAGGCTCAATCTCTATAAGTTTTAGTATGTACTGCCTCCACAACACCGACTTCGGTAGTGTCACGGGCGTATACCTCTGTCATGGAGCATGTAGCTAGGTTTCACACAAACCAAAAGATATACCAAATATTATTTAGTAATATTTTCTTATTTTCTAGCATCCATGACTCCCACCTGCTTTCCCTCCCCCGCTCTATCTTCCTGTTTCAATCTTTTCCATGACATCTATCAGTCAACTTTATTATTTTCTCGCCCCTCTCTCTCTGAAATTTTGGGTTCTAAGACAATAATAGACGAGGTAAATAAAAATAGGAAAGAAGCTCTATGCAGAGTTGAAGAGGGACCCAAGACAATAATAGACAAGGTAAATAAAGAGAGGAAGAAGCTCTATGCAGAGTTGAAGAGAGACCTAGCTGACTGCACTCAAATAAACCCAAAATTTGTGGGATAAATAATAACGTCTACTAAGAATCTGCGTAGATATGTAGAGCTTGTGGTAGATAATGTCTGTTAAGAAACTGGGTACATATGCAAAGGCTGTGGCAGAAGCTCAAAGACCGACCATGAACCAATGAGGGATGCATCCCCATATATGGCTATTATGATATGTCTCCATGACAAGATACAACCCTAAGCTCAACAATATTAAGAAGAAAAATAATTTGCTTACATAGGTCGAGAGTCGAACCTACAACTTGGAACATGGTTGCAATCAGGGGATTTTTCGTCAGGTGCGGTGAAGGCATAGTTGCTAAAATGGGTGTGATTTGATAGTGATAGAGTCAGGATGGGCAAGATTTATTCTTGTTTTTTTGCAAGGGATGGGCGGCTCATATCTTCTTTCTCTCTCCTTTCTTCTTGCCACAACCGACGCACTGGAAGCAAGAAGGAGCCTCAGTTGGCTTATTATATTATGCCTTTAAATTGTTTTTACCATGGCAAATATTTATTTTACCATGGTATTAAATTGTTTTTTACTACATATACAAAGGAAACCGTAGTAGGACACTTTGAGTGATTATAATTAACATCTCGAATTAGGGTTGGACAACATTAAAAACGTATTATGACTGTAGATTTTTAGATATTTGATTGTCTATCACATGAAGCTTGCAATAACGTATAAATCATTCAGCGAATTAAAGTATATTAAATAATATTATTTTATTTCATTAGTTAAAAATTTTGCAACTTTTTAAAGCAAAATGTTTGCATATTTTTATGCATGTGAAATATTGCAATTTAATTGGTCAAAAGAGTCGAAATTAAGTACACGTTATAACAAAATGAACCTTAAAATTTATCCAACGAAACGAATAATAACAATAGAAATAATAATATTAATACATTAAAAGTGATTGGAATTGTCAATACATACTAAATGAGTATGTAATTTGAATGTAATAATTTTAGCTAATATATATTAAAAAGAGTTCAATTGAATATGATTTTTAAGAAAAGGAGGATGATACGATGCATGGCATGTTCATATATTAGATTATTTGCAAATAAATCTTTTTTTGGAGGACCAATAAAATTTTGATGAATGCATGCTTACCTTAGTGGACATTTTTAGACAAATCATAGAACTTCTAAAATTTATACTCTAATAAAATCAATTACCAATTCGAACATATTTACCAATTAAATCAATTATCCATTCAAACATAATTCTCTTTCATAAAGTAAATCACATAACAAATGTAACTTTGGATTTTTTTTAATTTACACAATTAAAGAACATATAAATTGGATGCTTTTTCTAAATTTTATGAAAATAAAAATAACCACGATCACTCATGATTTAAGACGTCACAAGTGGTAAACATTTTGTGGCCTCCATGCAGGTTCTGGTTCAGGTTTTTTTAAATTGAATTTTTGAAGTACATGAATATTATTTTAAATAATAAAAGGTGGCATCATGGTGAAGGTATGCATTCTTTACTCTATATAAGATGCTTCTTTAAAAAAGCTTCACATACTACAATCGTGTTTTGTTTGGTGAATATCTTTAAACATTATCTTTTATTTGTATATTTTGTGGATACTTTATTTCTAAGAAAACTCATTTTCGTTATAACTGTATCATTATATGGTTCACTTTTTAAATTTCTTCTAGCAATTGGCCTAAAGGTTCAAGTAACATTGGAAGGGATTGTTTAGTAAGATATGGTTTGGGGAAACAACTTGGTGCTTAGTGCCTAGTGCCCTGTGTCAAATAGAAGGAAGTGCTTTTATTACAACTTAATAATTCACATGGGGAAGAGGTTAATTTATTAGGAGGAGAGGAGGTGGCAACATCACAACTTATTTATAGCCTTCTCCACTCTTTGCTGCATGGCATGATTGCGTTGAATCTAGGCCTCCCAACGGCTTGGACTAACTACTACTTCCTCTACGCTTTGAATGCATAAGATGTCACCATGTGGCAGCATCCTAGGTCTTTGGGTCTCATAGACTTCAAGGATAACTACATGCTCCCCCACGAGCCCAAATTACTATTGATTGAAAGACGTGGTGCTTCTACATTTGATCTATCTTTAAGACTTAGACTAGATTGCAATCATTGGTGGTTTTTGTAGAGGCGAGGTTGTCTAAGACTCCTGTTGCCCACCATAAATTGTAATACATGTTAGGCTAGGAAACTCAATAGGTGTTATGCGAGTAACTCAATAGACATTTATGGTGTGGCATTTGGACAATAACATATTTCTATGAGGCCATTACAATTCTCAATACAAATTTGTATGGTACCTTTCTTTTTTCTACAATCCTGGTATTTTTTCTTAATTTCTATATATGTATATATTTATGTATATTTAATTTTTGGGATCCTTTTGGATAAGTGTTTTATTTTCATTTCTAGTGTAAATCCTCCTTTTAAGTGTAAAATGTGGGCACCCCTTAATGCTTGAGAATTAAACCTACCAATTCTCCCTGCCACCTAGGGCCAATCGCCAATTGACCACCTTTTTCTCAATTGGTGGCTCCTCTACCATGGCATTCACATTGTATCATGAATGATGCCCCACTATGCACCCATGTGGTATGCAATTTATAAAATCTTTGGTACTCACTTCTATCGTAACAAAATAAAAAAGATGAAATCCATAACCTCAATGTATTACCTCCACATTAGCATCATTGTGGAATGTGTATGATATGGGCCTCTAGTGTACAATATCACATCAAATATGTGGTCATTGTCCCCCATCATTACTGCCCAGCTCACTTTGAAATCTTTCCTTATTCGTAAGTTTTATATGTCCTTACCATAATTTATCTATGTGTCAATATTTTTGGCAGCATAGACAAACATGAGTTACAATATAGATTTTTGAACCTCATTGTCTTATTTTCATATCATTGATATTGCAATGCTGACTTGAATTGCACATCAAACATGGATTCTTCTCACAATCAAATCAGTGTCATGTTGTCCTCGTCGACCCTTCACAATGTAATATCATAGATTAAAATTTATACATTAAAATTTATATTGATATTAATATATTTGATATATAATGTATTATATATTATCAATAATATTGAATAATATTAATTATGTATACTAAATTAATTAATCATAATCATATTTCATATTAAAATAATAATAAAATTATATATAATAATAAGATAGATATATTATTATAATAGTTGATATAAATTATTACTATAATAATAATAATAATAATAATAATAATAATAATAATAATAATGATAATAATGATGATGATGTTAGAATAAATAATATATTATATCACATTGTAATAAAATATTATTTATATTACTAGTTGTCACATATTAAAAATATAATAATAAGTATGTACACAAAACTGTCAATGACTATCCACATCATTATTTTTCAGCGATCAGTGCAACATCAAATCGCTGCTAGTTGGTCATGAAAACCACCATTTGATACTAGATTTGCATCTTCAATATCGTATATGATTCCCATCCAGCATAATCTTGGGGATTTAAAGGCTTGTACATGCTTTTGTATCATCATTCAAGTCTAGATTGTTGATTTGCATATCTAGAAGCTCCATTGTAGTGTGGTGAAGGATGAAGGAGATGTTTGTAAGGTTAGATGGTAGGGCATCGAGTGTTTGATGGTCAAGATGGACTTCTCTATAATAAGGGTCATGCTCCATTTCTAATGTAGGGCTTGCATGACACATGAAATATAGAAGTGATTATTGTTTTTTCGGCAATGCATCGACGACAACAATGATCACCATCGTAATTTCTTGTTTGGATATTTGAAAATAATTCCTTACAAATGAAGCATGGATGATACTGCAATATATAAACTATTTATAAAGTATATGTTTATATCATAACATATTTATTAGATATAAATATTATAATGATTTTTTTAAAAATAATTATTATTTATAGATATTAATATTTTGATATATATCTATACCTATAATAAACAATGTGTTTTATAATATTAATAATTTATGATTATTGTTGATTTAATATTTATAAAATATTATTAATAATAAAAGATATTATTTATAAAGTTGGGATTATGTATGATATAATATTATATTAAATACATTAATATATAAATTATACTATATTATATTTTATTACAATATATATAGTAATACATATATTTAATTATATTATATTTTAAATATTTAATTTTATATTATAATTTATATTATATTATAATATATTTCATACTATATTATTATAAAAGAAAATATAAAATATATTATGAAATAAATTATATATATATATATATATATATATATATATATATTAACTAATCATATGTGTAAACCAAGAGTAGAGTTGAGTTGGTGTGTTTGCTGAAGCAAGACAAAATAAGCATCGAATGTTATGATACGAGGCAGTTCGAATAAAATAAAGACACGTTTATGGAGGGTTATAACACGTGGTATCTTTCATGCTCCCACAAATTGGTCTCTTCTGTACCTACACATGGAAAACCATCTCCTTTTCTTAATCATTTTAATGAAACTTCAACCTTATCTATTTGTAATCTACTCAAACAAACCATTTCTGATCTTCCTCCCATGTTATCCATCGACTAAGGGTGAATCATAAGGTGCCTCCAGGTAGTGATAAATTCATTATAGAAGTCTACGATTCTACTTACAAGTCATAGATTATATTTTATATATATTAAAATTATATATTGTATAATATGATGTATATAATATTTTATTATATATATTAATATTATAATATCTTAAATAATATTATATTTTATATTATATTATTTTATATTTGATAAAATATATTATATTACTATATAATATATTATATTTATTATAATTGGATTGAATGAGTCAAATTAATTATATGTAATTCACTGTAGCAACATACTCACAGATCACCAAAAATAAAATTGTTTTCTCATCAAGATTTTATTTTGATGATCATTGTACCTCTCAACCTCTAAAATATGCATATATTTTGTTCCCTGGTCATCATACCATAGTTGGCATCACATGTGCAAGATACCTGCCCTGACTGGGACCACAACCCAATATTTAAATGTAGCATGGCCTACCATATACTTAATGCATGGTAGATATTTGAACACGGACATCATGGTAAATAGATAACGCCTCCCCCGACACTACTAGTTATATCAAAGACTACCATTTGTCAGTTTTATCCAATCAAAATTTGTGAAAGTTATGACAGATGTTGACAAAGGGAATCAAAAAGATGTGGGAATGAATCTAAGGTTTATTTCCCCTAGTAGAAACACCTCCAGTGTAAATATTCATCCTTCCATTTACAAGTTGTATTTTGTATGAGATGATAAGAACAAAATGAATAATATTTTTTTGAATACCTGGAAATTGAAGTTTAGCCCAACAATTTGGAACGTTTTCAACTCCAAGGCATTGGGCCAAACTTGAGCTTTTTCAAAGAGATGAATACTATTAATATTAATAACAACTCTGGGGTAGACAACAAGAATGACATGAATAGTTGTCATATTAATAAAGTCATGGAGCTAAACCTAAGCTTTTTCAATGACATGAACAATATTAAAATTAATAACAACTTTGGTTTAGATGATAAGAGTAACATGAACAATAGTAATATTAATAAGAGAGATTTAATTTATTTTTCTTCCAATAACAACTCATGAGTTAGATGATAGTTATGATATGTACAATCATAATATTATATTAATAGCTTCTTTGAATTGTAGGGCTAGATGTATTGAACACAATAAATATATATGTATGTATGTATGTATGTATGTATATGTATGTATGTATATATGTATGTATGTATATATATATGTATATATATATGTATATATATATATATATATATATATATATATATATGTATATATATATATATATATGTATATGTATATATGTATATATATATGTATGTATGTATGTATGTATGTATGTATGTATGTATGTATGTATATATATATATATATATATATATATATATATATATATATATATATATATATATATATGTAGTAATGTCAACTTTTTATTAGTCTGTGTCATAACATGGTTTTATAACAATCATTTAAACAAATATTTTCCCTGTTTTAATTAATAATTTTTTTTGACAAGATATATTATTATATTATATTTAATTTAATTTAAATATTAATATCTATAAAAGGTCAAGAATGGCTTATGAAACTAAATAACATATTACAAGAGTCCATTGCATTAATAGAGTGCCCAAAGTATCTCCAAAAAATATAGAAAGAGAAACAAAATTAATGAGAAACAATCATTTTACTATTTAAGGGTCTTAAATCTTCAAACAAATTAAATGTGAGTTGCCATATAGATTTGTACCAAATTATCTTGATATGTAATATCTTGAAATTTCTTACGTCCAATATATAATTCTAAAATTTAACATTTAAAATTTGAAGAATATTCTCCTATATATTATTATAAAATATCCGATTTACATCAATATAACAATTATAATATAATCAATGTTGAAAGCGGCTAATGTGAAATGATACGTGAAATGATTGCAATAAGTTAATAATGATTATTAAATAATACCGAAACAAAATTAATTAGAGAAAGAACAATCTCTGACATTCAAATTTTGATGACTAAGAAGGATACGGTGAAATATCATTCACTATATAGATTATGCAATGTTTATCATTCATCATAATATAAGAATAGACTCATATTTGTAGGTTTGACATTTATTCCAACCATATTTTATTTGATACCTATCTTATAAATTTTGTCATTCCAACAATGTTTGCTAATTTTTAAAAACCATCAAATTTATTTATATTTTATAATATTTTAAATTTTAAATTTTAAATTTTGAAAGGATCATGTAGCCTAAATTTTAGATTCACTTATTATTATTATTTTTAGAAATAAAAACCTAAAATCTAAACACATCAATAGGAGGGGGGATAAAAGAGATAATCAGATTGTTAGAGGGATTCTTACCATCATTTTAGTTATTTATAACTCCTCTCCAAGATTGTCAAATGGATGTTTGATGCCAAATTGATAGATATTGGATTACTTACTAATGTTTGATAATGGCTTCCAATGGACAATTCGTGCTTGATAGTGGCTCTTGATGGATGTAAGAAGGATGGTTATGAGTGCAAGATATCAAGAAGGCTCTAAGATTTAAAATTCTAAGTCAGTTTGCATGGAAGGGGTGAGTTAGTTATATAAGAAGTGGAGGGAAGAATCAATGGCTCAAATTTAATTTTGAGCCATTGAGATTAATGGCTAGTATATTTTCAAAGAATTTTAAATTCCTTGGACTCTAGAATAGAGAATTCTAGAGAAGAAGGGGCTAAAATGGACAAGATTTTTAGAATTCTCCAATTCTATAAATCTCTACTAGGTTTTAGGGGTTTAGGAATAGCTAGGAATAGGGTGGTAAATGGGTAGGTAGAATAAATTGTATTTTTAAATTAGTAAGTAGTTTAGGGAGTAGGTTAGTAGGTAAATGGGTTTTGTTAGGATATTAATGAAGGAGATTAACTGATTATGGGATGAAATAAGGTTTGTAGGATGTAGGAAATAAGGGATGAGATATTAGTTAATTAGCTAGAAAATGTAGTTATAGGTTAAATTAGCAAAATTAGTGTAATTAGTGGGGTGAGCAGATTTTAGTGCATATATTTTTATCCTATTTGAAAGTGCATTGTGAGTAGAGTGAAGTGGAAGGAGTAATGGAATTTCAAATAAGAACCATAATCATGTGCAGAAGTAATGTTAGATGGTGTTAGTAGATATGATGCCCCCTCAAGGGAGCATGTAGGGAAAATTGACCCAGATGATCATTCGAAAAGAAGTCCCTGGGGGTGGGATAAGACCTAGATGATAAGATGGGGTTGGGATGCCCCAAGTAATGGCATAGCTATGGTTGAGATGTCCTAAGTTTAGAGACATGGGGATAAAGTGTCTTCGGTGTGAGATGGGTTATAGACAAAAAACCAATGTCTAGAAAGGAGTTTGATTGATAAAACTAATTTCTTAAGATGAAAACATTGTTTGGGAAATAAAATAAACTAGATGGATACAACCCTATGATAAGTCCTGTAGCAAGGACAAATGATATGGAGGGATTAGAAACTGATAAAGGGATACAAGTTATTTATTGATGATGAGAGCCATTTTTCGTAAGATACGTAGCTTAGAATAATGTATGATTATCGAGTGACTAGTCTAGTGATGAGATGGGGATGAGGGGTTAATGATGGATGAGCTATCTTGAGGCACAAGAGTGGGACTAGGTGTTTCCTACATAGTCTTAAGAGACCTCAGGCTTATCTAGTTCTGACTTTGAATGATGGGTAAAGACTACATCCAAAACGACTGAAGGAGGATAAGTTGATGAAATGGAGGTGATTGAGTATGTTGATAGGGATTAGATGTGACAAGGGTTTTTTGGAGTTAAAGGGGTGATGGGCTAGGGAGATAATTAGGTTTAGGAAGGATGGTGATAGGTGAGATGGGACAACTAATAGGATTAATCAGATGGGTGGTAATTTTTAAGCCATTGATAGTGTTTGCAATCTTTTTTAATATTGCACCATTCGGATGCATGCTAGTGACATAAGATGAGTCAAAGGTACCTAAAATTAGGTGCATGGGGGAACTCCATTTTTAGTGACTTTTCCCAAATAGGTTTGGGAGTCACCTAGACCATCCTTGTTCCCATAAAAGTTAACAAGAGAAAACATATACAAGATGATAACAAAGAAAATCAATAAGACAATGTAGTTAATATGTACATGATTAAATAAACAACCACACACATTAAAAATATACACATAATTGCATAAAATAACCATAAGATAACATAGACTAAAGATAGGGATAATAACAAGGCTATACAAATGGATAAGGATGTGATTATAAAATGATTATGGATAATGGGATAAATGATGGTGAGGGGATATGTACATGGGTATGTAGTGCCCAAAAACTATTATATTTTGAAACAATATTCCAACTAAACTCAAAAGTGATTGTATATGGGGTGTAAGATGATCCATTGAGATTCGATGCCATAATGTATGCAAAACCCCATAATAGAAAACATATTTTTGACCCTTCCATAATGATAATGTTATTAGGAAGGTGTGAACCATGGTTTTGGGAAAGCAAAGGACAAATGGGATAGGATTATCTTGAGGCTAAAAGGAGACTTACTTGTCGAATAGGATGTGATGGGGTGATAGAACAATAGATGGATATATAAGGATTGATGGGATTGGGGACATATATGTAATAGATAAGGATAAGAGATTCCAAAGGACTTCCCAAAAAACATCACCATTACTCAACAAACAATGACTTCTTTTGGATTTTGTTTAAAAATACTTGTTTCATATTGCTTCATAAGAAAAACCTATTAACAAATGCCCATTGTGAAGACCAAGGTCAGCAATGGAAAAATGTAATGGAATGGGAAGAGGAGGATGGAATAGAAGAGGATGTGCCCCCAAGAGTGGGGACCCATATATAGAGGTAAGGTGGAACCTATTAGGTGTAAAAATGCTTCAAATGCATTATATTCATTAGGTCATTAAGCTCTTCACCATCTAATGTAGCTAATTTATAGGGTCCAGACCCAAATTTGGTAATTATGATATATGGCCCAAGCTAATTGGCTTCAAATTTGCCCTTATTATCCCTATTAGCATTAGTATTGTTTTTTTAATTTTAGGACTAGATCACTGACCTTAAACTCTCTGGACTAGATCTTTTTGCAGTATTGGCCTTTTAATATGTTTTGATATGCCCTTAGGTGATTGAGGGCCCTTTGATGTTTTTCATCGAAAAGATCCAAATTTTGTAGCCTTTTTTGTCTAAAATTGTGATCAATGATAATTCCCCGTAATGATATTTGTAAGGAAGGGAGTTCCACTTCCATAGGCAAGATAGCTTTTGTCCCATATACTAAAGCACACATAGTGGCCCCAATAGGTGTTCGAATACTTGTTAGACAAGACCAAAGCATAGGATATAATTGTAGGTGCCAATTCCTTATTATTGACTTTTTTCTTAAGAATCTTGATAAGGGTCTTATTTTTTTCTTCATCTTTTCCATTCCCTTGGGGGTAGTAAGGGGAAGAAAAATGTTGCTTGATATGATACTACTGACACAAGGCCTTAAATTCTTGATTTTTGAAGGACTTGCCATTATCGAATATGATGTTGGTAGGAATGCCAAAATGAAAAATGATATGATTTAGGATGAATTTAAAAATCTGAAGACATGTAGTATAGGTAAATGCATTGCTTATACCCATTTAGTGAAATACTCTATAGTAGTAATAATGAATTTATATCCATAAGAAGATGTAGGATTTATCTTGCCAATAAATTCAAGTCCCCATATAGAGAATGGCCATGGACTCATAATAGGCTATAATTATTATGCAAGTGCATGGATAAGATTACCATGTTTTTGACAAGCTGCACATTTCTACACATACTGGCAAGCATCATGTTCCATGGTAGGCTAATAATATCTAGTCTGAAGCAATTTCTTGGCCAGTGCCATTCCACTGATATAGCCACCACAAATATCATCATGGACCTCCTTCATCATGAGACAAGCCTCTTTCAAGGTTAGGCATCTTAACAAAGTCCCATCATAACCTCTTCAATAAAGCATGTTGCCAAGGATTGTGTAATGGGAGATTGGTGGATGAAAGCCTTACACTGATGACGATTGAGGTTAGGTGGTAAGATGTTATCATGGAGGTAATTATATATGTCATGGTACCAGGGGAGACTTGGATTAGGAATAGATAATTTTTAAAAATTAACCATAGCTTGATGAGCTAGTAAGATTAGATGTTCGATCAAGAAATTCCCTTTGAGCACATCTTCAGGGAGATCAATTAAAGATCCAATAGTAGCCATTGAATCAGTTACTTTAATATTCCCTCTTGGTACTTATTCAAATGTAATAGACGTAAAAACCTATTTTAATTGGTCCACTAATTTATTATAAGGGAGTAATTCCTCATCCTTATTTTGGAACTCTTCATTGACCTATTTGATTATAAGCTACGAATCACTGAACACTTGAAGATGCTAGATATTCTATTAGATGGCTAGTTGAAGAATAGCTATTAAAGCCTCATTCTAAAATATTATTGGTGCATGGGAAGGTGAGGTAGAAAGCTTTAAGAATAAGGTCAACTCGTGGGGTGATGAGAAGGATGCTTGTGCTTGATCCATTAGTAGTAAAAGAGACACCAAAATATAGCTTCCAGTCACTAAATTCCAAAGTATTCATTATAGATTCATCTGGGAAGGTTGTGATAAGAGACTATGTCACTTCAAGAGGTGTTTCTGCTAGTTGATCTGCTATCACTTGTCCCTTTATAGACTTTTGATGAACATATTCAATGTCAAATTCACTAAGTAACATAATCCACTTGCCCATTCATCCTATGAGGTCTGATTTTTATAGTAAATATTTGAGAGGATTAAATTTAGTGATAAGCTAGACTTGATTTTTAAGCATATAATGTTGAAGTTTTTGTGAGGCAAAGACTATGGATAAGTAAGCCTTTTCAATTAGAGTATAATTTATCTCACATGAGATTAAAATGTGGCTTAGATAATAAATTGCTTGTTCCTTGCCTTGATCATTATGTTGTGCCAGGAGGGCACCTATTGCATAGGGAGTTGTGAAAATATATAAAAGCAAGGGCCTTCCCATGATAGGAGGTGATAAAATAGGTGGATTTGCCAAATATTACTTGAGATTATTGAAGGCCTATTAACATTCAGATTTCTAGTTAAAATTGGTCCCCTTATTTAAGAGATGAGTAAAGGGGTGACATTTATCTGTGAGCTAAGAAATGAATCATCAAATGGCTTACAACTTTCCCTGAAGACTCCTAAGCTACTTTAGATTATGAGGAGAAGGCATTTCTATAATTGCTTTGACTTTGGTTGGGTCCACTTCTATACCTCTCTTAGAGACTATAAATCCCAATAACTTTCCTAAGGTAATGCCAAATACACATTTCTTTGGATTTAATCTGAATTTATACTCGTACAGATGCTCAAAGATTCTTCTTAAGATTATATGATGTTCTAATTTGAGTCTAGACTTCCCTAGGATATTATCCACATAACCTTCAAATATATCATGCATCATGTTGTGGAATATAATAGTCATGGCCTGTGGATAGGTAGCACCAACATTTTTGAGACTGAAGGCCATGACTTGATAGTAGAAGTTCTCCCATGGAGTGATGAATTTTTTTTATGTTGATCTTTGGGCATGAGTTTGATTTGATTGTAGCCCATAAAAACATCCATGAGAGATAACATTTCATATCCAGTTACTAATTCCATGATCATATCAATATTTGGAATAAGGAAGTCATCCTTGGGACATGCCTTATTAATGTCTCAAAAGTTTTTGAAAATTTGATTTCCTCCTTGTGGATTAGCCATAGGGATAATATTATATATCTAATCAGAATAGTCAATGTCTCAGATAAAAATTGTTTCTAAGAAATTCTGTAACTCCTCCTTCAACTAATAGGGCTACTTTATGTTACATATTCCATAATTTTTGGTTGAATTATTTAGCATTAGGATGAACACTATGTTAGTCTAAGAGTGTCAGACTAACACCATGCAAAAACATCAATAAATTCCTTAAGCATCTCAATAATAATTTGATGCTCTTTAGGTGTGAGAGTTGCCCCTAGTTTGATTATTTTTGGATTTTCTTTAGTTCCAATGTTAACTCCAATCATCTCCTCAATAAGAGAGGGTGACTAATCTTGGAGATAAGGGGGCAATGACTGATACAGGATATATAAAGAAAAACCATCTAGGAGTTTTGTATCTATTTTAGTGTAGTCTTTTGATTTAGTTGAATCATGTAGAAATTCTTCTAAACTTTGAAGTGGCTCTTCTTCTTTAGATTGCTCTTATTCACTTTGGTCAAGGGGATGTTGTTGTTCCCCAAAATAATCTGATTTATAAAGATTGATAGAAAATATTTTCTTATGATTTCTAGAAGGCATAAAATCTCAAGCTCCCAAAAATTCTAAAATTGCTTCATCATTTTGAAACATATCAAAGAATGGCTCCTGATGTTGATCCTAGTCCAATTAAAGAGGGATAGCAGAGGGATATGTTGATGGTGGAAATAATGGTATTAGGAAAAAGGTTTATGGCAGTAATATCCTCAAAGAGACTATAAATAGAAATCAAAATGGGTTCTATTTATAGTCATCTTCTTTTGGGGATGTGGGGGTATCACTTTCTCAGAGATTTAAGGGCCTCATCTTCTGAAATAAGCCATGATTCATCTAATTAATCAATATAATATTCAAATAATAGTATTTCACTAGAGAAGGTCATTGGTCCAAATTGATTTGACTCCTAAGCTGCTTCAGATTATGAGGAGGAGGTATTTCCATAATTGCTTTGACTTTGGTCGGGTCCACTTCTATGCCTCTCTTGAAGACTATAAATCCCAATAACTTTCTTGAGGTAACACCAAATACACATTTCTTGGGATTTAATCTAATTTTATACCCATGTAACCACCCAAAGATTCTTCTTAAGATTATATGATGTTATGATCTGAATTTGAACTTCCCTAGGATATCATCCACATAATCTTTGACTATATCATGCATCATATCATGAAAAATAACTATTATTGCTCATTGATAAGTAGTACTAGAATTTTTTATAACAAAGGGAATGAATTAATAATAGAAGGTCCCCCATGAAGTTATAAATTTTATTTTATGTTGATCTTTAGGGGTGATTTTGATTTGATTGTATCCCAAAAAACCATCCATGAGAGATAACATTTCATATCCTAATGTTGAATCTATGATCATATCAACATTCAGAAGAGGGAAGTCATCTTTGGGACATGACTTATTGAGGTCTCAGAAGTCAGTGATAATCTGAATTCCTCTTTGTGGCTTAGCCATAAGAAAAATATTGGAGATCCAATCAAAATAATCAATGGGCTAGATAAAGCCCACTTCCAAGAATTTTTGTAGTTTCTCCTTAACTAATAAGGACACTTTGAAGTGCATCTTTCATAAATTTTACTTGATTGGATTAGCATTAGGATGCACATCCAAATGATGTACTAATAAGGATGGATCAAACCGCAACATGTTGGAATAACACCATGCAAAAATGTCTATAAATTCCTTGAGTAGATCAATAATAATATGACACTCCTCAAGTGTGAGAGTTGCCCCTAGTTTGATGATTTTAGTATTTTCTTCAGTTTTAATTTTAACTTCAATCACCTCCTCAATGAGAGAGGATGAATAATATTAGAGATAAGGGGGTAATTATTGATCCAAAATATCTAAAGCAAAACCATCTGGGAGTTCTATATCTATTTCTGTATAGTCTTCTAATTTAGTTGACTAATGTGGAAATTCTTCTAGACTTTGAGGTGGCTCTTCTTCTTCATACTGATATTATTAACTTTGGTTAAGGGGATGTTCTATTTCCCCAAAATAAGATTATTTACAAAGATTAATATAAAATCATTTCTTATGGACACTGAAAGGTATAAAATCTCGAGCTCCCAAGAATTGTAAGATTGCCTCATCATTTTGGAACATGTTAAAGGATGGCTCCTGATGTTGATCCTAGTAAATTAAAGAGGGATAGAAAAGGGATATGTTGATGGTGGAAATAATGGTATCAATAAAATGGTTTTTGGCATCAAGATCCTCAAATCGATTATAAATAAAACTCGTCTTGATTTCTTCATTAGGAGACTCCTCAAGGACTGAAACAGTATCCACAATGATATCATTTAAGATATCATCAAGTAGTTTATACCCTAAGCCAAGATATTGTGGATGTTATTAAACTAATATGGGGTCAATATTACCTTTCTCATGTCTCCCTATTCCTTTCCCCTCATAATGCATGTTTTGTAACATTTTCTAGACATGGGGGTATCTTTTCCTAGGAGATGTAAGGGCCTCATCTTTTATAATAAGCCATGATTCATCTGATTCATCAATATATACTTTTGATAATAGTCCTGCACTAGAGAAGTCCTTTGGTCCAAATTGATACTTGATAAGATTGGTCTTTCACATAGTCAGGGACCCATAACTATGTGTGGAAAGAGGTATGTCACCTATACAGAAGGCTTTATATTTGTATTCCCCGCAACCCATCAATGTGATTTTGAGATGAGTGATGCTAGATAATGGAGTTGAAGTAGGTGAAATATCATCAAGACATATATATTTAGAAGTTGTTGGACTTAAAATGGAATTATCTATACTAGGACAATGATATCATTGGGATTGATGCATTTGACAACTGCAAAAATGATCAATTTCTCTAGGAATGGTGACTTCCATACCTAAGTGGGGGGAATTTTAGACATTTATGTAGGGTAGATGGGAAAATTTTCATCTCATGGACCCAAGGATATCATTGTCCTAGCATATATAATTCTATTTTAAGCCCAACAAATTCTAAATGCATTTGTCAATTGCAAAAATGATCAATTTCTCTAGGAATGGTGACTTTCATACCTCAGTGGGGGGAATTTTAGACATTTATGTAGGGTAGATGGGACAAATCGCATCTCATGGATCCAAGGATGACCTAGCAACATATTATAAGGTAAATCAGCATCCATAATATGGAGTAGGATTTGATGTATCATGGGTCCCATAGTAATAGGAAGGTAGACAGTTCCTATAGACAGTCATTCATTATCATCATATGTTTTTATCATAATAAAACTAGGCCCTAAAGAGTATTTGAAATACCCTAGTTTCTTCAAGAAATATAGATTACATAAATTTAATGATAACCCTCCATCTATGATTACTCATGGAATGAGTTGATTGGATATGGAAACTTTGATGAATAATGGATAATTATGATGGGGTCTAATAAGAGGCATTTCTTGAGAACCAAAAGTAATTTGATGAGAAGGGGACAAATGTCCCACTAATGCTTAGAATTTATTGGTGTCGATATCACTAGGGACCTTGAGGTCATTCAAAACCTGGTTGAGTATCTCTTGATTTAAAGGAATGTTTTGAGAAGTTCCATTAATGATATTTGAGTGGGTGTCTTCTCAAATTATTGAATTATATCATAATATTTATCAGAAGATACTGAAAATTTCTTATAAATATTCCCATTTTGAGTTGTAGAAGTAGATGGGTCCTTTGGGGTAGCCCAGGAACTATAATCTTATTGTGTCTAGTAGTAACCACATAATCAGCAGTGGTCTAATTGATTTTTAATATGGTGGGTGATGGTAGATTTGGCTCTTTGGGGCTATGTATTTTGATGGTGTTGACATATAGATATGGCATGATGTGGTATTTAGTGCGATTAGAAGAGGAGGCTTGACCCTGGTCTCTTGGTGGCTTCCTATCTCTTTGATCATACTTGGGTAGGGGCTCCTGATAAATGCCTAGATGCTCATTCTTAGATTTATTTGAAGTACTCTCCCCTTATATTTCAATATCACCTCTTTCAATTAGGTCTTGAATATAGTTTTTTAATTGCATACACCTGTTTGTATCATGGCCTTTAACTCTATGATATTTATAGAATTCATCCTCATGGTACCAATCAGGCTGAGGTTGATGATCATCCAAAGGTCTGATTTTAGGATGAGTGATCATGTTATCAATGTTGAATAACTCAAGGACTATTTCAATGGGTACTGCCAAGCTAGTAATAGGTCTTTTTCCAGTATGAGGCTTTGGTTTACCTCATGGCACTTGAATAGAAGAGACATTCTATTGATTTATGAGATTCCTCTGTTATACTATTTAAGCATGCTTCTTGGAATATATAACCCCATCTCCCACAACATTTTTATTTATTTTAAAGATTTTTGACTTGCCTAAAAAAGAGTTATCTTGATTTTGAGTGTATTCATTTCGGGAGTATAGTTTAATTTTTCCCTTTTCAATAAGTGATTTTTATATTTGCATCCCCTTATCAATAATTTCATCAAAAAATTTAGCACAATAGAGTTTAAACTGATGTTTTAGTTTAGCATTAAGATTATAAGCAAATATCTTGGCTAGCTCCTTTTTGATACCATACATCGAAGGTAGATTCATAAGATTCTCCAACATTGAAATAAAGATGCCAAGCTTTCCCCACTCCCTATTTAGTATTGTAAATGTCTATTATGGAGATATCATGTTTAATATTGAATGAAAAATGTTTGACAAATTTTTTTAGTTCATTCTCCAAAACTAGATATTGACCCCTTTGGTAGGTGCACGAACCATTCTAGGTTTGGTCTAGTAATTATTTTTGGGAAAAGTCTCAATAGATAGGCATATTCATATGCTAATTCATGACACGCCACATAAAACTCCTATACATGGTCTCAAGGATCACCTTTCCCTATGTATTTTTCAAATTTAGGCACCTCAAAGTGAGGTGGGAAAGGTATTTATAGGATGATCATGTCCAAGGGAGAAGAGAAAAAATATTCATATTTATATTTCATTTCTTGTGAGCGTGGGTCAATTTGTTGGAGAGTCTCCTTCATCACTTTCCATTCTTGTACGAATGTGAGGTCACCAAGGGGATTGGTGGTTTGATCATGATTATTATGAGGCCTATTATAATTGTGGATATTTTTATGGGGGGATGATGGTCATTGGTTTTGTGCATGGAGTAAAATATTTATTTGTTGTGTAAGTTGGTCTAGCCGATCCTCTAGGATAGTTTACCTCTTGTTATCCTTAATATGGTTATTTCAAAAGGTTGTAGGTTATTTTTTATCTTCAAGTTCTTGGTACACACCTTCCTCTTATTTATGTGCTTGATTGGTGTGTATATTTAGTGGGGTGTATTAGGCTTGGTGGAAGGACAAACTATGTGTTGTAAAATATTACAGTCAAAATTGGAGGGTAGTGTGCCCCCTATTTCAATGTCTCAAGATAGAACTTGATCACAATTTTCATTAAGGTAAAAGTCAATTAAATTCATAACCTCATCATTATGAAGGGGATTGAATCAATCATATTCTCCTCTGAGGGTATGCATATCACTATGTGTATCATCATGATCCCAAGTTAGATCACCTAGATTCCCCACTAAATCATTATCTTGGTTGGAATCTTGTCCTATCCTAGGTTGGGCATGGATTTGGATTACCATATTAGATGAAGAAATGGAGGTGTGATGAGGTGTAATAGGTGATGAAAAATGTGTTTTAATACTAACTGTAGAGTAATTTATTACTCTACGCAATATTTAATTTATTTATTTTTTATTTGAGTGCTGCAATTTTGGTTCCTACGCATCTTGGATGAGCCGCAGAGTTCTGAAGTAGAAGACGCGTTTATTTTTGCCTAAGTATCAAAGTGCAGTGGAAGTTTCCAAGTGTCATCTTCAGAACATGGTTCTCTTTTGCCTCTTTTGTTCTTTTCACTTCAATTTTGGCCTAAGTATTGAAATCAAGCAGAATTCACCATGTGTCAATTTTTGGGAGACAAAGATGGACAGCTGGTGACTTTCGAGGACCCCTTTTGTAGCTTTCTAGAAAACCATGGATCATGCCACGTACCCAGTAGCAGTAGAGCAGAATGCACCATGTGTCAGCATCTATGTATCATAGATACACCTGTGCTTCATTCCACCTTTTGACAAGGACTTTCAATGAGCCAAGCGACATAGAGAGCGGAAGCCACCATGTGTCGGCATCCAGGGGTTTTTGGTCCAATGCTTTCATTCAATGCATATAGGCATCATTTCATTTTGATTAAGTTTTAAAGTGCAGCGAAAGCTACCAAATGTCACCTTCTGAGTCCCTCTCTACTCCATCTCCAAAGAAAGCGGAAGGCACCATATCCCCCCAGAAGGAGAAGCGAAAGATGCCACGTACCTTCCCAAGAGTAGTGGAGGTCACCATGTGTCAACTTTTGAGAGACCACCTTCAAACCTAATTACTGAATGAAGATCATGGTGGGTCTCGAATGATATTTCAAAAGACCAACGAAGCACTGAGTGTCAATAGATGAAGACTGCCACGTGCATCCATCCTTCCTTAAGGGTTGTCAAGGAAAAGAATGCACTAAGTTTTGTTTCAATAAAGCTACAAAGTATCGATGAAGTAGGTTGAAACAAGTGTTGAAAGTGGAGTGTTCCTCAATGAAATGTAAAGAAAGTGCAAGTGGCCAAGTGTCACCCTCTGGTGCCTCCTATATCAACAGAAGAGAAATTTCATAAATCAACTACGTGTCCTCGTGTCTGTCTATCTACTATAGTGAAATGGAGGGAAATTTGGTGAAAGTTATTCCTGGTAGATAGAACAGTGTGTCAAGTAGATTTTTGGGGTTTGTGAACATTGAAGATGCCATCTGATTGTTCCCTAACAACAGAGGTAGAGTAGACATTTGAGCGGCCAAATAGGGATGGAACAAAGAATTTTAGGTGCAAAGAGAGGTACTAGACAAGGATCGCCATGCCGCAGTCAGGCCAGTCCTTAATAAAGACCAGGATGCATCCAAAGCATTGAATGCACCATCCATTTGTCCCTTGTGCATAGAGGATGGAGGAAATTACGTGGGAAAGGGGATGATCAAAGGAGACATCCAAGGATATATAAGCAACATGGTAAAATAGGAAAGGGGGGAATTTCTCATAGTTGAGACTTTTGTAATTTTGACCAGTAATATCATTTACTCTTGCCTTAATTTTCTTAAGTTGTAAGGTTGATGTAATCATACATGTTTCTATACCCTTTGCGTGGCTAAATGAATTAAGGAAATTTAAACTCCATGCCTTGGTTGGTGTTATTTGTGTCGTTTGCAAATTAGTCTATTTTGTAGATTTTGTAGTGTTGTGATTGGAAATGTTATTTGATTTTGTCTCATTTTTTGGAGTCTAAAGTTCTACATAACTATGCGTGACCTCTACGCCTCTTATGTGATTAAAGGATTCTATTAAGAAGATTGAACACTATGCCTTTGTTGACAATTCCTATATCTCAGCAAAAGACTCCCTGGTTTTGAGTATCTATTTCTGTTATTCCAATCTTTTACATTGATCATGCACTTGTATGCTCTTAAATGTAATAGAATCATATAATAGTCTCATTGAGCTCAGGTTAGGATTAGGATTGCATCCAGGTGCATCGCCATAGTTAGGTTTCAATTCCTGCATTTTGCGTTTCTATTTAGCCTCCTATCCCTTTTCCCCAGACACCCATAAAACAGAAGAGACCAGCTTCTTTAAAACCTGGAGGTTGTTTCAAGCCACATTGTCCCACAGCTTGAAACTTCCCATTGTTGATTGGCTAAGACCCAGCGCAATTTTACACCATCAACACTAACCTAGTCTAGAAGTCAAATCCAATAGTGATCAGATAAGGTGATGTGATGATGTTTAGAAAGGGATGGATGACTATGAATTAACAAAAGACAAAAGCCTAATAAGTGTCCAATCTAGAAAGAATAAAATGGGATGATGGGATCAAATACCTTTTACACTATCAAAGTGATAATTGGATGGGTGCTAGGTAAAAAAGGCACTTGACAGGGAAAAGTGATGGGTGATATATTATAATCTTGATTAGGATATGTATATTGATAATACCTAGTCCAAGGATTTAGAAAGCAATAATAAAGATAAAAGAGATGGATGATAATTAAAACTTAATTCCAAGACTAAGTATAGTATTTAAGGATGGTATATGGGAGAATAGGAGGTGAATGGTGATAAAACAATGGAGGATGGGTGATGGAAGATATAAGATGGGAATATAGGGAAGAATGGAAACTATAGGATGGTATTAGATGGATGGAAAATATAAGGTAGATATAAGACATTATTTTGGATAAGTAATGGAAGATATAGGACGAATATTATGGATTATAGAGGTTACTTAGGATAGGAAACAAATATATACAATGGATAAGATGCATATGAGGGAAAAGGAAGCTACACATATTAGATAAATGAAAGATAAGAGATGACTGTGAGATGTAGGATAGATGTGATTATAGGGATGGATATTAGCGTAAGGGTATTTAAGGTGTCATGAATAATAAGGGTGTGGCTGACTCAACTTGAAAACAACATGGGTCTAACATAATACTCAAACAACACACATAGTGACAAGCCCTAAGTAAACTAAAAAGGGTGTGTAACCCAATGTTTACACTATCTAACAGATTTGTGGGTGAGGCTATAGGTCGATGAACTATTATATAATCGATTAAACCCTCTCAACCCCATCTACACTTAATGTCTTCTTAGGAGTTTATCCTATCTCCAACTGTGAAACACCTATTATGACTAAAATGTCCTATGCTAGGTTTTCACAAGGGTTTCTAGGGGAGTACCTGATATATGTAAAGGTATAATGGGACCCAAGTCTATATAAGATGTTATCTAACCACCATGTATGTTAGAGCTTAACCACCCCTCACTCCATAGAACCCTTTAGGGGGAATTCTGCTTAGGCACCTAACAACAAGTCTCCTAATATTTAGACTCCATTGAAACATGGATTTTGGTCTAGTGCATGGTGATGAAATACATGTCACTAACCCTTAATTTCTAAGCCTATGTGTGGGGATGAATTCCACATCACATGTTATCCTAGACTCAAAAGGGATTACAAATAGGCACAATATGATTAATTTACCGATTAATTATTTTATGTGAGGAAAACAAAAATACATACAGTCAAACCACAAGCAAATATATACAAGAAATAAGATTAAAATATTATGTTTTTGGCACCCCTCATGCAAACATGAAGGTTATAGAAAAAAATGGGGGTACCTAGATCTTGAGGGGTCCTATACCAAAGGGGTTAGTAGTTTAATTTTTTGCAAGACCGCAACTCCCTAAAAAACCACAATTACATAGGTCAAGACCATAACCAGAAACTACAAAACCACAATTCTAAATTAAAATCATAATTTATGAGTTATTATATTTCAATGGTTAGCTAACCTTGATATTTCATCTGCAAAACCACGAGTGTTAATCAAAATCACAACTACTAAAGTAAAATCATAATTCTTAAAAAAATTCAATCTATGATTTTACCCAAAGATGGAAAATTTATAAAATCTTAAAGTTTTATCTGATGTAGATGACTACCAGAAACACTAGAGAGATGATTAATTTTTAGAATATTCCAAAACAAATAGACTATCTAAGATTTTTTTTGAAAATAGCTTATGGCAAATTTACAAACTTAACTATACTGCTAGGATGTTAAAATAAGATTATCTAGATAATATGTTCTAATGCACAAATCGAATGACAAACTACCCTATTTAAATGATTAATTAAAGGAACAAACTCCACCCTAATTATATAAAATCACTATTTATACTATAAAATCATTAATAACAAGTCAAAATCATAGATTCGAGTCTTGTAATATTACTATAAAGGGTTAAATAGGTTAATGGTGAGGTGTTTGGTATTTTCCTTGCTCTTCTTCTTATACCTGCTAGTCCTCCACACACACAACAAACTTAGAATATTCCCTAAAAACACATAGTTAAGCAAAACTAACCAGATTTTGAAATGGTTATGATGGAAAGAGATAGCCTTGGCTTATTCAAGGATGAATTATGATTGTTTAATAGACATTGAACAATCCTTTTCTAAAAATTAGGAACTAACAATTTATATTTTTACTAGTTTGGGTAGGAAAGGCAAAACTAAAATTCTTGATGGTAATACCATGATTACCAAGTCAAGACCATAGATTGGAAAGTCATGATATTACGGGTAATGCACAAACAATTAAAACTTTGATTAACTCTCCTCTTTATTGCACATAAGAGACAAAATGACCCTCTAATCAATACAAATAGGAAAACAATATCTTGTAGAGGAGGTTATCAATAGGTGAGGGATAAGGATGTAGAGAAAACTGATGTCTTAGCAAAACCATGATTCTTGATGTAAATATTGTGATTACCAGGTCAAGATCATGAGTTTGAAAGTTACAATATTGGATTTAGGGCACAAACAATTAAGATGTTGGGTTAACCCTTCTTTGTCTTGCACATAAGAGATAAAAAAAACACATCCAAATAGAATAATAAATTATATAAGGGTTAATAAAAGATTAAAAATAAGGATATCACTCTATCTAATAGACACTACAAAACCACTATTACCAGGGAAATATCACTACTTGCAAAGTAGATATTTTACATAAAGCTAAAATATTGCAAAAAACCCTAACCATTATTAGTTAAGATTAAACTATCACACAATACCATGATTTACCATGCAAGACTAAAATTACAATATTGTTGATACCAGTGCAATATTGTGAGTCTCTTGTACATGATGTTTTTCTCAAAATCTAGTTTTCAATTTACGTCCAGTTCTCCTTGCAAGCTTTAAAATATCTTCCAACAATATTAGAGGTTAGTTTATGGAGTAATATCCCATTGTGGTCACCAAAATGTAGCCTAAATTTTATATTCACCTCTTATTACTATTTTTAGCAATAAAAGCCTAAAATCTAAACACATCAATAGGAGGGGATAAAAGAGATAATCAGATTGTTAGAGGGATTCTTACCATCATTTTACCTCTTTATAACTCCTCTCCAAGATTTCAAAATGGATGCTTGATGCCAAATTGATAGATGTTGGATTACTTGTTGATGTTTGATAATGGCTTCCAATGGACAATTTGTGCTTGATAATGGCTCTTGATGGATGTAAGAAGGTTGGTTATGGATAAGAGATAGAAGGATCTAATATTTCAAGTTTTAAGTTATTATTCATGGAATGGGTGGGTTAGCTATATAGGGAGTAGAGGGAAGAATCAAAGGTTCAAATTTTAATTTTGTGCCATTGAGATCAATGGCTAGGATATTTCCAAGGAATTTTAAATTCCTTGGAAATATTTAGAATGGAGAATTCTAGAGAAGAAGGGGATAAAACGGAGGATATTTATAGAATTCTCCAATTTTAGAAATCTCTACTAGGGTTTAGGGGTTTAGGAATAACTAGGAATAGGGTGGTAGATGGGTAGGTAGAATAAATTGTATTTTAAATTGGCAAGTGGTTTAGGGAGTAGGTTAGTAGGTAAATGGGTTTTGTTAGTAGATTAATGAAGGGTATTAACTAGTTATGGGATAGAATAAGCTTTGTAGGATGTAGGAAATAAGGGATCAAATATTATTCAATTAGCTAGGAAATGTAGTTATAATTAAATTAGTAGAATTAGTGTAATTAGCGAGCTGAGCAGATTTTAGTGCATACAAATCATATGTACAAAGTAATTAGGTTAGGAAAAAAATATTATATCAATTAATTTAGTTTGAGTCTCATTCAAGATCATGACTAAAAAATGTTGATTAAATGAAAAATTAATTAACATTATTTTTAATGGAAAATTATCAGGGAGATAATTCCTAAAGAAAAATGGAAAAGGAAAACATATATCTCTTATATTTTGTGGTTAGTGGAGACATAACAACATTAAATTATAGAGTAGTTAATTATATGGAAACTATTTAAAGTTTGATATTATGAGTGCTTTGTTTTAAAAGGCTATATTAATAAAATAGAAAATATTTTGATCAAGATTCATACTAAAACATTTAACATAAAAAAGGGAATTGATATTTCATATACTTCATCAAACAAAGTTTGTCCCAAGTAATTTTTTTTGCATAAAACATCTTTATTTTTTAATTTTAGTCTAATAAAAATGTTTGGTCTCATAAATGTTGTTAAAATATTTATTTTATTTATTTATTAGTGTTTTCTAAGGCATGATACTATAAGAATCACTTGAGAAAATAATTTTCCTAGTCTAACCAATAAGAGCCCTTTGAAACTACATATTACTATAGTAATTCTAAAGTTTAGCACCTAAAAATTGAAGAATATTCCCCTACATGTTATTTTAGAATATTATATTTATATCAATATAACAATTACAACATAAATCAACATTGAATGCAACTAATATGAAAATGATTTCAATATATATTCACAGCTCAATCTTCAATCAATAGAAAGATTGGATATTGGTATGCAATTATCGTCTCCCATGTTCACATGTGTGAGACAAATTTTTGCTTATCTAAACTAAAGCAAAGTGATCGCATACAAAGCATAATGAGTCAGGGCTATAATTAATTTCACATATATAGAAATATAAACATATAAATAAAATGCTCTCAAACAAAAGAGATATGGATTACAATTAATTTCAAAATTTATGGTGTGCATTGTGAAGCATTCATTTAAGATTTAAGATTTAAGATTTACTATTAAATATCACAAATTATGATTTGAAACAGTCACTTAAGGTTTAATGAAAAGGTTAATTGTAATCACATATCATCATTATGATTTGCTAACAATAAAATAATTAAATACTAATATTCTCTTTGAATGCTAAGACACTAGATAACCATAAAAGTCTAGAACTATAGAAGTGTTTGGCTTTTGCTAGTCACACATACTTATTATTATTTAATTAAAATTATACTTAAACTCCAAGAAATTATGGTTTTAATATATTAGTTTAATAACTAAATTTTTGTTAACTTTCACTAATCAATTATATTTTTATGTCCTATATGTCCATTCATACTAACCCCACACTCTCCATAGATCCAATTATCTTGTATAAATTCAGATAAATATTAAATCCTAATATAAATAATCACATATCTTTACCTTTAGGGCAATACATAACAAACATCTATGCCTGATTTCCCTAATCAGCTTTTTTAGGTAAATTTTTTCAAGACCATATTAATTATTCTAACTTTTGCATTAATGTTATTTCCTTCTCCTAACGGCTATATATATTTTTCCTTAAAAATTATAGGATTATATATATATATATATATATATATATATATATATATATATATATATATATATGGTATTTAATTCATGTAAAATAAATTGTATTATATATTAATGAGAACATATAAATTTTTATGTTGAGTAAATTTTATAATAATTTAAATTAAATATTATGAAATAATATTATCAATGTTGGGTAACTTAGCCACATGATTTGGCTAAGAAAGCTACTGTGGTTCCACATGATAGACACATGCCTTGTTAAGTACATGCCTTCAAACTAGGTTTAATTACATCAGTTCTTTGAAATTTAATAGAGAACATTTAATGGTAGGAGATTTTTTTCAATGGTATTTTAGCACATATTTATTTTATACCAATTTTATGTATTTAGTCTATATTATAAATTTACATTCAAAATCACCCATAAACAAATTTAAATACAAAGGTAGTTACTAGCCACTATGTAACCCTTGTTTATTTTAGGTCCAACACATGATGATGATGATGATGATGATGATGATGATGATGATGATGATGATGATGATGATGATGATGATGATGATGATGATGATGATGATGATAACAACAACAACAACAGCACTAGAAGTTACCCCAAAGGTGAAAGTTATGCTAGAAAGGACGTAATTTTTTGTTTTGGTAAAGTGACATTTTGTGAAGTGAAAGAATGTAAATCCACAATCGTAACTCACTTAAAATCCATGACCATTGACCCCCCAACCTTTTGTGAACAAAGTGTTAAGTAACAATAATATGATATTTAAATTAATAATCATTTCAAAACATATTTTTTCCTAAACAATGCTTTCTTTTTTTCTTGTTGGAAAGGATAACTAATATGCTTACAAATACTGGCTCCATTTATGGCCACCTTTTCTTATAGGGTTCCAATTATAAAATTTTGTAGTTTTTAAGCATGATGTAATTTATTCAAGTGTCAACATATTGGAAAAAGGGATGAACATAAGATATAAAATAGACTCTATGACTTCAAAGCCTTGTTCATACATCAATGACATTACAACACTAATTCAAGATACACATCAAATGAGGATCCCTACCGTAATCAAATCAGCTTGATAAATGTCCTCATTGACCTTAAAAAATAGTAAATAATCAATCAAATATGTCACCACCCTAAAAGTTACAGAGCCCTTTGAAATGGGAGCAAGTCATGTAAATCCAAAATTTACCCTAAATCCATGTTTGGTATATGATGTGGGCCCTCAAGAATGCATCAAATTTTTGTGTGGTCTAATTTATACATCAAAAAACATTTTGCTCTTCTTGCCAAAAAAATGGCCTCACCACTCTAAGTCTGAGTCAGCTACAAATATTGAATATCTTTTATTTATGGTGTTCAAATATGGTGAACATGTTTAGATAAAGAATAAGATTATAACTAATGTGGGTGGGCATAATACAATGTACAAAGAGTGGGTGAAGATATCTCCTATTTTTAAAGTAATTTTAGATCCAAAGACATTTGTCTTAAAGAAAATAATCTGATAAAGTAAGATCTAATGTGAAATTTGAAAGCAAAGTGAGTGGAAGTGTTGGAGGTGAATTTAAACACATGGAAATGCATCCAAGTTAGAACCCATGTCAATATAACCCACTTGACATATTATGGATACTTTGAATTGGAATGATTATACTAATATATAACTATGTTTAGATGAAAAAATGTATTTAGATTGTGCTTAGATGAAAAATTTAAAATGTTATGCCATTGAAAACACTTTCGAAGTCAAGTGGGTACATAATAGGGAACGTTACAAGAAGAAACTTTGGTATTTTCATGGCATCATTAGTAGGAAGGAGTTTTGATTAAAAAAATATCCATTACAATTTTAAGGTCTAATCTTAATCCTAAACACTCACTTATTTTATCTTTAAAGAGATGGATGACTAATTCTATAGCAGTAAGTGTTTCATGCTTGAGAAGTTAGTGGATTGAGATAAAGAAGGGTTTTTTGGAAAGTATGAAGGTATGGATATGTTCAATGCATATTTTTCATTGGGTAGATTTGGACCATAATGGTAGGATCAATGGAGCTAAAGATGTGGCCTTCTTCTAAGGTAACAAATTACCCAAGAATATACTTGCATTGATAACCAATCTTTTTCATTTTTTTGTTAAACTAATTAGATCCCTCTATTTTATATAAAAGATATTTTATTTCTTCTACACTCTCAATTATTCCCCTAATCTTTAATTTTTCATTGTTAAATGACCTTTCTATTTTCCTTTTTCTATTTAATTTGGCCTTGTAGATGGAACCATGATCATAATGGTTAGTGTGGGGATTATGCCAAAGTTTATTTTAACCTGTAAGTATTATATATCCTCATCCTATTGAGGGGTTGCATAATACAAAGGATGCCTCTATTTCTAAATCATGGAAGTCATCGATATTGAATTATGTTTTTTTTTTAGTGGCCTCTAATAGTCTACTAATGTTAGGATCTTTAGAGACACTTATAAGCCCTTTGGCAAGCTCATGGACTCCAAGGCCAATATTTATATTTCTATTATTTTCTAAATATGTACTTTTTAAAGTATTATTATGGGGGTTTAATTTGTATGTTTTTTCATTCAAAATTTTGTACAAGTTGTGATCAACTTAGAGACTGAAATATCCTATGGATTTGGATTTGTAACTTTCACACATGAGCATTTAATGATGGATGTTATCAAGGATATATGTCATTGAAGGGATGAATGAAAATGGTTTTGGAGGAAGGGAAATTATCATCCACTAAGCTTGATCTTGATGAAGTGATAAAGGTCATGGAAATAGAGGATACAATGGTGGGAGAAGTAGGAAATACTAAATTTTTCATAATTATGTGGATTATAAATGTGGTTTCAAACAATCTTATTGTATTTATAGTGATGGAAGTTGTAATAGAGTTCACAAATATTTTAATGGGGAAACAAATTATGGATTTGTATAGGAGAATCCTTGTTTCATTGTAAAGAATATGGCATTTCTTTTTCATTGTAATATTAGAGTTTAATACAAGTTGGTTAGAGTCCTTGATATGATTAGTTAGGGTTTTGATATGAAGTTGTTCTTAGTTTTATTCAACGTAATACTTAATAGATAAAATATTTTTTTCAAAAAATAAGTAAATCAATATTCATAATAAGGGTATGTTAAATGACTAAATACGTCTAAAAATCATAAATTAAGCTATAATATTAAACATACAATGGAGAATTCCCATGATTGACACCTAGGCAAATAGAAATATTTTATATCAAAGAAAATATTACAAGATATGGTAGAGGACAAGGTTGTAGATTGGTTTGTAATAGATCATGGATGACATGCATCTCATATACTGATTGTGGATGATAACATCAACAATTTAAAGATGATTTCTAATATTTTCATGTACAAGATTTAATCTTACTTATGTGATAATTTATGTCATTATGAGTTGTCTAGTGGTTGTTACATAAGCAACCCATTAGGGGTTTTATTTGAGACTTTGTTGTAACTTTAAATTCTTGTGTTGTATGATACATCAATAATTTTTTATGTCTAATTTTAGAAAATCATAAACGGACTATTTATGTGAAATATATTATACCTAAAAACAAATTAAAGATTGATTCTATGAATATATTAATTTAAAAATAGGTTAAAAATAATATAAATTATAACATTAAATGATTCATTTATTGTTTTACTTGACACACCAAAGTTTTTATCATTTTATGTGTGGAGGCTCATGAGTGTAGACACTAAAATTTAATCAATAAATTCCTAAAAATACATGTCCTTGACATTTTTATCCTACTTAGATAATTCACCATTTTAATAGCCATTTATCTCTATGAAAGCCTCTAAAGTCTTATAATTACTAATAAAATCTTCTATGATTTCATAATTTATTCCTATTCATCCCTAATAAATAGATACTCCACTGTCACCCTAGTTATAGAAGCCTTTATCCTTTCTAGACCAATGTACACTAGGTAGACAAGGATATAATGCACATTTTTCCACTAGTGCAGACTTGTCTCACATGATCCAATAGATAATTTTTCAAAATGACATGATTTTTATGTTGGAGGTTTTTCAATGATGTATCCAAGGTGACCAAGGTAGTTGACGAAGTGTCTTGTGTGTTAGATTGACAATGACAAAGTAGGCTTCAATATGCTTCAATGTTCCTTCATGGTTCTTCAATGTTTGACCTTGATAGGCAATTGATGGATGATATTGATGGTATGGAAATATTGTATAGATCATATGGGATGTTATGTGTGCTTATAATTCTTATAGAAGTGAATGGAATTCATTAGAACAAACATATGAATGTCTAAGCTCAAGTAGTAATCTTGATAGATAAGGCTAAGTGAATAGATCGATGGCATCATATTTCAAATATGTGAATGTTTTAGTCAAATTGATATGTGGATAGATTCCTCTATGTGATGAGATCATATGTTTCAAATTGTAGGTCATGAGGTTGTTCATAACAAAAGTTATAAAGGTGCAAAGTTGGCTTCTTAGATAGAGTTCAATAGTGTTCACTAAGTTTCTATACTTAGCCAAATTTGTAAGAAGAGATCTACAACTAGCATTTAATCAGATCACATATCTAAAGGTAAAAATTTAATCTGATTAGATAAGGATCCAATGGCATGGTTTAAAGTCAAATATTCAATATTTCATGTGCTAGGGACATGTGTCACAATCATAGAGTCTGAGCAGTAAATCTACGGTGAGCATCTAATCTGATAGATGAAGATATAAAGGTGAGCATATGTGATCATGAATTAATGATTCAATAGTGCATTTTAAGTCATAATATCAAAGGATGCTCAAAAGATGCAAAAGTATGACAAGTGGTGGAAGCTCATTGGAGTCAACTTGTCAATATACACAAAGAGCACATAGAGATACGAAGTGGCATGCTTGTGAAAGCGAGGATCTAAGATCGACGATGAGCACTGTAAGATAAAGACCAAGATAATATGAGGATATCAACTGAGCACATTTATTAAAAAAATTTAGGGAGCATGAGATGAGGTCAATGTGTCTGATGTTTAACATATGCTCAATGACCATTGAAATTTGAATATTTAAATTAATGAGGGAAAACTAGTGCTCAATTTTTATGTTATATCTTTTGATCCAGGATTAATTTATTAATACAGTAAAAATCAAAGTTGTAAATTTTAGCCATTTTTCACTCTCAAGTTTTGCATCTTTTATATTAGCTAAGTGCAACATTCAGATGTTGTCTATCGAAGGAAGCCTTTGTTTGGTTCTTTGCACTTTTCTAAAGGGAAACTTTGTACTTTTTCGAAGAGCAGTTCCATTTTTCTAAAGGGAAATTTTTAGTTTTCAAAGGGTTTATTCTTCCTTTCAAACTTCTATTTCGGACAAAAAGTCTAAAAAAATTCTCCTTTGCAAATTTTTTGAAAGAATTATTTCGGACTTTTTGTCTGAAATAATCTTTCCAAAGGGTACATTAAAAATTATCAAAGGGCCTTTTTTCTTCAAAGTGTCTTTCAAAAAAATTCCAAAGGGACACTTTCAAAAAGCTCAAAGGGCCTATTCCTCAAAGAAAGGTCCACTTTCATTCTTTCAAAGGGCATCTTCCAAGGAAGGATACAATTCAAAGGTTTCAAAGGGTCTCTCTTTTAAGAAGTGGTCACTTGAAAAAAGTCTAAAAGCAAAATTCCATTTTTTTTAAGGGAACTTCAAGTTTCGAGAGGATATTTTCACGTGTAAAGTGCCTACATAAAAGTCTGAGGGGTCGTTTATCTTCAAAAGTATCCTTTGAAAAAGTGCAATTGGTCCACTTCCAAGGTTTTGAAGGGCCTTTTAAAAAGCTCTGAAGGGTACCCTTTCAGATGAAGTGCCCAAAACCCAAAGTCCTAAAGGGTATTTCTATGCCAAAGTGTCCTTCAAGAAAAATTCTAAAGGGTATAGACACTCCTACAGAGTCTGTAGAAGGCTAGTTTTGAAGGGAGAAAAGGAAAATGTCCAATTGGAATGATAGTTGAATGAACATCAAATTCAAGATAGTGAGCTAACCATTGGTGTTCAAACAAAAGGACTCACAATCATATCCAAAGGCTTGTGTCCTTAATCTATCAAAATAATGAGAGAGCCCATATCACCATTGATTGATCAGGGTCTGAGTCATTCCTTGAGGCACAATCAAAGAAGAAGGACAAAGATAAATAGAATGAAAGTGACAAATCTACAATAGGTGGATAATCACTTTGATCCTATGACTTAGCCCAAGAATATCCTAATTCTTCTAAGTGCAAATGTTGGAAGAACATCTTTGAGAGATTAAGCCAAATGTGTAATCGCTTAAGATGACATGGTTAATCAAATGGCTAGAATGAACATCCCTTAAAATGAAGGTTGCAGCTGAAGATGGATACTTCCAACCAATTGATTCCTTTCTTTAGTGCCAAAGGTCTCCCCCTCTCACTTCATCTTTGATGTATAAATGGCCCTTTATATAGTGAAAAGAGACACACACTGTACGGCAAAGCCCTGCTGGAATGATATCACATTTTGCCTTTAAGCATTAAGTACTAGTCTATTTTCTTTCAAGTTATAAGCAATTTTTTGAGTATGTAAGAGACATAGAGTGACAGCAAGTGATGGTTTTCATCCTCTCATCCTTTGTCCTTAATTCTTGAGCAAGAGTTTTAGATTTAACTAGTCATATAGAGTGTGTCTAAGTGTATTGAATTTCTGCATGTGTATTACTATTTTTAAATGTGCAAAGTTTGCCTTTCACTTCATTTGCCTTGTATCATTTTACACATCTCACCTCTGTGTTAAAATACTTGTGTTAGAATCTTTAGAGGTTGGCAATGGTATATGTTTTTTTCTATATTGTGCACTAGAATATGATATTCAGGTGGAAGATAATCTTGGTGTATCACCATTCTTAGAGTAGGTTTTCCTTTTTTTTAATTTCTAACTCTTTCCCCTTAAAGAAAATTAGTTTAGACATAAGTGGTTTTACAGAGACACATTCAGGGAGTTATCCCTTTAAAGTCTAGAGGTTTTTTTCCTCTATAGGTATACCTATATGCCTGGAAATGTCTCAATGTTGCCCAAATATAGAAGAGGATTGAGCACTCTCTTCTAGGGTGAAATATTTAGAGACAATAGTTTTAGCATGCCCAATGGAACCAATTATTTGCATGTCAAGGTGAATGATGTTATTGACAAGCTTAGGATTATATAAATATCCTTAATCTAACATTTGGTAACTCTAAAAGGTGATAATATCTAGTTTTAGATCAATTTTCCCACATTATACTTCATGGTCCTCACTAGGTCATCTAAGACTTCTGATCAAGCCCCTCTAGCTAAAGCTCTTCTTGAAGAATAATGCCCTAAACCATTCCCAATGCTTAGAGATCCTTGGCAAGGAGGTTTTATAGAAGAAGAAGAATAAGTTTAGGAGGTTTGAGAAATAAGATATCAAGATAAAATAAGGGAAATGGAGAGGCAACAACATTTCTCAACCTTCAACACCCAAAATCCAATTGACCTTCTTGCATATTACCATATTCCTCCCAATGCTAACAAGAGTCTCCCTGGTTTCAATGGAGAGGGTCCTATTACCCCATCTTAACATATTATGAACATTTTAAATTTTTGTAACTTCCATAATGTCACCTGAGCCAATATAGCCATTAGATTTCTTGTTATGTCTCTAAAAGGCAAAGCACTTGACTGGTATAGGACTTTGGAAGGTGGTTACATTACAAGTTAGGATGGCTTTAAGGAATTATTGGTGACTAGATTTTAGAATAAGAGTGACCAAACCTCATTGATCCATTAGTTGAACATGATAAAGAGAGGTCCTAACGAATCCATGGGAGATTTTAATGAAAGGTTTCAAAGGACTTGGCATAGGTTACCGCCTGTCATGAGACCTCCTCCTAGCTTTGTGTTTCCCGCTTATCTCAAGGGTATTGGTACTGATGTGGTGGTAATGTTATATTCAATGGGAGGATTCAATATTTTAGATGCATATGAGATAGCTATTGAAGCTTATAATAGCTTAATACAAGCTAGAAAACTACCTCCAAGAGTTTATATGCCTTTATTGTCTCATAGCTTGGTTGAAGCTCCAAGCGTAGCACAAGTTCCTAATGCCAATGTCAAGCCAAGATCATTTCACAAGAATATGGATAATTTTGTGGATAAAGATGAAGATATTTAGTCATTACGATCTTATCTCAAGCAAGCTCAGTTCCAGACTAGTGCTCTACCTAACCATCAATACTATCTTCAGCAACGCTATAGAACTCCACCCCAATAAAACTACCAAATAAGAAGATAAGGTCAAAAAGGTTTGAATAGGTAGCCCAATGCCTATAATCCTAATTCCACTCCTTTCATGAAGGTTTTTGTCCCAGTACATGCTAACTTGGTCTAAGGGGAGGATCATTTGGACCAATGGGGACAACCTCAAGGTCAGTTTGTGCATAATGATGGAGAAGACAGCCAAAATTTGGTGGAACAAGAAGAAACTACTCCTTATATGAAATTAGAAGAAGTGAATCCCATTCAAAGGAATATCCATGGAGAAGGTAGCAGCCAAAGTGTAAGTATGATGAACTTTCAAGCAAAGGATGATTACGTGTTGAATCAAAGCACATCAATTGCAGCCAACACAAGAACCATGAAGAGAGATCTAGGAGATGTTTCAAGAGTACATGAAACTCCAAATTATGCCTCTCTAAATCCACAAGGTGTGACTCCTATTGTAGTTCTTTCTACAAGTCATGTTACTCAGCAAAATCATAATGCAAGTAGGATTGTCAAACCTATAGTACAATAGGTTCAAACTCCCTAACTACCTTCAATAATGAAATAAAAGGTGAATACTTACCCTCTAAACATTATTTATTATTTGAATAATGCCAAGATAATCATATATCTTTGGGAAGTCTTGCATATGCCTAATCAAAGGGAGTTGTTACAAGAATAGCTTGCAAACATTCATGTAGCCCCTTAAACTTCAAAGCATAATAGTGTGGCCCTTACCAATTCTCCAAGTCATGTCTTAGATCCCTCCACAAAATTTTAAAATCCTCAACCCTTATACCTCACATTCATTATGGGAGATAAGTTGGTTCATAACTATATTATAGATAGTGGAGCTAGTAACATTGTCATGCCTAAGGTGGTGGCTAATAAATTAGGATTAAAGTGTGAACCACATAATAAAAGTGTGTTGCAACTTTATGGGAATCCAAATAAGATAGTGGGATTGGTTAGAGGTTTTAAAGTATTCTTACATGATTTCCCAAGTTTCCCCATTTTACAAGATGTTGTGGTGGTAAACCTTCTAGCTTATTTTGCTATCTACATGTCAAGGGACTTCACGACTAAGATAGGAGGGTACCTTTCTACTAATTGGTATTTTATAGATTTTAAAATAAGATATGTAACCAAGGTGACTATAAAGACTCATCCCTTAGAAAGGTTTCATATTGAGCCATACATGGAGACAAACTCAAATTAGAATTGTCTAATTAGCAAAGAAGAAGAAGGCATCATGGATGGTGAAGCATCCTTCCCCCTTGAAGGTATTTCTGATCTTTTCCTTGATAAGTATAGCAATAAAACACATGGAAGAGATCCATATAATTTCATAGAATAAACTGATTTGGGAGTTTATTATATAAATGAAAAAGATGTTTCAATCCCTTCACTCACTAATGAAGACTATGAACTCGAGGGTATGTGGGAAATGTTCTTTGATGGCTCAAGAAGCAAATTAGGTGAAAGAGTTGGAATTGTGTTAGTTTTTCCATCAAATAATCAGTAATACTTCTCATATAAATTCCACTTTAGTTTCACCTGCAATGTGGCAGAATATGAAGGCCTGGTTCATGGCCTCCAATGGGCAAAGAAGAGAGGGATCAAGAATCTAAAAGTTTATAGAGATAGTGAATTGGTCATCCATCAAGTGAGAAGTCAAGCCATATCCTAGAATCCTTTTCTTAAATACTAAAATAATAGAGTATGGGACCTACTTGAAGACTTTGATGCCTTCAACATAAAACCCATACCAAGGGGTTCAAATAAATATACTAATATATTAGTTGCTATAGGAGCACAATTTGACATAGTTGCTAATGTAGGGAATGAGAAGGATCAATCTCATATCAAGATTATTATGAGGCCTTCTATTCCAGAAAATTATGTTTCATTGTAAGTGTTTGAAAGTGATGAACATGTTGCACACTTATTGCAAAATGAGGTAGGTTTCTCCTCAAGGAACCAAAAGAGACTGCATGATCAATATGAAGAACAAGTTATTCAGTTGAAGACAAAAAAGATACCTAAGGGGCTGATTACTTTGGAGAGTATTTTCAATGAAGATGATCAAAATAAGAAATATTGAGCATGTCCATGAAAGAAGAGAACTATTAAAGATTGATGATTTATAAGGATAAGCTCCTGAAAGTTGGTAAAGTATGTTCTCTATCTGAGAGGTAGGCCTTTATTGAATTGTGCAAAGAATTCCATGACATATTTTCTTGAGAATATAAAGATTTGAAAGGTTTTGATCTAAGTATAGCTCATCACACCATTAAGTTAGAATCTAGAACTAAACTAGTTAGGTAGAAATAAAGGCCTATCAATCCTAAGATAGAAGAACTCATGAAGAAAGAGGTGACCAAGTTGATTGAGTCTAGGATTATCTTTCCTATCAAACACTCAACTTGGTGGCTAATCTTGTACCTGTCTATAATAAGAATGGAGATATTAGAATTTGTGTAGATTTTTAAGATCTTAACAAAGTGTCTCTCAAGGATCATTATCCACTACCTTCCATGGAACAAATTCTGCAAGTTGTTTCAGGTTCTCAATGCTTCTCACTTCTTGATGGTTATTTAAATTACAATAAAATACTAGTGAATGAAGAGGATCAATTCAAGACAACTTTCACCACAAAATGGGGAACCTTTGCCTATAAGAAGATTCCATTTGGTTTATCCAATGCTAAAGCTACATTTCAAAGGACAATGGACATGGATTTTAAGGGTTTGATCAGTAAGTTATTGCTTGTGTACCTTGATGATATAACCATTTTTTCAAAAGATGTTTCTAATCATATTGAACATCTAAGACATGTATTTGAGAAATGTAGGGAGTTTGTAATATACCTTAATCCAAAAAAGTGCATCTTTGTTTTCCATAATGGCAAGTTGTTGGGCCATATTATTTCCAAGGAAGGCTTGTCAATTGACTTTGAGAGATTGAGGCTATTCTAGGCTTGTCTTTGCCTCAACACAAGAAAGGAATTCAAAGCTTCTTGGGGAAAATAAACTTTGTAAGAAGGTTTATCCCAAGTTTTGCAGCTATGGTAAAGCCTATCACAACCATGCTCAAGAAGAACCAAGATTTTACTTGGACAAAGGAAGGTAAAAGTAGTTTTGAGGAAATCAAGCAAACAATTGTGAAATATCCTACTCTCTTGAACCCAAATTTTGACAAGGATTTCATACTCTATACCTTTGCTAACTATGATACAATCTTAGCTATGTTCATGCAAAATAATGATGAAGAGGTAGAGAAACCAATTGCATTCTTTAGCCAAGGATTAGAAGATTATGAGGGTAGGTATTCATTTTTCTAGAAACAAGCTTTATCTATGATAAGTAGATTGAAAAAATTTAGACACATGTTCTCAAACAACAAAATACATGTCATGGTTTCTCATCTTAGCACCAAGGAATTTCTCTTAAGCAAAGACCTTAATGAAAAGAGAGCTAGATGGATTACCAAAGTGATGGAGTATGATGTAAACATCAAGGTGACAAAATCAATGAGAGGTAAAGGGTTATGTGAGCATTTAGCTTCATATTTTCAAGATCATTAAGAGGAATTCTTGATCAACCAAGTTCAACCCCAACCAGCTGATCACATACAAGTTCAAAGTTAAACACAAGATATCATTAGTTTTCTTTAAAATGGTGAGTGTTCCAATGGCTTGAACAAGTCTCAAAGAAGGTATTTTAGATTGCAGACCATTCCTTATTGTCTTGTAGATTCTATTAATTTTAAGAAAGACATAAATGGTGTGTTGTTGAGGTGTGTTGACAGTGATCAATTTGGTATGTTTCTAGAAAAGTTTCACAATAGTGCAGATAGAGGTCATTTCTCTCATAGGATGACTGTTACAAAGATAATGAGAGCTGGTTACTACTAGCCTAGTCTTTTTAAGGGTTGTTACCATTGGGATAAAAATGCCCTCAAGTGCCTTCTTTGTAGGAAAACATAAGCTTGCAGCCCTTCCATTAAATCCTATCCAAGTAGACCAGCCTTTCACATAATAGGGTCTTGATTTCATTGGTATGATCAAACCTCCATCAAGTGTTAGGCACAAATGGATATTGACTGCTACAAACTACTTCACAAGGTGGGTAGAGGTTGTTACTTTGAAGGAGGAAAATGAAAATGAAATCCTATAGTTCTATGAGATCATTATAATAAGGTTTAGAGTTCTCCATGTTATCATTTCTGATAATGCACTTGCTTTCATAAGCGCTAAAACTTTTTATTGGGAAAATAGGAATGGAGTTTCTTGAGTACCTCATCTAATTATTACCCTCAAGGTAATGGATTGGTTGAGTCTACTAACAAGAACCTCATCAAGATCATCAAGAGGACATTGGAGAACAATCAAAGAGCATGGCACAACAAGTTGAAGACAACTTTATGGGCTAATAGGATTACTCCGAAGAAGTCAATTGGTAATTCTCTCTTTGTGCTTGTTTATGGAAAAGAGGCTAGGTTTTCCATATCTCAAGAACTCCCTACTCTGAAACTTGCACAATAGCTAGAACTACTTGAAAATAATCCAATGGAGGCCGGATTGATAAAATTAATGCATTTGTAAGAAGCAATAGATAATGCACATAAGACCATGGAACACCACCAAGTACTCATAAAGAAGTCTTTTGATAAAAGGGAAAGTGTAAGAGTATTCAAGGAGGGTAACTTGGTTTTGAAATGGGATGAGGACATAGCAAAACTAGATAGACATAAAAATTTTGACACTTTTTGGAGTGGCCCTTACATCATTAGTATTTGAAAGCAGAGCAACTCTTTTTAGATGACCAAGATGAATGGAGAATAATTGCCTATCCCTATGAATGGGATACATCTGAAGCTCTTCTATTAGTCTTTGAAATTTTATTTTGTAAATAGTAATTTAGGTGTGTGTTTCCTTTAGTTTTCTATTGTGTTCCCTAAGTGCTTTGTAGCATAGGTGTGTTTCCTTCCTTTTGTTTGGTGTGTGTCTCTACCTTGTGTGTGTGAATCAATCCAGTTTGTGTTTTTGAGCCAAGGTTTATTCAAGTCATTTTGAGTGCCTATATGCATGACTCCATTCCCAATGGAAGGATTTAGGAAAATGGTCTTAGGCATAACAGGCATGCCTCCCCTTGGAATCACCAAGAATGTTAGCCATTTTTCACTCCCTGGTTTTGCATCTTTCATTTTGGCTAAGTGCAACATTCAGATGTTGTCTATCAGAGGAAGCCTTTTTTTGTTTATTTTCACTTTTGCAAAGGGACACTTTGTACTTTTTTGAAGGGAAATTCCACATTTTTGAAGGGACACTTTGCACTTTTTTGAAGGGTAATTCCATTCTTCTAAAGGGAAATTTTGAGTTTTTGAAGGGTTTATTCTTTCTTTCAAACTTTTGTTTCAGATAAAAAGTCTAAAAGAATTATCATTTGTAACTTTGTCACAAGAATTCATCTTTGCAACTTTTTCAAAAGAATTATTTTAGAATTTTTTCTGAAATAATCTTTCCAAAGGGTACATTACACATTTTTGAAGGGTCTTTTTTCTTCAAAGTGTCCTTCACAAAGGTCCACTTTTATTTGTTCAAAGGGCATCTTCCAAGAAAGGGTACAGTTCAAAAGTTTTGAAGGGTCTCTCTTTCAAAAAAGTGGTCACTTGTAAAAAGTTTGAAAGGGCAATTCTATTCTTCTGAAGGGAACTGTAAGTTTTGAGAGGATCTTTTCACCTGCAAAGTGCCTTACACAAAAGTTTGAAGGGTCTTTTATCTTCAAAAGTGTCCTTCAAAAAAGTGCAATTGGTCCACTTGAAAAAGTCTGAAGGGCCTTTTCAAAAGCTCTGAAGGTTCCCCTTTCAGATGAAATGCCCTAAACCCAAAGTTTCAAATTGTATTTCAATTCCAAATTGTCCTTTGAGAAAAAGTCCTAAGGGTATAGACACTCTTATAGAGTTCATAGAAGGATGGTTTTGAAGGGAGAAAAGGAAATTACCTCTAAAAGACTTGTCCAAGTGGAATGGCAGTAAAATGAATGTCAACTTCAAGATAGTGAGATAACCATTGGTGTTCAAACAAAATGACTCACAAGAAGATCCAAAGGCTTGCATCTTTCATCCATCAAAACAATGAGAGAGCCCATATCACCATTGATCAATCAGGATCCAAGTCATTCCTTGAGGACCAATCAAAGAAGAAGGACAAAGCCAAATAGAATGAAAGTGACAAATCTGTAATAGGTGGATAACCACTTTGATGTCGTGATGTATCCCAAGAATATCCTTATTTTGATAAGCACAAATGTTGGAAGAGCATCTTTGAGAGAGAAATCCAATTGTGTAACTGCTTAAAATGACATGGATCAATTAAATGGATGGAATGAAAATCCCTTAAAAAAATAGTTACAACTAAAGAAGGAGACTTCTAACCAATTTATTGTTATCTTGGGTGCCAAAGGTTTCCCCCTCTCACTTCCTCTCTACTATATATATGGCCCTTTGGCTAGTGAAAAGAGACACACAGTGTATGACAAAGCCCTAATGGATTGATATCACATTTGGCCTTTAGGCATTAAGTACTAGTTTATTTTATTTCAAGTTTTGATTAATTATATAAGTGTGTAAGATATGTATAGTCATATAAATTGATGGTTTTCATCCTTATGTCCTTTGTCCTTCATGCTTGAGCAAGAGTTTTGGATCTAACTGGTCATACATAGTGTGTCTAAGTGTATTGAATTTTTGAATGTGTATTACTATTTTGAAATGTGTAAATTTTTCCTTTCAATTTATTTTCCTTGTGTGATTTTACACATCTCACCTTTGTGTTGAAATACTTGTGTTATAATCCTTAGAGCTTGGGAATGGTCTATGTGTTTTGTTGTATTGTGCACAAGAATATGATATTCATGTGGAAGATAATCTTGGTGTATCACCATTCTTAGAGTAGGTTTTCCTTTTTTTGAAATTTATAACTCTTTTCCCTTCAATAAAATTGGTTTAGATATAAGTGGTTTTGTAGAGACACATTCAGGGAGCTATCCCTTTTAATCTAGAGGTTCATTTCCTCTATAGGTATGCCCACATGCCTAGAAATGTCCCAACGTTGCCAAAATCTGGAAGAGGACTAAAAAATCTCTTCTAGGGTGAAATATTTGGAGACAATAGTAAAAAAATCCATCATTCATCTAGATACATTAGTTATAAGTTTTGAATGTTCGTATAATCAAAGTTATAGAGCTCCAAAGTTGACTGTGTGTTTGACCATGTTCTACAAGTGACCCAAGAAGGATAATTGAATTATTTTTGATAGTATCTTGATGTTTCAAGATGAGATAACTAATTTTATAGTGTTATATACTCCATTAATACTATATATATGGATTTTATATGTTTTATCAATCAATCTTTAGTGTGAATAAAGGTTTATAAGTTGATTATGTTTGTGAATGCACTATAGTTTGAGTGACCATCTTGTAGAGGTAAGTTAAAGGTGATCTAAGTAGAATTAAAGAATAAAATAAGTATGGATATGTTATAAAATTAACTAAGACTTATTATAATTCATTGGTTGTCATATTTTTCCCTAGATTAGTTATGAAAAGTCAAAATAGCTTGACTGTAGTTTAACTATGTGTGACCAGTTTGAGTGGTCATTTTGAGAGGGTTGAATTGAGTGTTGAGAGCCTATGTTGAAGTATATAAAGCAAATGAATATTTTTAATATGTCATAAATGGTTCACTAATGTGATATAAACATATGTCTATGTTAAATAATTTATTGTTTGCTTCATAAGATTGAGACTGTGTTTTTTGTGTTTGAAGGCCTAAAGAGCAAGGAGACCTAATTGGTAGGTTAAAGGTGTGAGTTAGTGTTACAAGTGACATAAAAAAATTTGGGAGTAATAAAGGGGATATTTGAAACATGTTTGATGTGTTTTAATCATTATTAAAGGATGAAGGTGGCCCAAGGAGTTGAAGTTGTAATGTAGGGGTAAGTAGGCCTAATTATTTTAGGTCTTACCAAGACCTAATGATTGTTTGAGGATAATGAGGTAATGAATGATATATGAAGAGTGTGGTTATCACATGTAACATGTGTAATGGTCCCATATTAAAGGTTGTTCAAATATGTAAATAATCTTGGCTGACTAAGATGGGTTAAAGGAAGAGAGTGGTATAAATACAAGGCATAATTGGACGAATTAAGCTAGTTATGTGTGCGAAGATTCAAGTGAAGGAGAGAAACTTTGAAAGAGTAGGTATAGGTTATTTATGACCATAAGAGTGTGATAAATATTAGATTCATTTATCTGATCAGTTTGATGTAATAAGACACATAAGGCATTGGACCTAATGAATTTAGAAGAGGCAGTTTGAGTAAGTTAGCCCTAGAGGCAACTTGAGAGAGACTAGAAGTGAAGAGTGAAAAAAAAGGTGATCATCATCAGTTGAATAATATCAATAAGTTTTAAATTAGATCTATTTAGGTAGCTAATTGGGTGCATGGTTGCCTAGGGGGTTGGTTCCTCCTTGCAAGGTAAAGCTTGCTAAAGGTCTAGTTGTAGTGGGTCCTCAGATAGATAGGGGTAGTATCTCCTTGTGGGATTGGTGTCTCACTAAACTAAGGGATGTATTTTAATTGATTAGTGGGTGATGGTCTAATTTTAGATCTTGTTTTATAGGCATGTATTCTATCTTTCAAATTTTAGTGGGTTTTATCCTCCAAGACGGTTTTCCACATATATGATGTGTTCATGTGATGTATGCTCATATGTATGATATATGTGATTTCATGTTTAAGTTTCTTGATCAATTTATGTATGTTAAATGTTTAAGAGTTGGGAATTGAATTGGATTATCTTGCATCACTAATTTACCCCTCCTAGTGATTGTACCTCTAATAATTGGTATCAGAGTAGGACCTTATTTGCAAGTTTAACCACTTGAAGGTGATCCAAGGTATAATATGGCTAAGAAATTGAAGAAAGAGAATCAGGATTCAAAGACTCAAGTAGAGGTTACTTATGCATGTCTAAAATAAAGTGAAGAATAATTCAATTATATCAAGGCACTTTTTGATAAGTGCAATGGTAAGATGAGAGAGTATGATCAAGAAAAGGATCAGAATAAGATCATGGCCTCAAACTTTAAGGCTATTATAGATGAGTGCATGAAGCTCAATAGAGATATAGAATCCTTGAAGGCAATCTCAAGATCAAAATATGATAAAGAGAAGATCAAAATTCTTGAGGATCAATTAAGGGTTATAAAGATAAATCTGAGTTCAAAAAAGGAAGTTTGCAAATATCTCAAGACTCAATTAGAAGAGATAAATGCCAAGTTGAGTTCAAATCAAGGTGAGCATGATGAGTTGATGTCAAATCTTGATTCTATAAAGATTATGGAAGAGAAAGAATGTAAGTTTGAAGGATGACATGGCTAAAGAAGCAAAGAGGGATAAGGAGACTATCCAAGTTCTCATAATTCAATTAAAGGTTGTAAGTTCAAGTATGAGAGCTAAAGAGGATGATATAATTCAATTAAAAACTAAGCTATATTCATTAAAGGATGAACATGAGTAATTTTTTGTCAAGGTAAACAAGAATAAGAAAGAGCAAGAGAGGTCAGATCAATAAAATAAGGATTCAATCACCAATATCAACAAGAAAAGATCTATCAGGTAGCCAAGTGCCATGAGTTATGAAAGATATTTTAATGGTCATTGTTATGCTTATCATAGTTTTGGTCTTAAGGCAATAAATTATAGAAGGAAGACTAGCTGGTTAGCTAGAGGTATGGACAGTATATCCTTGTATAAGTTTCATGACATGGGACATATTTCTATATTTTACCCCATAATGGATGGGAAAAGACTAACCTAGGTATGGATACCTAAGATAGTCAAGCTTGAGCATAATGAACCTAAGAGACAAGATGTTATGGTTGATGAGAATCATAGTATTCATCAAGTAGAAGGTATGAATGATGTTATTTGTTTTTATTGTTATCAATTTGTTCATATTTCAAGATATTGTAAAATCAAACTCTCAAGTCATATTAATGTGCATGGACATCCTAGAGTGATCAAAAAAGGTCGATCCTTGGTATAGAATCCTAAGGAAGAGAAGACCAAGATAACTAATTCAGTTGAGCTGAAAGATCATGGTGGACTTCTTGATAAAGTAAAATAAGAATTAGATATGAATAAGTTTTAGGAATGCTAAGAGAATGTATCATCTATCTAAATAGAAAAATAGAATCAAAATTCAATCTAAGTCAAGCTTAAGGAAAAGACCAAAGTGCTAATTAAAGCTAATTCTAAGGTATGTATGGATCCAAGAGAACATCTTACTTTTTTTTATCAAGTTTCATGTAAATAACATTAGTTTTAAATTCCCAGTGATGAGGTTCTTTCTTCAGATGAAAAGTTATGTCATGAATATTTATTATCTCCATATATTGTCAATTCATTCTTAAAAGAAAAGGAGAATATTGTAGTGGATGAGCAAGTTGCTTCTCTTAATCCTAAGAATAATAAGAACTACCAAAATCATATGAACAAAGAGGAGAATGATTATGAGGAGTTTTGGGAAAATCTTGGATTCACATTTTTCTAGGACATTTTGGGTTAAGGTGTCTCTACCTAGGCTTTAAGGAGACACTTGACATGTAAGAAGAAGCATGGTGGATACTAGTTAAGCTTTGGTTGATGTTTTAGGACAATAATATCATTTGAAGATGTGCATGATGTGAGGGGGAGCATATGTGAGATGTTTTAGTCATGGTTGAGATATGAAGAAGTCTACTATAGATATGATGACTTGATCAAACCAAGTTAGGTGCTTTGACAATATATTGAATCCTCATAAATAAACAAAGGGGAGATTTATAAATGGTCAGGTCCTAGGATCAGAGGATTGTGTAGTTGAATATAAGAGAGAAGGTATGAAGGCAATTGGGTTAGAGATGGTTTGAAAATGCTCAAAAGTGTGCCTAAGCTCAATTAACCTAGGGAGAGTCCCTCTTAATGTTTTTCAAGGTAGGTTCATGTAATTTTTGATGTTCATGTATGTTTTGTCTTCATATAAGCTATGTATGATCAAAGAAAAGTGTAGTCATGGATCATGTTTGAGAAGCTCAAAGGTATGCACATTATTATGGGGAGTCAGTATCATCTAGAGGTGGTCCTTTCTTATTATTGGTCTTTAAAGTCTTTTCAGATCTATAGGATCAGGAGTTGAGCCCACTTTATCATTATGTCAAAGAGGGATAAATTGATTTGTATTGGTGTTAACATCAATGACAAAGGGGGATATTTTTGCACATTTGTCAATGATGTCTCCAAGGTGACCAAGGTGGTTGATAAAGTGTCTTGTGTGTTAGATTGATAATGAAAAAGTGTACTTCAATATGCTTCATTGTTCCTGCATGGTTCTTCAATGTTTGACTAGGATATGCAATTGATGGATGATATTTATGGTATGGACATATTCTACAGACCCTATGGGATGTTATGAGTGCTTATAATGATTATGAAAGTGAACAGAATTTAGTAGAATAGTCATATGGATGTCTATGCTTAAGTAGTCATCTTGATAGATAAGGTTGAGTGATCATATTGATGACATCATATTTCACACATGTGAAGGTTTTAAGAGCATATTGATAGAGAACTAATACTAAAAATATTCTATATGTAGAAGCTATTAATCACAATATTTTTAGTGTAAGTCAAATGTGTGATTAGGGACACACACTAAATTTTTATGCAGAAGGTTATGAAATTAGGAGAAAAGATTCAGATGTGTTGGTTGTAGATGCTCAAATAAAAAGAAACAATTTGTATATGTTATCAGATATCAAAGGTCAAAGATGTTGTTTGATCCAGATTGAAAAATGTTGGCTATGGCATAATAGAATGGGACATATAAATTTTGACAATCTTGTCAACTTCAACAAGAGACAAGCAATCAAAAATCTTTCAAAGATTACAAAGCCATCCAACATGCTTTATGAACCATGTCAGCATAAGAAGCAGGTTAGAAGATGGTTCAAGATAAAAGAATACTTGACCACTCAAATGTTAGAGCTTGTTCACACTAATTTATGTGGACCTGTGAGAACTCAAAGTACTCAAGGTGATAAATATTTCATGTTGCTCATTGATGATTTTACACATATGACTTAGGTAATATTTTTGAAAAAAAATTAGAAGCTTTCAGCCACTTCAAAGCATTCAAGTTTTTTGTTGAGAATGAAACTGATTTGAAGATCAAATGCCTAAGATCATATCGAGGAGGAGAATTCATGTCAAATGATTTTATTGAGTATTTTGAAGACCATGGGATAAAGAGATAGTACTCAGTAGCTAGAACTCCACAATAAAATAGAGTAGTTGAGCAAAAAAAAATAGTTCAGGAGATGGCAAGGACAATGATAAATAAATCTAAGTTACCAGATAAATATTAAAGAGACATAGTAGGTAAAGTAGTTCACATCTAGAATAGATCATTTTTAAGGTTCAATAGTGACAAGACTCCCTATGAGCTATGGAAAGACAAACTAGCTATAGTTGATTATTTCAAAGTTTTCGACAACAGATGCTTCATAAAGAGAACTGATAAAAAATTGGGTAAGTTTGAATCTAAAATAGATGAAGATATATTTCTTGGATATTCTTGAAAAATTAAATATTATAAATATAATAACAAAAGAACCAAGAAGATTACTGAAAGTGCAAGTGTCAAGATAGTTAAATATGTAGCACAAAGAGCCAGTGATCTAGTGTACACTCCTGAAATCATTAGAGAAGAAGATTTTGAAGAGTCAAATGAAGATGAGAAAGAGAAGTAAAAAGACACCAAGACCCCATCCAAATATGTTCAAAGAAATCATAATAAGAGTGACATCATCAAGAATATAAATGAAAGAGTTCACACCAGAAGGATGATGGTAAGTGAATCCGAGTAAGTAAATTTTTCTTTTTTATCCAAAATTTAGCCTAAAACTTTATCAAAAGTTAGACATGATGAGCATTGGGTTAAGGTAATGGATGAAGAATTAAATCAGATAAAAAATAATGATACTTGGGAATTAGTGTCTAGACCAAAAGATCAAAATGTGATAGGAACAAAATGGGTATACAAAAATAAGTTAAATGAAGATGGTGAAGTTACCAAAAATAAATCAAGGTTAGTATGTAAGGGATATGCTCAAATTGAGGGTATAGATTTTGAATAAACTTTTGCACCAGTGGCAAGGCTAGAGGCTATTAGAATGTTTCTTGCATATGCAGTGTTGAATAATTTCAATTTTTTTCATATGGATGTCAAGTTTGCCTTCTTGAATGGGAATCTAGAAGAAGAGGTATACATTAAGCAGCCTAAGGGATTTATTCTATTAAATGATAGTATCCATGTATGTAAATTGAAGAAAATACTATATGGATTGAAACAAAATCCTAGAGCTTGTTATGCAAGACTTGATAAGTACCTACAAGATCAAGGTTTCAAGAAAGGTTTTACTGATAGTAATCTCTACATCAAAATAGAAGGTGAGCATTAGTTGATTGTTTTAGTATATATTGATGACATAATATTTGGAGGTAACATTGAAAGAATGACAAAAGAATTTTATGATAATATGTAAAAATAATTTGAGATGTCTATGCTTGGAGAATTGTTATTTTTCTTAGGGTTTCAAATATTTTAGTCAGATAAATTAATTTTCATATCTCAAAGTAAATATGCCAATAAAATGTTTTAAAAAATTAGTTAGTTGGCACACTAATGAGTATATGGAACAAGGTGAGTAAGGATGAAGATTCACCTATTATAGATCAATATTTGTATATATCTATGATTGGTAGTCTTTTATATTTGATAGAATCAAGGCTAGACATCATGCATGTAGTAGGCATGGTCATGAGATATCAGGAAACCCCAAAGGAGAGTCATGTTTAGTTGGTGAAGAGAATATTTAGATATGTCAAGGGGACATTGGATTACAAATTGTGGTATCCCACATGCAAAGATTTAACTTTGGTTGCTTATACAAATTTAGATTAGGTAGGTTGTTTAAAAGACATAAAGAGTACAAGTGGAGGAGATTTTTTCCTCAGTGATAGCTTAGTATCATGGCTAAGCAAAAAGCAAAATTTAGTATCACTTTTTACAACTAAAGTAGAATATATTGTATCAGTATTGTGTTGTACTCAAATTCTTTAGATGAATCAAACTTTGGAAGATATCAAGGTAAAATATGATGAACCTATTTCTATTTTATGTGACAACACAAGTGTTATTAATATTTATATAAGAATCCAGTGATGCATTCAAGAAAAAAATATATTCTTATCAGATATCACTTCTTGAGAGAACAAGTTGTAGATCAATAGATTAAGATGGAATATATCAGTACTATAAAATAGATTGTAGATATTTTCATAAAGGCATTACCAAAAGACACATTTGAGTATCTATGAGAGAAGTTAGGAGTAATTTATTTTACTTCCTACCATTGAGGATCAACATCAGTTGAGGGTGAGCTAAGTGTTAGCTATAGGATAGGCCCTTTATCATTAATGTCAATGGGGGAGAAGAATAAAAATAGGTTCAAAAATAGGGGGAGAGTTACTATATGTGTAGGTTGGCATGTGTAATATAGGATTCAGGATGTGGTAGTTTCAGTTTGATGTTGCCATCAATGACAAAAGGGTATATTATTGGAAATATTTTCATTGATGTCAAAGGTCTAGCATTGTTGATAAAGGCCCCATAGCATTTATTGTCTAAAGGTGTTTTTAATGTTCATATTTTGGCTAAAATGTGTTGATATTTATTTAATATTAATGAATATATTTTTGGTTTCATAAAAGTCAAAATAGGGTCCATGGAGATGTCAAAGAGTCATGGGGTAAAGACAAAAGAGGAATGGGATGCATTTTTCCATGAAGAGTCATCTTGAAAAATTCCAAGAGTCACCAAGTGAAGACAAAAGAAGAAGGGCATAATTTCTCATGAAGGGACACTTTGAAGAATATGAAAAGTCAACAAGATAAAGACAAAAGGGGAAAGGATGCATTTGCTTATGAAGGGTCACCTTGTGACTTTTAAAATACAAGGATTCAAAGGGTCATGCAAATGTGGCACCATTTTCCATGAGGAGTGAAGGGTCACAAAGGGGGAATGTCAAAGGTCATTCAGAAAGTTATAAATAAAGGCTTGAGAAGCCATTTGTAATATGCAAGAGTGCATGGTTTAGTAATTTTTTTATCTTTAGAAAAGAGGAGAGAATAGAAAGATATATTGTAGAGTTCTATCATTTGTTAAGAAAGAAACATTGAGAGATAGTTGTGTTTTATACACAAAAGGGGTTGGTGCTCTTGTGGGTTGGTGCTCACAAATAGTTTTTTTATTGGTGCTTGAAAAAGGGGTTGGTGCTCCTAAAAATTGGTGCTTGAAAAATTTGTAATTTGAGTCGGTGTTCATTCATATACTTGAGATTTTTCTCCATATTTTTTCTCACATTGGGTTTCTATGTAAAAATCTAGTGTTTCTCTATCTCTTATGTGGTGATTATTATTGTTTTAGTTTTATTGCATATCTTAAATGTATAGTTAAGTGGAATTTCATTAGGTGAAAGCTTATAAGATATATGATATACTGATTCACCTCCCCTCTAATTATATCCCAGGATTAACAAGGTGTGCTTGAGGTGGCGAGGGATTGATGTAAGGATTTAGATATGCTTGTAGTTGTATTGGATGGTTGTATGCAGAGAATAGGGAATTTTGACTCAATGGTTTTGCTTGTATTTTTGTTTGCTTTGTAATATTTTCCAACCTCCTCCTAAATTAACTTTGAATGGGATTTTATAGGGATATATTGGTCATGGTTCAAATGTATTCATGCTAGGTTGACAAGATGAAGGATAAGAACCAAAAGAGAATAACCATTGGATCTCAAAATGCAATTGGATAGCAGTATCAAAATAAGACACCATAGAGTCTGGTGTTATAGTCCATGTTGGGCACTCCTATCCTACATGTGTAGGACTTAGAGGTGGAATTACCATGGGAAATGTAACTTAAATGAGATGGAATCAAGTTCTAGAAGTCTATGGATGAATAGAAATAATAAAAAAGGTGTCTCTAAGGGTTATGAGAGCATACAAGAGGGACCTATGGGCTAGGTGTCACTAGCCACACTCAAGCTACCAATTTTGACATTTTATATGACTACATTTTCCCCCCTTTATTCTAGTGATGCAGCAAATAGAAATACTAAGATAAAGTAAAAGTAGAAAATGTACCTAAACTTACCTTGCAAGGGTCAAGCTCATGAAGTTATGTGATGTTGGGTGTATATAGAGAGATCACGTTGTGAAGTGTAAATATATAAGAGAAAATAAAGAGTAGATCAGTTATTAATAGATATGGTATATCTAAAATAAAAATGTACAAAATTTGGGTAAGAGATGGAGGAAGAGAAAGGAATGACTACAACTCACCATGTATGTAAACTAATACAAAACCTATTGTGATGCTGAGTGGTGTTATACCAAAAGTATTATCATAAATGGATTTAAGTGCTTAATTCCATGAGAGTGGATCAAGAATGCAAAGGCTAGCCCTTTGTCTCCATCATCACTCACTAAGTGAAGCTATGTGATCATGCATTTTTTAATCGATGTTTGGACTGTGTGTCCAATCCCTCTGAGTAGGTGGTTCAAGAATATAAAGGCTCTCTAGTCTTTTGGCTCCATCATTGCCTACTAAGTGAAGTTATGAATTGATACCAATATGAATGTCTATTGTATGAGATGGATCCTAAAGCCCATGAATTCTCTATGATCTAACAATGTGGCATGGATAGTTGAATGTGTATTGAGAACTAGGTCAATCTTGGCCACTCTGAAAGGTGGAGATTAGGCTCGTATGAAATCCACTTCAAAATTGAGAACTAGGCTTATATGAAAGCCACTCTAAAATGATGCCAACCACCTAAAAATGGAATAAGGCATGTAATTGATGAGAATACCTAGGTAATGTAGTGAATTAGAAAGAAATTAAGTCAAATGTGCCATGCACATTACCCCAAATCACTAGTGTAAATAACATGGACTCTAATCTAGAAGTTGTACCAACTACCCAATCTAAAACTAGAAGTGAGATCCATCATGCTGCACATGATGCCCCCTATATTTGGATATTATAATTAAAACTATACTAAAACTACCTAATTTAAACTGAACTATGGGTTGACAAAACTATAACTGACGTTACCTTTCTATCTATTTCTAGAAAATTTGGCTTTTTTGTTGTTTAGATAGGAGCACCAAAATTGGACACCCTATTGTTCGATGTTGTAATCCAAACTTGGCACTCTTGTCTTATGTTAATTCTAAAGATTGTTCTATAATTATCACTATCTATCTGGTCTATTATGTATGGTTTAAACTTTGGTTGTTATTCTGGGTGTTCTAAAAATTGATTTTTTTATCAATAGGGGCTCTGATCTCTGTGATAAAAACCCCTATTTGTTGCCCCCTCTTTTGAGGGTAAGAATGAAGACCCTGCAATGATTGCTCTCAAAATAAAGAGCCTTAAAATTTGGTTATGATACAAAAATATATGATAAATCAATGATTATAGAAAATATTTTTCAAGATATAACATAGTTTGTAATGGAGATTCTTAGATAAATAGGGGTATGCCTAGATAAATATAAGAATGTAATAACATGTGTAGTATATTGAATTCAAACTGGAAATGTTAGTTTTTAGTTGTTAGTTTTCAAGGAGGGATGGAGTATGATATCCATCATGGCATCTAAGAAAGCAAGATAATGCATGATGTAGATCATGGCATGGCAAACAGTTGAGAAGTAATCAAGCAAATAAGCACATAAGGCAAGAAGCAAGAAGCATACAATATTGGCCAAGGGGCCAAGAAAATAAGAGACATGGGCATATGTCACTCAAAATGGAAATCAAGAATACAATGCATGTTTAAATGACACATACACATACAAATGAAACAAACAAGGTTGGCATAATGGCCACAGGCACATATAAGAGTACAAGAAAAAGACATTGGCAAATGTCCTAAGGCACACACAAGAATAGAAGTAAAGGACATTGGTAAATGTCTTAAGGTACATACGGAACACAAAACAACAACTAAGAAATGCAATCACATCTAGTTATGTAAATCAAGAAAGGAAATCATGTAAATTCTATAAATACAATCGCATCTAACTAATCAAAGTAGGATGTGCAATTATGCAATACATGGAGTACATGACTAGGTATATGCTAGGAAATACACAATTGATATAGACTAGTGAATGTTGATTAAGTAATCTATATAAGCTAGTAAATAATGTATATCATCATGATAACTAGAGTGTGTGGTGTAGGAATGACATAACCTGGATGGTGTATTCATGTAGAAGATGCCCCCAATAGGTAGATATATTGATATGTATCTCAAATGTATGAAGTAGGATGCCCCCTCAATGGTTAGAGTGAAGAAATCAAGCATCTAGAAGTCACTGCACATACGCAAAGAAGATCAAGTGAAGCATGGTAATGTAGATAAATAAATAAACAATAGTATATAACAACAAAATGTAAGTCTAGCATGGTAGTAGAAATGTAAAGCATGGATAATGCATATAATTGAAAAGTTTTTAAATTTTTGAATATTTGAATGTTTTTGAATTTTTTAATATTTGACTATTTTTTTATTTTGGAATATTTGAATGTTTTTGATATTTTGGATGTTTTTGATATTTTGACATATTTGAATGTTTTTGATATATTTGAATGTTTTTGGTATTTTGATATATTTGAATTTTTTTTGTATTTTTGATATAAGCTATGTACAATCAATCATAAAGAGACTATGTACAATAAATAATGAGAAACTATGTACAAGTAAGCAAAAATAAGCTATGTATAATTAATTTGAAACAAAGCTATATACAAGTAATTTTTAAAAATTATGTACAATACAATGTGTGAAATGAAATACTATACATGGAATCTATGTAGATGCATAATATTCATTGGATTTTTGAGTTTCTTTCATTCAAATGAGGCTAGACAATACATTTTAGGGCTAAGATTTTTGGTAATAATATATAGACCTAGCCAATATGGTTTGAATTTTCCTTTGATTTATTTTCTTGCATTGCCATTATAAAGATTTTATTTGATAACAAGATCATTAAATTCAAATTATTTTGTGTGAACTCATTTTTTTTAGGATCATTGTATACATTGTTCGTAGATTCTTAGATGTTTTGTTGTTTGAATGAGTGTATGGTCTAACTGCTCAACATGGTGCAGACACTTTTCACGATATTGTTCATCAGTGAGAATATATTTAAGGGAGACATGAAGAGATGGGATTTCTAATTCTAATGGTAAAAATACTTCTATGCCATAAATGAGTGAATAAGGAGTGGCTCCTATGGGTTTACAAATGCTTATATGATAGGCCCATAATGTAAACACTAGTTGATTATGACAATCATCTCTGAATTTGGTCACAATTTTACTCAAAGTGTTGATGGTTTTATTGGTAGCCTTTACTTGATCATTTCCTTGTGGTTAGTATGGAGTGGAGAACATATGTTTAATTTTATATTTTGTACAAGATTTACAAAAGTTTGGTTTTTTAATGATTTTTCATTATTAAAAATGATAGTTGTAGGTAGGCCAAAGCATGAAATAATGTGAGTCATGAGGAAGCTACAAATGTCCTCCCCTGTGGTAGATTGAAGTGGAATGGCTTCCACCAACTTGGTAAAGTATTATGTAGCTGTGATGATGAACTTATGGTCATCGATAGATTAAAGGTTAATTTTTTCAATAAGATCAAATCACCAAAACATAAATGGCCATTGAGAGATAATAGGTTGCAATTGTTTTGATGGTGCATGCTATAGGTTACTGTGTCCTTGATATTTATTACAAGATTTACATATTGTGAACATTCATTTTCCATGGTGGCTCAAAAATACCCTTGTTAAAGCAATTTGTGTGACATGGTTTTTTGACTAAAGTGACCACCACACTCACTATCGTGTATTAGTACAAGAGCAATTTTGGCTTCTGTTGAAGTCAATCATCGAAGTAATTATCTATCGAAGGATCACTTAAAAAGGTCTTCACCAATGATTACATAACAGAGTACTTATTTTTGTAACTTGTGTTTATCATTTCATAAAAAAGTGTCTGGTGTAATGGATTTGTTTATAAATTTATAAATATTGGAGAACCACTCTATAGTTTTGGAACTGCATGTAGTGGTTGAGATGGAAAGGGCAATCAAATCTACATTGAAAATTAATGGTGATTGTAATCATTTAATTGTGAAAATAACCTGATCATCATTGATGTAGATAAGAATCAAGGATGTGGAACTTGCCATTGCGTTGCCTATTGGTTGTCTTTTCTTGGTATACTTTCTATAAAAAATTAGTTGAATTGAGATGATAAACATTGTACCATGTTTTGATATGGGATAAGATGTTCTTATTTTGTCTAATAGACATCATTGACTTGATTGACCACAAGTTGGGAATCACTAAAGACTTGAATAAATATAATTTGGAGAGATTGGGTGACAAATAGACCTAAGATAAGTTCTTCATATATTGTGGTGTTTTTGGTGTAGGTGAAACTTAATTGAAATGCAATAGGAACTGTGTGACCAGATGGTTTGATAAAGACAATGCCTGCCCCTATATTAGATGCACATCAAGAACCATCTAAGAACATGGTCCAAGTGTCAAAATGAGTAGAATAGGTAGTAAAATCATCTCTAAATGTGTCACTAATACGATTGGTGGTAAAAAGTGGTATGATTTCCAAATGGTCTATAATTATTTGGCCCTTCATTGATTTTTGGAGAACTATCTTTAAGTCAAACTCTGTTAATAATATGACCCATTTTATGATGCAACTAGAGAGATGTGGTTTTTCCATTAGAAACTTCAAGAGATCTGATTTTGTGATAACCCAAGTCTCATTATTGACCATGTAATATCGATATTTTTGTATGGCAAAAAATAATGCTAGACATAGTTTTTCTAATGTGGAATAATTTTTTTAATAATCAACCAATGTGCAACTAATGTAATAAATTACTTTCTCAGTATGTTGATCATCGTGTTGTGTTAAGAGTGCTCCTAATGTATGATCTATTGCTAAGATATATAGTAGTAAATCCTTGTTAGGTATAGGTGGTACTAAAATAGGTGGATTCAAAAGATATTGATTGATTGTATTGAAACTTTCTTGACAGGCTTGGTCCTAGACAAACTTTGTATCTATCTTAATAATTGAGTAAATGCCTAAGTTTTAATAACAAGTTGAGTATAAAATGGCAGATTGATTGGATCTTACCTTGTAAGGATCAAACTTATTTTAAGCTCATTTGAGGTGGCATGTTGATAATTGCTTAAAATTTCTTAGGGTCAACCTTTATGCCACACTGGGAAATAATAAAACCTAAGAGTTTGTCTGATGTAAATCCAAACACACATTTATTTGTGTTTAATTGGACATTGTATTTCTTGAGTTTTTGAAAGATCTTTCATAAATCAATAGCGTGATGTTGTTTTTGTTTGGATTTAGCTAATATATCATCGACATAATCCTCGATAGTATGGTGAATCAAGTCATGAAAAATATGCATCATAGTACATTGGCTCCTACATTTTTAATCCAAAAGGCATGATAATGTAACAAAATTTACCCCAAGATGTTGTAAAAGATGTTTTCTCTTGATCTTTTTTGGTGATTTTGATTTGGTTCCAAAATTGAAATTAAATATTTCCTCGTTAAGTAATGTGGAATGATCTAGTGTGTATGGGCTTATAGGGATAGTATCATCTGATTCAATTGGTATGTCTTGGGGAGAATCTAGATTTTCTCCAAAGTATGTGTGGGCATTTGTGTGACAAGGAAATCTATTTTAATGATAGCAAGATGGGAGGTCCTCATATGCTTTGATAAATTGTAAGAGGGATTCATCATTATAGAATTCATCTAATGTGAACATATTTGGTGAAATCATATCATCAATGAGATCAAGATAGATCAATGATAATTTTGATGTATGATTAATCGTGTGGTATACCGATGTAATGGGTGGATAAAACATTATATGCTTTGAAGCAACAGAAGAAGGTTTATCATGAAGAAGGGTAAGTTGATATCCCAACCCTTACTTTCCATGTTATGTTGATGCCTCGACAGGATTAATGATTCTTTATTCATGTTTTCTAAGAAAATTTCCATGATATCCCATCTTATTAAGACATTTAAGTACAAAATGGGATGTAAACTAGTGATTTGATATTGGTGTTGGTATAAAACTTAGAATCTTCTAATTTGTTGCATAGTCTGAGGGGACCCTATGAGCAGTGGGTTGTGTAGGTATATTACCAAGATTAAAATGTGGAATATAATTTTGTGGATATTTAGTAACTTGGAAGTATTTAAAAGGTTCATTATTTATTGGTCATGTGTATATGTAGCCTTTGTGACTAAATTTTAGACAAACATGGAGTGTAGAAAGGACTGCATGCATAACATGAATCCAAAGCCAACCAAGTAATAAATTATAATTGATGTCATTTGGTATGACTTGGTAAGTAGTTGGCAGTATCTTAGGTCCCAAAGTACTATTGAGTGTTATTTCACCCATGAATTTTTGTGGAATGTTGTCAAAACCTATGATGTTCATATTAGAATGGTCTAGATATTTTATTATTTTGGGAATCTAATGTTTAGTTCGTAAACAATATAAGGTTTGGAGTAAGGGGGAAAATGTAATAAAATATGGTAAATTAAAATTTTGATCAAATAAATTACATAGGGAAGAGAAGTAACTTATCTAGAAAAATAGGTTTAAATGAACGCTTCAAGGGCTAAAAACTATTGTGTAGAACTGAGAAGATGTCAAGAACATGAATTAGATTTTTTTAGTGAAAGGATAGGAGCACCAAAATAGGACACCCTTGGGTCTATCATTGTTATCCTTGTTTGTCACTATTATCTAAATTGCTAATGGAGACCTAAGTCTTTTAGGTTTTATTCATTGTTTGTATGTGATCTTGCCTGTGAAATTTTAAATGTTGAATGTCTATAGAGCTCCTTATATATTTGTTTTAATCTTCAAAACCTTGGGTCTATTTACACACATAAAACAACAAATACATCAAAATTAAAAGGGGGAAAAACTGGGTTAGGGGAAGTATGATCACATGATCTAAAACCCTTGTTGTCCTGATCACTACCTACATTAACCCTCAAGCTAGGGTCTCAGATCAAATGTAGTTCTCCCTTTGGGAACATGCATAATCAACATGCACGATAGATGAAAGAATGAATTTTCACCTAGGCCCTTCCTTGATCAAGCATGAAAATCTGTGTGATGTATAATGTTGAGTTATACTATTGACTGATTTTTAATTATGTTCTATGGTAAAGTAGTGAGTGATAGATATAAAATGCCTTGTGTAGTCCTTTATATAGGAGACTCTTTGTTTTGAATTTGGGAACTTTATTCTCATTTGGTTGACATTTAAAAGACAAACACAACTTAAGGATGAAGCTAATAAGGGATTGGGACTCATTAAGTGAGGAAACATGACCATTGGGACTCAAAATGCCATTAGACAGGAGCATTAGAAATGGACACCCTAGGGTCCAGTGCTATAATCCAATCCCAATGCTAATGTCCTACAGGCTTGGGACCTAGGGGGATGGAATTAGCATGGGAAATAGAGTTTGGCTAAGATGGAATGACTATCTAAAAGGCTAAAAATGATTGGGAATAAGCAAAAAGGTGACTAAAGCAAGAGACAAGACCAAGACAAGCAAAGTAAAAGACACAGCTAATGTGAATAAGGCTCATATTCTCCAGTCAAAGTCTCCTATGAAAGGATAGTGAAAAGACATGATATGTGTGGTTGCTTGACCAATTTAGGTTTTATACATTTTCCCCTATTTTATTCTAGTGATGCAATGAAATGAAGTACTAGAGTAAAATAAAAAAGAAGAGAATGCGTACCTAAACCTACCTACATGGAGATAAATTTACTGTAAAGGGTCCAACTCACTTCTTAGCAAGGGAAGTGGATGGAAAGCCAAATAGTACCTAGAGAAAGATATAATCCCTGAAATGGATGCCTCTTATGCTGAATCTAAAAGTGGAATCTGTGTAACATGGAGAAGGAGAGCAATGCTTACCCTATAGGTTGAATCTAGGTGAAAATGAGGAATGCTCAAAGGCCTAAAACCAATGTCTATCCTTTGTCCCACATAAACTCATATAATATAAAATGTGTGTATAGAATCTGTATACTATGAAGAGCAAAATATATCATTCCCCCACTCTAAATATCTGAACTAGAACTGATAAATGTTTGAAGGCCCAAAACCAATGTCTGTCCTCTATCCCACACACACTTGTGTAGTCTGGGTCTGGGTAATATAATGGACCAACCATTGCAGATAACCATACAGTCTAGCCTAGTGACAACCTAGGTACAACTGGGTGTAATTTGAAACTCTGATCAATGTGTGAGAAGAGAATGGCATGTATTTCCATTTTATTTGTATAATATTGAGTGATGAAGATCATGAACCTCTGTGTCATGCCCCCAAATATGATAAGTGAGTGATGTGTTTGTATAATTTGGTAATCTTTATAACCACATGTGGAATGACATATCTTGTCATGCCTCATGTGCAAAACTAGAGACCAAAACACTATGCTCTGCACTTGCATATAATCTGCTATCTGGTCCTATAGTTGTGGTATGTTGTATGAAGTTATATGTGTGAGATATGTAGTATGTACATGCCCCCAAATCTGGTATTTGAGTCTGTATCTGTATCAAAGTCACCATGAATCCATATAATATAAACCACTATATCTGAATAGTCTATATATATATATATATATATATATATATATATATATATATATATATATATATATATATATATATATATATATATATATATATATATATATATATATATATATATATAAACTAAATGTATATCCCTCTAAATGTCCTGATTAATGTTAAGTGACCCATGTAATCTGAATCATTGTATATTTCAACTAATCTAAGTTGAATCTGATAATCTAAATGTTGGAGGTGTACAAACCATCATGTATCCACTTATGAGAGTGGATGTGCATGTTGGGTAGGTGTAGAAATAGGAATAGTATGAATGATGCCCCCTTTTTAGGGAGAGGGATGAAATTTGTGATAGAGGAGGTCAAGCCAAAAGTGATGACTAGTGGTGTAAGTAGAAATAAGGTTGGCTTGTTGTGAATATCTTGAGAGGTTGTGTGATTGATTAGACTAAGTTATTGAGTAGTGGAACATGTTTTTCTTTGTGAGGACTAGGGTGTGTGTCTGTGTATAAAAGGAATATAGAGATACTCATGTCATAGTAGGTAGATGAAGTAATAATAAAGTGAAGTTTGAGTGATGTCTAAGGTATCATTATCATGATTTTCTAGAAGAAAATAGTTTGAAAAATGGTGTTATGGGGTTCATGTTATGGGCAAAATGGTATTTTAATTTGATTGAAAGAGTTGGCTAGGATAGGAAATTGGATTAACTCTTGATACATTTGTGTATTGACTAGTTTGAGATTTGTAGCTCTGGAGTGAGAGATATACTTATGAGATGAGCACCTACCATGACTTGGTTCAAGTAGTTGGCAGCCCAGGTTGAGGTTGGTGGTGATGTTACCCTGGTAAGCCACTGAGATGCTTGATTTTTGTCTATTTTGAAGCCTATTTTTAGTGTTTTGAGATCTTTAAAGTATCATAAGAAAATATTTACTAGTTTCGACACTCCTATCCTACATCTAATGCTCCTATCTAGGTTCCAATGCTCTTGTTTAGGTTTCAGTGTTCCTATCTTATTATCCTATACCCAACATTGTTGTCCTATAGGAAAGTTTTTTTGAGATTCAACTTTGTAAGTTGTTTTTATGTTAGCTTTTGATTTGGCCTTATTTATTGTTATACATGTTTTTGGTGTTTTTAGGGTGAGGTGTGGATGAGAGAGTTCTGTCGGGGCCAGGTGATGGAGACATTGAGGTTGTTACCATTGTCTACTAATGACAAAGTCATCATAGATAGGGCAGGGTTGGGTCATGTATGTGACCTAGGCATAGTGTAGTGGGATAGGTATCTGATTACCACCTTATATGATAGGTGGAATGCAGATACATGTACTATCTTTCTACAAGGAATATTAATGTGACTCTGGATGATGTGTATTGCATTTTTCATTTGCCGATTTGTGGATGACATGTGACATTATAGGATGACATGGGTGATAATGCTATTGATCATGTATCCTTTTATTTTATTGGTTTTCCTTTAATTATATGTTAAAGATGTAGTGATACTGATGTGTTGTTATCATTTATAGTATAGTTTAGTGTTCTACACCTGTGGTAGTGGTTGGCTATTTTTTTGGCCTCATTTTTTATTATGGATGGGAGTGAAGTGTCAATTGCATATAGGATGTATACGATTGTGCATAGTATGGAGGTATATGGCACTATGTTCTCATGGGGTAAGAATATGCTTGCCACCTATACAGGGATCTTTATAGGTTTACATAGGATTCATTTAGTGGTGATGTGAGTGTAGCTATCTTATTGCATTATTTGGATTATGAGCACATAATAGTTGTGCGATCGATTGGATTACCTAGGGTAGAGTGGGCACCTCCACAATAATTTGGGGAGCAGTTGATGAGTACATTAGCTATTTGATCTTCTAGGATGGATCATTATAGATGAGTTTTAGATAGATTGGTGGCTCATGATGTCATATGGAGGCCCTATAGAGGATTTTCTAGGTGGGCCAAAGATGGAGTGTAGTTGCATTATATGAGGGTTAGATGTTGGATAAATGACTGATAAGTTGGAGTGTATGAGCACTTTCAATATGACTACATGACTAGATAGTTTGGGGTACCACAGGATGTGCCCCCAGTAGCATGGGTGTGGGTGGGGGGTGCACAAGCACCAATGAGAGTAGGAGCTTGTGTGAGGCCTACTAAGGTTGAGTTAGCACCATTACCTTTAAATGCATAGGATGTGGCTATAGATATTCTGATATGGATGATGTTGGATGTATAAATGCATATATTACATGGTGGTCTAGGCATTGGTGGGATCTATTATATCATGTTGATGGAGGGGATGCTCAAGAGTATGAGGATCCAAAGCTAATGTTAAGCATAGAATATACTAAGAAGGGGGGTGAATCAGTATATTATATATCTTATAAAACTTTCCCTTTATCAAATTCCACTTAATCAAACATTCAATATATGTAATAAAACTCAAACAATAAACATCACACAAGATAGACAGAGACACCAGATATAACGTGGAAACCTAATGTGGGAAAAACCACAGAGAACAATCTCAAGTATATTCATGAGAAACAACTCACAGGAGCACCATACCCCTTTGCCGAGTACCAACCTAGCTAGAATGCATGAGCACCAACCCACATGAGCTTCAAACCCCTTTGTCGAGCACCAACTTAGTAACTATTCATGAGCACCAACCCATAGGAGCACCAACCCCTTTGCCGAGCACCAACCTAGCAACAATTTGTGAGCACCAAGCCACAGAAGCACCAACCCCTTTGTGTATACCACACACCTATCTCTCAATGTTGCTATCTCAACAAATGATAGTTCAATACAACATCTCTTTCCTCTCTCTCACCTTTGCTCTTCTAAGCTAGATATAACAAATACTATTCATCTCTCACAATTCCTCTTCTAAGGTAGATATTATAATATCAAAGCAACCTCTCTCAACCATATTACAAATGGCTTATCAAGCCTTTATTTATAGCTTTCCAAATGAACTTTGGCCTTCCCCCTTTATGACCCTTCAATCCTCATGGAAAATGGCACCAATCTTAGATGACCCTTCAGATTCAAGCCTTTGAAAAGTCATGTGGTGACCCTTCATGACCAAAAACATTCTTCCCACTTTTGTCCTTATCTTTGGTGACTTTTCCTATTCCTCAAAGTGTCCCTTCATGAGAAATTGTGCCCTTACTCTTTTTTCTTCACTTGGTGACTCTTGGTATTCCCCAAGATGACTCTTCATGGGAAAATGCGTCCCATCCTTCTTTTGTCTTTACCCCGTGGCTCTTCAACTTCTCCATGGGCCCTTCTTTTGTCTCATATGCAACCAAAAATATATTCGTTAATATTAAATAAATATTAACTCATATTAGCCAAGATATATTTATTACAAACAACATTAAATGCAATGGGGCCTTTATCACCAATAATACTAGACCTTTGACATCAATGACAATATTTCCAATAGTTGATCCAGATGATGGAAGGTAAATAGTGATTATATTTAAATTATGTATGAATTTGTGCTTTAGTTTGATTTGAAAGTGTATGTCTAACATAGTGTTATACTTTGTGTGTAGGTGGAGTGGGAAGTGCTCAGGATGAAGCACAAGTTGGGGCAAGAAGTGGAGATGATGAGTATTGGGAGACCATCATTGAGTCAACACTCTAAGATCTCACATGGCATGTACCTAATGATGTAGTGGAGGAGGGTTTGATAGAGAGAGTGATAGTATGGATGATGTTCATACTCATTTATTTGATAGGGTTGTTATAGTGATAATTGTATATGTTAAGGAAGTGGGAGAGAGATGAGCTGAGGGTTGAGCTGGAAAGGCATAGGATGCCTCCACCTAATTTTGGATTAGTGAGTATGAGGATTATGGATGAGTACATAAATATTCATAAGTGATATGCATACTTTCAAGAGGAGCATGGTTGGCTATTAGAGTGAGAGAGTCATCACAAGAGGCATGTGGTATCTCGAGGAGGTGTTGGGTCATCGAGTGTTAGGTTAGATTATGGGACTAGTACTGAAGGAGAGAGTGAGACTAAGAGTGAGGTCTTGATGCCCATTCATGATTGATTTGAAAACTCATACATATATATATATATATATATATATATATATATATATATATATATATATGTATGTATATGTATGTATGTATATATATGTGTGTGTGTGTGTGTGTGTGGATATTTGTTTGATTTTGAATCTGTGTATTGTGTTATGGATTTTGGAATATATTGGTATATTTTTTGTAAATGGTTGATTAGAAATAGCTAATTTGGTATTGATTTTGAGGTTTCATATGTTTGATAAGATGGCATTTTGGGATGTGATTTGATTGTGCATGATATCTTCAAGTGTGATGTTAGGTTTGATTTTTAATCATATGTGAGCAAAAAATTTATTGGTTTTTTAATTGGTAATTTGTTTCGATAAAGTGAATTGGTTTAAGATTTGGAAAAATAGGATATTGGTAAGGTCAGGATTTGGATAATTTGGTTTGGATAGGGATCATTATTTGGAGGTAGGGATGTTAGTTATTAGTATAAGGGGATTTAAGAGAGCATGTTATGCGTACTATTTCCTAGATCCCTATAAAATCCCATTCAAAGTTCATTTAGAAGGGGGTTGTAAAATATTGCAAAGCAAGAATACAAGCAAAACCATTGAGGAAAATTTATCTATTCTCTACATATAGAAATGATCCAAAATAATTTCAGATAACTAAGTTTTTTATGTTTTGCTCATTTTCCCTATGTGAGCCTACCTATGAAATCTTGATTGCTAAAAGTCTATGGAAATCCTTGTAGAGATAATTTTATATTCAAACCCTATACTTAATTATGCTTTGATAAAACTTGAGAAATAATGGGGGTTAATGTTTATAAGATGAATTGAACATGTATCCACACCCCTTGTGTGGGTACACTGCCTACATACCAATACTGTGAAGAGGGATCAAGACATATGTAATTCTCTCACTTAATGTGCTTTGTGCAATAGTGAATGCAGATGTAAAAATGTTAAATTAGGTGTGCTTGATGTGGTTAGGGACTGGTGTGAGGATTTATATATGCTTGTAGTTGTATTGAATGGATATATGTAGAGAATAGGGAAATTTTTCTCAATGGTTTTGCTTGTATTCTTGCTTGCTTTGTAATATTTTCCAAACTCCTCCTAAATGAACTTTGAATGGGATTTTATAGGGATCTACTGGTCATGGGTCGAATGTATTCATGCTAAGATAAAAAGATGAAGGATAAGAACCATAATGAAATAACTATTGGAGCTCAAAATTTAATTGGATAGGAGCACTGAAATAGGACACCTGGGGTCTAGTATTGTTATCCTCTTCTTTCATTGTTGTCCAAACTGCTCACATAGACCTAAGTTTTCTAGGTTTTATTTGTTGTCCCTATGTGAGCCTACCTATGAAATCTTGACTACTAAACTATGGAACTCCTTATATATATGATTTTGTCTTAAAACCCTAGACTTCATTGTGCTTTGATAAAACTTGATAAAGAAGGGGGGTTAGTGTGTTTAAGATGCATAGGTCTAGATTAATAAATTAGTGCAAAATATAGAGGTAATTACAATCCTAATTTATATAATTTATCTATATTTTTTACCTTTCTAAAAATATTAATAAGTAAGGAAAAATATAACTTAGTTTGAAACTAGATTGAGATGGCTGAGACAGAGGCTAAAACTGGCTATACAAGACTGGGACAACGTTATGAATCTAAATCTAGATTTTTTTTATGAAAAGATAGGAACACCAAAAATAGGACACTTTGGGGTCCAATATTGTAGTCCAATCCTGCTAATGTTATCCAAAATGGTCACATAGACCTAAAACTTTCTCAATTTTTATGTTGTTTCTGTGTGATCCTACTTGTGAAATATTGAGTGCTGATTTTTGATGAAACTTATTACAAAGCTGATTCTATATTCAAACCCTAACCCTCCATCATAATTGATAAAATAATCTTTGAATCACTTGATAAATGGAGGGGGAAGTTAGTGTGTAAGATGAATTGAACATGTATCCACACCCCTTATGTGGGCACATTGCCTACATACCAATACTATGAAGAGGGATCAAGCCATATGTGGTTCTCCCACTTAATGTGCTTTGTGTAATAGTAAATTTAGATAAAAACATGCTAAATTGGGTGTGTTTTAGGTGGCTAAGGACTAGTGTGATGATTTGTATATGCTTGTAGTTGTATCAGATGGTTGTATGCATAAAATAGGGAAATTTGCCTTAGTGGTTTTGATTATATTCTTGTTTGCTTTGTAATATTTTCCAACCTTCTCCTAAATGAACCTTGAATGGAATTTTATAGGGATATATTGGTCATGGGTTGAATGTATTAATATGAGGATGAAAAGATGAAGGATAAGAACTAGAAGGAATTAACCATTAGAGCTCAAAATTCAATTAGATAGGAGCACTAAAATATGACACCCTAGAGTCTAGTGTTATAGTCCAAGTTGGGAATTCATGTCTTATAGGTGAAAGACCAAGGGGGATGGAATTAACATGGAAAATACAACCTAGTTGAGCTATAATCAAGTTTAAAAAGTCTATGGATGACTAGGATTAAGCAAAAAGGTGTCTTGAAGGTTCATGAGAGCATGCAAGAGGGACTTATGGATTGGGTGTCACAAGCCACACTCAAGCTACTAATTTTGACATTTTATATGACTACAACCACCATCTTTATCATTATTATTTTCATCACCACATGATCCACTATCAATGTTATTCTAATTATTTTCATCACTTTTGTTTCCTCCCATCTTTGGGATAACTACATCGGCTTGAGGTCCATGATGGACTATGTAGGTAGTGCCTAATTACATGGGGTATTTGGGGCCAGCTTGGACATTTCTTCCTTATTATTCCTTCCCCACTTTGTCAATTTTATCACATTACCCTATCTAACATCTCCTAGACCTAAGGGCATAACACAAGAGTAATGAATTATTACTACATGCATACAATAGTGAGTTATTCTTTGTTTATTGATTTTAGATGTATGTATGTTTGAATTGTTTGATTGCTTTCTTGTGTGTTTATTTAGTTGAATTTTGGTTTAATGCATTTATGTTTTTAAATTAGGTCTTGATATTTTATATATTGATCTATGCTTGTGAAATTTTATATTTGAGCTAGTCCTTATGCCAGTGGCAATAATGTTATCATGATTCATTTTATAATTATGTTGTATAATTTCATGTGAAAAATTAAACATGTTCTTAAGATTCGTATACAATGTCACTCAAAGAAAAACCATCCCCTTGAAATATATATCAACATAGATAATTATGCTAGCATGTATAATCAAAACATCATCATCAAATCAGAATAATTGAACATGATGACTACATCTATGTTAATCTTTATACAAATATACAAATGTGCATGTACAAGAGAGTCATCAACATTTTATACCATGATAAAATATCACTACATCAAATAAAATCACATCATAATCACAATAGTATATGAAGGGAATACATCAAATTTGATATCAACATCATCATGAAATATCAAAATATCAATATCATAATCAGAGCATCAACATCAACATCAAATCTACATCATACATCAACATAAACTAATAAAAAAATAGGATCATATATATATATATATATATATATATGATATTAGAGTCCATGTACATCATTTATCATAATGAGTGTCTATATATATCTCAAAAAAATTATATACATCAATAATATGTAAATCTCATAATAAAAAATGTAGAGTTATGCAAAATCAACTCTGATTCTGATCATCACATGATGGGCTCCTCTATGGCCTATCCTCCTCAAAAATCTAACCTTTCCCATATGGAGGTGTCTAATATATTGAGCCCATAACTACTTGTGGTGGTGGAGGTTGTGGAACTAATATTTGAGAAGCCAAGGTGCAATGTAAGCTCAATGACAAATCTAATTATTGACTATTATACTAAACAAATATGAGTGCCTTATAGCTTATAGGAACAATTTCCTAATATAAACTATGATAATATACCAAATCATTCTTGGCTGGCATAATTTATGATAATGCCTTCATGAGGACATGTTATGTAACAATCCATCAAGCCACATCCTACTCCCCACAAAGCCTTTGAATATTATCTTGGGTTTTATCCCTATTATAGGCCAAATGTCATTATATAGCAATCATTTAGAATTCCTCAGCCTTTAAAGTGTCTATATATGTTTGTAATGTCAATATATATCCCTATGCATATGTAATATTATTCTACAATCTATCCACCTGGCCTATATCCATGAAATATTAGACAATCTCACATCTACCTCCTACTATAACCCATCAATAGTAGCTTAAATCTAACTTTGATTTAGTCAACTTTGAAGGATCTACCTAATCTAAACCCTATTATCTATCCTTATCTCCTCTAAAAAAACTCTATCTATAACAAGGGTAACTTTCACATCATGTGCATTTATCTAACTTGTATATCCATCATGTCCTAGACTCTATCCTTTGTTCTTATCATGATCAGGTGACTACCCACTATCTCTATCAAATCTAGAATCAATATCCATGGGATTTGGCTATTGTGATGAAGCTTATATCTAAGTATGGGCATAAATTTAAAGTGGTACATGTCTCTTTACCTATACTTGTCTATGATTCCCATCCCCATCTCTCTAAATAGGCATTGTCCATCTCTAAATAGGCATTGTCAATCTCTAAACATGTCATTGTCATTGTTGTTATTGATGACCCTATGTTACATGCTAAAATTATGCCTCAATACCCATGTTGTAGGAGGATGTGACCTTGTTAATTTAAATATCATGTTTTAGACCCACCATAATACATATGCCTTTGTAACACATACATCTATAACTCCTCTATCATAATCCCATGCAATTGGATATAAAAAAGAAAAACTACCAATTTCTTCAGTCCTAAGTACATGAGGCCCCCATTCACTTATCTTGCATGTAACATTCATAAAGTATTGAGGCCCATATATAAAATCATGATGTAGTTTAAACTACCTCGATACTTTATTATGTCAATAATGATCAATAATGAACACATGGTGACTTGTGATATAGCATGGAGTAGTCAAAAATTGAATCACCCATCCATCCTCCAACCATAGAAACTGAATGTCCATGTATGGGCACAAAAAAAATTCAACATTGGTCATCTCATCAATGGACTTATGGTATAATTTTAGGTCCCCTCTATGTTTACATCAACCTCCTCCTATTTAGTACTAACCATAAGCTAGTGGCTCTTTTAGATCCTTCTATGATGTTTGTGTGACTGGCCACTCAATTTCTATATGTTCCTAGGCCCAAATTTGAATCAAAGTAGATAACCTAAATAATCCTACCATGTTGATAGGCCACCATATATAAATTTATATACAAATGAGCCAACTCTATGGATCCATAGGAAAAAATAATAGTATCATCATGCACATCTTGGAGCACCCCTCCTAATCCCATATGGAAATATTATCCACTCTTGCTAGGAAATAATATGATACTAACAATAGCCATCAAGATAATAAGCTCCTAATTAATTATCTATGGTACCTCAAGTGAATCAACTTCAACCAATCTATCCTATAGTATGACATCTATAACGCTAATAAAATCCTCTAACAATGCATTTTTCCCATGTCTCAACCAATTTAGAGAACTCACTTAGATATGAATGTACAGGATCTACCAGATGTCATCTAAAATAATATTAGACTCTATAATAGGCAAGTGAAATGTGTTAGTCTCTAAGTGCCAATGTGAAATGACCCCCTCTAAAAAATTGAGCATCCTTTATTTCAGAATTTACAACAAAAGGTGAAATCATTTATGACATGAAACTTGGTTTTGCATAACCTAACACCATGTTTATGTGCATGCAACTTTTAGTAAGGTAATTACCCCTAGAATATTATATGAATAATATTATTTTCTTAGGGATATCCTCATACAGTTTAGGGTGTATCGATATGCGATCCATATCGATATATCTAGAACTACATGGCAGTATACACCTTTCCAATATGACCAAATAGGTGGCCTTATCCTACTTAAGTATTTGACATCTATGGAAACCTGGTATAAGCTAGGGTTATAACATGACCTTCTTTGAGCTTGGGATAATTAATTTAAATACTTAGGTTACCAATGTTATTCAAACATTAAGGATGAAATGAGAATTTTACTTTTAAGTCATGTTCATAACATTATTATATCTAATTTAGGTAATGGGACTATTTTGGATAGATTTTAGAAATTTAACTATGCTTATACACCTTCAAAATGCAATTTAATGTTTACATACTTGATGTATGTGAAAGGTCATGATGGTAATGTCCATGATTTTAGATCATGGTACCATGATCTATGGTTACATGGCCATTGTACTTCATATTTTTTCTTTATAAAATAATTATTTATTTATTTAATTAATTAATTTATTTATAATTATTTCCAAGTCAATATTATTTATAAACAGATATGATACTTTCAACTTATAGTGGCATCATACTCTCACTAGACCATCCTGTAAATAGTCCATGAGATTTATATTTCTCTAGTATTATTTATGTGTCACTTGGTCATAATCGTAATACTAGTAAAATTATGCCACATATTTCAAAATGGTAATATCTATAATCCTTCATTGAATACATGAATTTTTTAATTTTTTATTTTAAAAACATAAATATTGATTGTGTCATAAATAAATACTAATAAGTCTATTTAATCAACTTAAGCATGATTTACTATATCGATTAACTACTGAAAGTGTTCACTCAAGGAAGGCAACCTCTTTCCCATTATATCTCACTATACATATTGATACTCAAATCTTAATATGCTTTAATTATGAATAAAAGGAATATGGACTAGAATTTAGAACAATAGTTACTAATAGTCTTATAACTAAGTTAATTATTAACTAAAGAATTTAAATGGCCTTCCTACAACCCATAAAATAAAATAGCTATTTTTTTATTGATTTGCTACTTAAGAAGAATGACATAATCAGGTCATTGTGACAAAAGAAAAGAATTAATGTTTGTAACTATTTTTACTTAGATTCATTAATAACTAAAATAAAGTGTGACAAGAGTTCCCCTTATAAAATGAAACATTAGTAATTTGAATTATAATTTCATTAAGTAAATATTCTTAAGATCTTAGTAATAATCCTATTATACTTATCAATTAGAATTAACCTTGTTTTAAGTGTTAATAGTTTTAAACATAGGGTTGAATTTAATCATAGTCATGTAAGCAACCAGTTCTTTCTAATTCATTTACTCATTTCATTACTTTAAGTAATAGAAATGCATTTAAGATCATATCACTAGTTATAAAAATAAAGGATCAGATGCCTATTAATAGTATGTAAGCCAAAGTAAGATGATATAATCAATTTGTACAAGAAGTAGACTAATTTTTAATTAAGTTGGAACTAAGTGCCATAACATCATATAACAAATGCACTTGTGATTAATATTGAACAATTAAATTTGCATCAATGTAATGGTTGCACAATTAATACAATAACCATCAATCAATTACATTTTAAATAAGAATAAAGATGCTTATTAGGCAAGGTACATAATTTTCTTAATTAGAAAATCTTAACTAATTACCAATTTCTAATTACAACATTTAGTAAACATATGATGGTACATTAATTAATTCACCTTAAGTGTCCAAGTTCCCATATACTATAATATGGTACAACATTTAATAAGCATTCATACTGACCAATAAGAACATCTAGGTTTAGCATCTTATGAACACATTCATACTAAGATTCATAACATAATTCAAGGATTTAAAAATTAATACTGTAACTGAAAGTAAAATTTCCTATATAAAGATCTAATAGAGAAAATAAAATATGTGAGAGTATTTGATCAATACAACTAAATTTTAGAATTGTTGTAGCTAGTTTCATAAAATACAACATAATTAAGGGAGACATCAATCATACAATAATATTAATGATTCCATTTGGAATATTAAATAAGTTAAATTGTGCATTACAAATCATGTTGTATCAACTATATCATCATTAGATTAATATCACAAAGTATTGCAGTCAAAAAGAAACTAACAAAATAATAAGCATGGTGTCTTCCTAATATGAGTCATCCCATCCTAATCCATCTTATAATCCCCCAAATTATATGCCCTTACCACACCTAACCATCAAATGGGAGGCAAATTCTAGATTTCAAGACATTGAGAATGTATGAAAGGACAAAAGGGGAAATAGCCTTTAACTTGTAGTAGCTACATCAATAAAAATTTCAAACCAAAATTTTATATATAGACATTAATAAATAACATTGGAAACCATTGTATTCATTCGAAGGATTTTTATAAGTCAAATACTTATCCAATTGACATCATTCTTCCTTCATCACTTGTTCCAGGTAAACCAAGATAATAAAAATATAGAACCCTTGTTTAAAAAATATAGTCATAAAAAAATTAATGAGAAATAAAATTGTAATAAATAACTAAGGTTTTAAACACTACACGTATTTATTACCATCTGACCAAATATAGATATTTTAATTACTTGAAGTAGTGACACAATTTACAAATTAGGTTATTATATAGTTGGTTCAAATTTAATACTAGGTAAATCATAAAATTTCACAAGCTAGATGATTACAAATAAAATAATTTCTTAACCCTAGGTATGAAAATGAATCATTTAAATAATTTGTCCATTAAAATTATGTATTAACAACATAGCCAAAAGCATGATTTTCCACAAACCCTAAAAAATCAATAGTAATATTCATCCAAAACCCATAAAAATTTATATAGATAATTTACTAAATCAGTCAATCCTTCTAATCGACTTCCATAAAAAAATTAGGGAAGAAGATAAAACCCATGAAATGGTTATACAAAAGACCCAAAAATAATTGTCTAATGTTGACCTAGGTCACAGGTAAACAAAATAAAAACTATAAATAATTAAGAATAATTCTGCCATGATTATAATGAAATGATTTTGATTGAAATAAATATTTTTAAAAAACCCCAAGACCTGAAGCAATTTGATTTAAATCTATAATAACCCATTGAGGGAGTATTGGATTTTTAGAAAACTAAATATATATTCAAACCCTTATAGGTTCATCAAGAAGTCATACAACTTCCTTATGAACCTATAAGTAATTTGTCTTACTTTCCCTCATAATATGGAAGTAAACAAAATTCTTTACAAGAGAATTGGAAATGCAAAACTTTCTTGTTTTCTTGCAAACTAGTGGAAGAGAAAACAAAAATTGGTGCTAAATTTCCTTTTTCATGCCCTCTTTTTCTAGCCTCAGTGCCAAGCAGGTCAATTTTCTCTCTCCAATAAGATTTTCATGCCCCCAAATCTTCTCCATGTTACCATCATGCCCTAAGGTTTCCATTTTTTAATCCAGGCCCCTTTATGCCTCCCTCCCTCTCCTCCTCAACTACTCCCATTGATCAATAAATCAAAAATTAAATGCATGAACAAATTGGCCAAAGACCAAAAAATTTGCAATGATAAGTTTTGATTTGGGTTAAAGTCCCACAAACCATAGTGATTATTGAAAATATTAATTTGTCAAAATAATATCATTATTAATAATTTGACTTAGGAGATAATTCCTTAGGGTCCTTGCTAGGAGCTTGGAGGGGATTGGCAAGAGATGGGTTTGAAAACAATACCAATGTACATCCAAGTTTAATAATTATGCTTGATAAGATAATAATAACAATTCTAGGTTCAAACCAAGACACTCAAAGTCATGACACCAATCAATTTAAGCAAGGATTTAATGTTTCTAAACCTCACACATGAGTGAAATAAATTATGCATTGACAAAAAGATCAAAAAAATAGTCAAAGTGATCCAAAAAATAACAAAGTAAAGGATATATCGTAAATTGTCACATATCAGACAACACAAGTAATCCCGTACATCACTAAAATAGATAAAGTAGAATACATGACAAAAAAAGTCAAGAAGATAATAAAAAAATGAAAATAATAATAATATAAAATTAATAGACTGATACAAATGTCTATGGCTCATTATATTACCCCTTTTTACCTATGTCAGTTTCCTTTGTTCCTTATCCCTAACCATCATAATCCACCACCATCCTAGCTCATTTTACCTATACCTCCACCCATAAATGGCATAAATAGTACCTATAACATATAATCATATGCAAAGTTAAACTAAATTGCATCAGGTAGAAAATCAAATATAAGGACCAAATTAACTCATATACAATATAAACTCTAGCTATAGCATTTTATCCAATATCTAAAAATAGATTAAAATAACAGTTCCAAGTATAGCCAAATAGTGTAAAAGTATGTTGAACTATGTCTAATAATATATAAATTAAATATGTAGGTGGGTTATAACATCCTTCTCCCCATAAAGAGGATTTGTCCCAGCAATAGATTAAAATAACTAGGCATAGTGCTTCTTAAACAATTTTGTAACCTCTTGTGTGGCATTTGTAATACTTAATGGGTCTCATTGTATCAGAACTTGTTAAATTTATCAATTTTTTTATTTAATGGTATGATGACCTAAGATTCTCACTAGGTCTAGCTGCATCTTTTCCTCTTCCAAAACCTACAAATTTTTCCAATCCAACATATGAGATGGATCAGGTAAATATTTTCTTAGTAATGTAATATGGAACACAACATGAATTCTTGACAAAGAAGGAGGTAAACTTGATGCTAGGAAATGGGGATGATTTTGTCCAAGATGTTGAATGGGCTAATAAAATGAGGAGCCAACTTATAGGTTTTTAAAACTTGATGAAATTCTTCTATGGCCTTACACGAAGAAAGACCTTATCTCCAACAATGAAGTCACGAGGTGTTCTCTTTAAATCAACATAAATTTTTTGATAAAAAATATCCTTCAAGTTTTGGTGTAGTATGGCCATTTGCTCATCATATTCTAGTAACAATTATGGACTAACAATGGCATGATTTTTTAGGCTATCCTATCCAAGTGAAATTGTATATTTTTAGCCAAATAGGGCTTCAAAAAGATCCATTTTAATTACAAAATGATAAGAGTTGTTATAGGCAAACTCAACTAAGTGGAGATAATCCTACCAATTTATTTACTGGTCCATAACATACATGTATAGCATGTCTTTGACTATTTGGATAAATCTTTTAGTTTATCCATCCATTTTTGGGTGGTACGAAGAACTAAAATTTATTTGAGTGTTAAAGGCTAGAATCAATGTTTTCCAAAACCTTGTTGTGAAAAAATTATCTCCATTAGAGATAATGACTTCTGGCATACCATGCAATCAAACCACTTCTTTCACAAAGTTTTCAACAAAAACAATATTGCCATCAGTCAAATTTCTAATAATAAATTGTAGACACTAGAATTCTACACATTGAAATTATGAATGTTGAAATACCCTTAGGACCCCCTTGGGACCAATTTTATCCTTTGACCAACTAAAAAAACCTAAACCACTAACTTACCCCTTTTTAACCCACTTAGCCTTTGACACTTGATCATTGACAATCAGCTTGACCATCAATGGTCACCCTAACCATCGATGGTTAGGTCCCTTCCCCATCACCTAAACAAACACCTAAAAATTTAATGTATTTACCTTACCTATTGCTAACACATCATGATGCATTGAAATCAATAGCGCTAACCTCCTATGGAACCTTCTACATCCATCTCTCTTTACCTATAAATGGAGGGGAGTTGGAGGTTAATGGGATCCATCACATCCATAATAAATCATTATTACATACAAGTGATCAAGCCATCAACCAATGGGTCTTCTTTCTAGTAAGTCGGTAGTTACAACAAAGACCCGAACCTCTACCAAAATTTCTCTTGAGGAAAATTACTATTACTCTACCAAAATTATTCTAGGATTAGCCATCAGCCTTCAAGAAACAAAATAGGTACACTTTGTACTTCTAGTTTTATTATTTTGGTTTCTAACCTCCCTATCCCAATCAGACCTTTCTACATCTTAATTTTTAACTCCTGGACCTTAGCTAGATCCCAAACCACTTACTAACCCATTATATAGCCTAAACTAGGCCTTTTTCTAAACACATCCAAAACCCATAAAAATCATCGATGGTCACCTTGACTATCGATGATCACCCTCAACCATAGATGGTTACCCAATCACTGACAGTTAGCTTAACCACTGATGGTCACCGCAACTACCAATGGTCACTATGACAAGAAATGACAAGTTATTTCCAACCCCTTACCCCCAACCAAATTTGACTTTATGTGTCCTTACCTATTCATAGACCTTTGCCTAGTTATCTAAACCTGACCTGACCTACTTTAGCACTAGTATTGACCCATTGTTGTTACATTTAATTTATTTTCCTTTATCAAGAATATATTTCATCTTGTATTGTGTTTTGATTCTTTTTATTATCTAATGCAAGTACTCACTTTTTATCTCTTTCAACTTAATTATTATCAAAGAGTGGATTAATAGCCTCTTAATAAGCTCATGCTTCTTAGATATAGCTCACGCTAGGCAATCCACCTTGTTACCCATCTAACAACCCCTTTGCATGAATGATTTATTATCTATAGTTCATCCTTCCAAGATAAAAAGGAGATCTTCACACTTGTCTCGATCACGCATGCATAAACAACCAGGTTCTTTTACCACACCCTTAGTACTAGTTTCTTACTTCTTCCTTAATTAAAAATTGAGCAAAAATTGAGAGAAACATTTTGGCACACCCAGTGGGACCTAGTAGCATCTAGATGCCCTTTTCTTCTTTTATTCCATGCTTATACAATGATTTTTTTTTTTTGGGGGTATAAAATAAACCTTGCATACATTGATTGCTTGCATGTTTTTAGTTCGTCTAGTTAAATTAAAAGCAAACTAATCAATCATAATTTCACTCTTGTTATCACACACTATACCAACCACATAATCAATCAACACATAAAAATAATTAACATAAGGCTCGACTATAATTTAATCACCTAGAGATAAACCTTCACCCTAGCAATCCTACTTAGAATTCATTACCAAGGAGAGAACTAACTCGTCTCTCTGATTGAGTCTAAACTCTAGAATTCAGTATATCTTGGCTAAGCACCTGACACCTTTATCATTGTGATGTGTGAAATGAGTGGGTAGGCCCTAATATCAAACCACGTATTGACTTTCAATATAGATTTTTGAGAGCCTTTAACACCTGAAACCAACCTTAGACTTCCTTTTTAGTACCTAATCTATAAACCAAAGTTATTCACACTTTCTAAGGCATAAGCCAAAAGTGAAATAAAATATATCTTGAGATTTTAAATGCACTCTAGTGTATGTTTTGATTACCTTGGGATCTTTTTCTTTTGTTTGTTTTGTGTTTTGAGTTGTGAGATTTTCATCATTTCCTTTATATTCCTCACATGGTATTTACTAGATAATAGTTGAGGAATCAAACCAACCAAGAACCATCTTCCTATTATTCTTCCTCTATGGAGTATACTTTGGATATTTAGGGTTCTCCTCATCATTATCCCCTCCTACCATACCTCAGATAGTTGTCAAGGGTTGTAGATTTTATTACCTTATTTGATAACAACCTCATGACCCTCCAACACTACCTCAACAGCTTATCTCATCGTACCCCTACTACTTCAATTCTTCTTATGAATCCACCTTATAGAATGCCACCCCATCTTATGATTGACACTATCTCCACCAAACCTATGATCACCTAAGCATATTTTTCCACCAAAATCCCATCCACTAGCTTAACCCAAACTCAATCAAACATCCCAACCAATAGCCAAACACCCCTTATACCAACCAAAAACTCCTCTAAAATAGGGGAAACCTTACTTTTAGTTACCCAAACCACATCCACCATGGGGATGCCTTCTTCCCATATTACCACTATTCCCCTCATCACTACCAACCCACCGATCTCCACTCCACTTTAAAATGTGGTGCTTTCTATACCTTCTACCCTTCCACCTATCAGTACTAGAGTTACCACTCACCCCCAATCCACACCTCCAACCCAATCCATAACAATTTCCCAACCTACCACTTCAATCATACCTCCAAACCAACCTAGATCAACTCAACTAATACCTATGACACCCTACCCACACTATGTTCCTAATCCACAAGGATACATAGATGTACTTTCTATCCAATATTTTATTCCCATTAACCCTTATGTGGCATCATCCCAACCCTTATTGACCACATATCAACATAAGACATCATTTCAACCTTCTACCAATTATCCATACATTACATTCACCCAACCTCAACAACACTTACCATTCAATTATGGAGCTTCTTAATCCCAAATATATTTGGTCAAAATGTTGATGGATAAAATCACCAAACTAGAGTTTTCTATTTCTGGGGCTCATAACCTTTTGTCTTATGATCAAGTATGTAATAAACCTATTCATCCATACGTTCTTATCCAACCATATTCTCCTCAATGGGAACTACCTAAATTGTCTAAGTTCCAAAGCAAGGAGGACTCCCAACAACACTTAAGAGCATTTAGGCATTCTTTTTACTTGATTATATATGATGATGCTCTTCTCCTTCGTACCTTTCCTATGTCTTTATCTAGACTAGCCTTAGATTGGTATAGTGCTCTCACCAATCACTCCATATTTTATTTTTCTCAATTTTCCCAAATCTTTTTAGATCACTTCTCCATCAATATATCTAAGAAGGTCTTCATTACCAACCTCTACTCCATTAGGCAGTTTGATGATAAGTCAATTGCCAATTTTGTAGCATAATGGAGAGGTCTTATAAACCAAATCTAGTTCTCTTTTCCCTAACCTGATTTGATTGAGATTTTATCTCATACTTGCACCAAACACATTTCCACTAATTTATAGGTTTAGACATTTAGAACCTTTGATGATGCTTTAACCATGGCACACAAACTAGAAATTAGAGCCATTAATGAGGGGAATTTAAAGCTAAGAAACAAGAATTCTAGATTTAAATCTAATGACCCTTCCTCATCCAAAACCACCAACCAATCCAACTACCCCAATACCAAACCAAATTTATCCATAAACATGATTGTCCTTAAAATAACCCCACCTCTAGTTGTTAACCAACCCAACTAAGCCAACTCCTCTAACACCTCCAATCAACAAACCTAAAATAAAAACTGGGTTCCCCCAAAACAATACACTTCACTAGGGGAGTCATATGCATTATTTTTGGATAAGTTTCTCAAATCCAACATTACAAAATTTCCCCCAATCAAACCTCTTCTAAAATTTGATGTTTTTCATCTTATACCTAGTTGGTACAATGAAAATGATCTATGTGCTTTCTACTGTGTCATTAGACATGGCATTATTAGGTGTAACACCTTCAAGACCATTGTCTAAAACTTGATTGGTAAAGGAGAACTTGTATTAGAAAATCCCAATGCACCCTCGAATCAGTCACTGACATCTTTTGATAACATTTTTCCAACCATGCCCCTTCTACCAACCATGATGATAACAAACCATAATTATCTCACACTCATGAGGTCCATACAGTCAATGTAATTATTAGTGAACCTATCATTGAGGAAACCATTGCCTCAACCACTTCTTCCACCACTTCACTTATTGAAGTGACAAAATCACCCTCTATTCCTTTGGGCACCCAAATAAAGGAAGTAACTACCTCCTCTCTTTTACTTGAGGAGATGAATGACCTACCTACATCTCCTTTGATAGAAATACCAAAGGAGACAATAATTGCCATCACACCTTCCTCTCCTTTCATGAAATCACCCTCTCTCTCTTTGGAAAGTATTCCACAAGGAGATATCAATTTACCTACTCCCCCCATGGAGGGAACATATTTTCAAGTCTTGAAACCTTTCATCAAGGACAAGGGTGAATAAACCACTCCCTCACCTTATCTTATGGGCCTAATCTTTGAATTTGATGCCCAAAGAACCAAACCCATTTACAAACGCTTTTCAAGACTAGTCCAAAGCCTAGAATTCTCTTCTCATCCCAATTTGGATCAGGCCACCTTTTGGCACCATCTTGGGATCCCATATCAAAAAAAGAATGAACCTTCAACCTCACTTGCATCCACCATTAAACCTACCATCACTTGCTTCCCTTCATCAAACACCTCTCCCTCCAAAATTGTGGAAGAACCATCCAAACCATCTCCATCAAAAATTATCACATCACTTGACACCTCTCTCATCAAACCTATTAAGAACCTAGGGGTGCTTCCTACTCCTTTCCTTTCTCACCCATCTTTGAAGTTGGACTTAGCCCCATATAGTCTACAAAATAAAACCTTAACCAAACTAACTAAGATAGTGGAGCCACCCAAACTCCCACCTCGAACCATAGCCATACCACCTCCTTCTATTTTGGGCCCTCATCCTTATTCCATCCTAAGAGCTCATCCATCTATAAAGAAGGCTAACCCTCCAAAAACTAATCAAACCAAACTTACTCCTTTTATTCTACCTTTATTACCCCTTCTAGAACATTAACCTCCCCATATTTTTTAACCAAGCTTTCTACCTCCACCTTCCCACCTATCTCCAAACATTCATCATCTCAATCATTCACTTCCAAATCTTTCACCTTTAAAGCCTCCACCTCAAAACCATCCAACACCAAATAACCCCAATCAAACCCCCATACCAAAACCATCCTACCACCCACATCTTCCAAGGTGAATCCTACTTATAAGAAGGCTCTCACCCCCAAAACCCAAAACCAATCACCCTCAACACCTTTGCTCGAATCTTATTCAACCATTTTACAAAGGTTGTTACAAACTTCTTCCTTAAACCTACCACTTATTATACCCTTTAACCCTTCAAAACCTAAACCATCTTGGTTTAATTATAGTTTAATGTACTCATACCATAAGATATGTGAGCATGACATGGAGAATTACAAAGATCTCCAAGCACTTGTCCATAACTTATGAGATGAGGATGATCTATTGTCAGATGAACCTATCTTGAGCCCATTACCAACCCAATCACCAAACTAACCTATCCAACACTTATCTAATCCCAAAATATCACCCAAGAGTGAGGAGGAATTTAATCCTTCTAGCCCAACACTTCCCCTCATCCACACTATCCATATGGTTACCTAATCTCCAGTCCAAAAAAAGGATAAGGGGAAGGCTAAAGTGTCCATTCCATGGATATATCCTTCCACCCCTCAACCTTTAAACCAAACTCAAACACCTTCACCTTTGCCTTCACTAAAACCCAAAATATCCATTTTGGGTACCCCTACCTCCAACCCTTTTGAATATATCTAATGAGTAGTTCTAAATCAGCTTCACTAGACATCAATGAAGATGAACTTATATGAATTAATCAACACCTCTCCCCCTCACCATAAAACACTGATAAATATATTATAATTTCTAGAGGTTCAAATTGAAGATCCTTAACCTCTTACAGCCTTTGTCTGAGCCCTTCAACTTTCCATCCTTGTCACTTTCAATGATTTATAAATACCATATGTTCATCTTGAAGATCTCGATCCTCCCCTCTTCATCACTGCATACATTAATCAAACCCACATCAAAATGCTTATGATTGATGGAGGAACTAGTATTAGCATTATCTCGAGCCCTTTTATGAAGAGAAAATTGCCAAAATTAGTATTTAAGCTTGGTGTAATTCTTTTGCATATTGGTGCCTTTGTGGCTGAGTTTGATGGTTAATTAGATGCCCTGATATCCATTGCAACATTTAGTAATTTTTAGCTAGGGTTTGAATTTTTAATATTTTCCATTATGATGTAGGTTTCATGGTCTAAGGTTGTCCTTCATTGGAACCCCTAATCGTGGCTACAACAATTAGTATTAGATTTGGTAACAAATTTGGGTTGAGAAAGAGAGAGAGGTGTGTTCTCCATTTTTTGGGGTGGGTAGAGAATAGAAAGGTGAGAGAGTGATGTTATATAAATTGTGTAGTCTACATTTGTTTACAAATTAGATATTACAACAATAAGTATAGGTTGAGGAAGGGATTCAAGATGCCTCTAAGAAGATTCAGAAGAAAGGAAGCAACGAATGCCAATTGGAAAGGAGATTAGATGAGATTACATAGATGTCCTGAACCATGCTTACAAGATTGGTTATCCCCAAAGAATATCATGTTAGAAACTACAGTGGTCCTCTGCTCCTCTAGTGATAATATGGCCACCACTTTGGGGATAGTCATCCTCCATATTCACTTGGGACCTTGAACACTTTCAAAGATCTTCTACATCTTAAAATGTAAGCTCTATTATAACTTCTTACTTTGATGCCCTTGGATAGGATCCATGAGTTGTGTCCCTTCCACCTTGCATCTATGTGTCAAGTTTGAACATGAGGGTTAGGTCATCACTATACAAACTGACCCTAGTCCTTTTTCATATTACAACATGACATATCGGCCTAATGATGTTATTATTCCTTATTCATATATTTTACCACCAACCAATAACAACACCACCTTACCACCAACCAATAATAACTCTACTCCTACCATCGATAAAGCTTCAACTAAATCATCCATCCCTTCTTCTCAGATCCCCATAGAGGACCCCTTGGAACCTACATTTTAATGTCTCTCATTAGGAGAGTATCACCTTTTGGCCTTAGATGCCTTACCCACTCCTCAAGAGTATGGGAACCTAGACCATGATACTAATTAAAACACTAATATTGGAACCATCATTCCTTTCAAGTTCTCCAACCACCAAACCAACTTTATCTATGAGGGACTTGATTATTTTCTTCCCACTTCTTCCACCACCTCTTCTATCTGATCATTCACCTCTAATTTCTCCTATTTGGACAAACTAGAATTTTCTAAATTATGCCTTCACAAGTGTGTCTAGAAAGTATTTAGCCTGGGTTATTATGAGCATGGACCCCATGAGTTACTTCCATCAAAACCCAAAAACCTCATGGCTATTTAGCCTTGGGTTCAAACCATTATAAGAACCCACTGATTCACCCAAACCCATCACCACTATTGAGGAAAACATTCCATCCTCACCAAACCAATCTCCTTCAAAGTTTGAGGATTTAAAAATCATTCCTCCTAACTTTTTTTTAGACAATACCATTAGTTTTTCCCCCCTAACCTATCAAAAGGATGGTCAAACTAAAACCTTTCCTTTGATTCATCCTAAAATGGTAGAAAATGATTTTCCTACCATCAACACCATCTAACATCAAGATGATGATTTCATTCTCACTTATCTTGGTGAAAATTAGTCTTCTATAAATAAATCCCTTCCACCTAAAAACCAAACCATATTGAATGAATCCACTATCGATGTCAACTTGGGTACATAGGATAACCCTCACATTGTAAAGATTGGTCAATCCTTATATTATTTGGAGCAATAAGATTACCTTTCCTTCCTTCATGACCATAACATTGCATTTTATTGGTCCTATCAAGATATGCCAAAAATTGACCCTTCCAATTCTCTCCAAAACATCATCATCCATCTTGAGGATAATCTGATTAGGCAAAAGCTTTGTAGGATGCACCCTCATATCATCCTTCTAGTTAAAGAAAAGCTTCAATTCCTCTTATCTATCAACTTCATCCAACCCATTGACTATCCCCAATGGTTTTTCAACATCATCCCCATTATAAAACCCATAGGGGGACTTCACTTCTGTATTGACTTCTATGACCTCAACCTTGTTTGTCTAAAGGATGACTTCCCTCTGCGTAACATTGACCAACTTGTTGATCTTAAAGTTTGCCACAAGATGTTGTCTCTCATAGATGTTTTTTTGGGATATAATCAAATATTTATCTCCCCTAACAATTAGTATAATAATTCTTTCATCACCCCTTAGGGAACCTTTTGCTATAGTGTCATGCCATTTGGTCTGAAGAATACTAGAGAAACCTACCAGCATGCAATGACCTACATCTTCCATGATCTCATCCACAAAATTGTAGAGGACTATGTAGATGATCTCCTTGGGAAATAAAAATATCTCAAGGATCATCTAGGCATTATCAAAATTATCTTTGAATGCCTAATCCATTTTCATGTCTGATTTAACCCCAATAAATGTGTTTTTTGGGTTCTATCTAGAAAGCTTCTTGGATTTATCATCTCTCTTTGAGGAATCAAATTAGACCCCAACAAAGTTAGAGTGATACTTGAAATTATACCTCCAACTCATATAAAGTAAATTTGTATCCTATAGGGGAAGCTCCAATTCATTCATCACTTCATCTCTCAATTATCAAATATATGTTAACCCTTTTACCATCTTCTCAAGAAAGATACATGTTTAAAGTGGACTAAGGACTATCAACAAGCCTTTGATTCACTCAAAGAGTACCTCATTTCTCCACCCATTCTTATCCCTCCTAAAGAGGACCAACCTTTATATCTTTACATATCCACCACTGACCATTCCTTAGGGGAAATGCTTACTCATTGTGATGAACAAAACAAAGAGCAAGCTGCCTATTATATAAGACAAACACTTATAGATTATGAGACTTGGTACACCTATACCAAGAAGTTTTGCCTCACTTTAGTCTTTATGGATTCCAAACTTTGTCATCACCTCCTCAATCAAAAAACCTACATCATCACTAACATCGATCCACTCAAGTACATGCACTCTAAACCATACCAAAACTAGTGTATGGCTAAGTGGTTCATGCTCCTAGCTGAGTTTGACCTTGAGTTCCTCCAAAAAAATTTGATTATAGGGAAAATTATTATTGATCAATTGGTTAAATCTCTTTTTATAGACAACCAATTTCTTCCTCTTGTATTTCCAAATGAGTCCATCAAAACTCTTTCTCAAGAGGACATCCCCTACCAAATGACCATGTTCTTTTATGGCTTGAAATTTTAGCATGGTGGGGGTGTCAAAGTTGTTCTCATTCCCATTAAGATGATCTTCTTCCTCTCTCTTTCAAACTAGATTTTGAGTGTACCAACAATATGGATGAGTATGAAGCCCTAGTTCATAGATCTAAATTTTTATGTCCTTACCTATTCACAGATCTCTACTTGGTTTTTTGAACCTAGCCTGACCTACTTTAGAACTAGTATTGACCTATTATTATTATATTTAGTTTTTATCAAGCATATATTTCATCTTGTATTTCATTTTAATTCTTTCTATTATTTGATGAAAGTACTCATTTTTTATCTCTTTCAACTTAACTATTATCAAAGAGTGGATTGACAGCCTCCTAGCAAGCTCACGCTAGATATTCTACTTTGTTACCCATCTAAAAACCCCTTTTTGCATGTTAGGTTGTGGAGCTAAAAGCTTCACTGATGCAAATATGGAGGAGGTTGCAGAAGAGTTGCGGAGTGTCACAGACACTGGCGTCGGTCAGGCCAACTGACATCGGCAGGAAGGAGATAGGAAGCAACTGACGTCGGTCATAGATCGGCCAGCGTCAGCACCCACAGGTAGACAAGGACTGACATCAGTCACCTATGTGGTTTGAGCTGTGAGTATATTATGGGCAGTTGGTTGATGAACCAAGTGTTTGCATGTTTAGAGCTAATTTTAGACTGAGAGCTGCGGATCTAATTATTGTAATTAGGTGTCTAATTATTGTTTGGATGAAATCTATTTAAGAGACTCATGGTTGTATTGTAAAAGGGTGCTAGACAGCCATAGAGATTTTAGAGAGAGCTAGTGTAGCTCCTCCTAGTTCCAAAGGGGTGCTGAGAGTGTATGATCAGGGAGAGTTGCAGGCTCTGCAAGGTCAAGGAGCTGATCCACCGGGGTACTGGTTGAAGAATCATAAGGACTTGGTGAGGCAAGGACAAGGGTTCTTCAGGGGTGTAGAGATATCTACATGGTGAGTAAGGTCTAGTGATTTACAGATAGTAGCAAAGATTAGGGGATCTACTTGGAGTACAGTTGTGTACTTGGTGAATTGGCAGCGTGTTACTGACTGGTTGGAGAGGTGAACATCAATTCTATATTGGAGTTGATTGTTGTGACTGAGAGAGAGAGAGGGAAGAAGGTCTTGAGGTGTGGCAAACCTTTGAGGTGGAGGAAGAAGTGGCATCTTCCTTATTATATATTCTTTTGAGTGATTATTAATATAATTGTGTATTGTCTCTCAATTCCTGTGTTGTTTCATATTTCTAGTTACTTATTGATTCTGGTTAAATTCCATGTTTAGTTTCTAATACAAGAAGTAATCATATGTGCTCTATTGGTAGAGTAAGATCCTGACTCAGTAGGCATCAGATCCTGTTTATTGTTCTAGGTTCCTGACAAGTGGTATCAGAGCTTTTGGTTGGGTTACTAACAGGTGGTTTCAGGTCTGGTAGTGTTTGTTGATTACAGGTTACTCACAGGGGTTTTTGATTGAGTGGGAGTATAGCAATGGCAGAAGGAAGTAAGCTACGAATGGAGAAACTGAATAGCATGAATGGTCTAATTGATGGAAAGAAAGAGCAGGTAAATAAAGACTGTTGGTTGGTAGCAGATCAACAGGGAGGAGCAGATGTTGCAGGGGATGTTGCATAGGATGTTTTGGATAAAGTGGAATCTTGGTTCATAGATTCTTTTGCCTCTTTCCATGCAGTTTGAAATAGAGCATCTTTTCATGGGTATGTCTTTGGAGACTTTGAAGAGATTTATTTAGGAGCTGGAGAGCCTTGTCAAATGATTGACAAAGGGGAAGTAAAGCTGAAATTGTAGATGAATGACACACAATGGTTGAAGGAAGTCATGCAAGTACCAATCTTGGAGATGAGTCTAATTTCTTCAAGAAATTTGGGTGATGGGAGATGTACTATAACTCTCATAGTAGATACACTTGAATTAGATGGTGGTAAGAAAGTAGGTATCCTTTATTTATCTACTTATATTACTGATTCACCTTCTGTTGCAAAGATGTGGCTTCATAGGCTTAGTCACATATGTAGAAGGAGAATGCAGGTTTTGAAGCGAAAGTCAGAAGTCTTTGACAAGCTAAAGAACTGGAAAGCCTTGGTGTTCATGGAGGAGATGATGGATAGAGATCAGGTGAGGGAACTGAATTATTCTGAGCATGGCTATGTTGATTTGAATAGGATTTTGATTCATGGAGAGCTCACGGGTAAAAAGTTATCACTCATAGACGAACACAGGTACCAGCGTCGGTCAGACAGTAACCAACGTCGGCAAAAAGAAGACCGATGTCGGTCATGAATAAATCAATGTCGGCAAAAAGGATACCAGCATCAGCCAGGGAGATGATGTCAGCAGTTAGGGTCAGTGCAGGGAACTGACATCAGTCGGGAGCAGACTGGGAGATGGCTGAGATCAGTCACTAGAACAGATATTGGGCAGATAGCAAGCTATCAACAAGTCTCAAACACTCATACGAAGGTCAAAAAGGGTAAGTGAACCTCATATTCATTGTTCACCTTCTTTATATTGCTTATTGATGGTCAAAAACTAGGAAGATGTGAAGAGGCAATGCAGGTAGAATCTAGATACAACGGGAGCTTGGCATGGATGAGGAGTGTGAGTCCTTAGAGAAGAACCAAACAAGTGTTTGTTGGTAGAGTTGTCAGCTGGAAGTAAGCACTGAGAGATGGATGGATTCCCATAGTTAAAGAAGAGAGTGGACAGATATATGAGACAGAAGGCCAAGGTATAAGGTCTTGAAGAAGCTGCAGGATAGTGGTACAGGATTTGACAGGTGGATGACTAAGCATGGCTTCAGTCAATGTCAGTGTAACTATTGTGTTTTTGTCTTACTAGGTGGATGATGAGTCGCGACATTATCCAGTTACTGTATGTGAATGGTATACTAGTTATAGGTTCAGAGATACAGGGTTTCGCTGAGCTAAGGGTAAGGTTAGTTCAGAGGTGTGTCATGAAGAATTTAGAGCAGCAAAATTCTTTGGCATAAGAGACATGGAGATTTTATCTCCAGTGGGAGCTGATGTGAAGACAGTGTTGGCAGGGTTCATGATGCAGGATGTAGAATCAGAAAGCACACCAAGGGCTGGACAGTTCAAGCTTAGCTTGGAATAGGGTTCGAAATCACATGAGGTCTAGTGTAGGCCTAAATTTTTCCAAGCAGTGGGGGTTGTCAGAAAGTATGGAGCCAATTCAGGGAAGGAGTACTGGAAGGCAGTTCAGTGGGATCAGCAGCAGGGATTCTTGTTATGCAGGGTCAAGGTCTTCACTACATAGATGTGTAGGTTCGGATGTGGCAGGTTACTTGAATGACAGGTATAGCATCACAAGTTGTGTGGTGGTTAGTCTTCAGGGTTGATCTTGAAGAGGGATACAAGCCAGGGAATAATTTAGATGGGCTATAGATACAGGTACAGGTGCAGCTATTTATCTCCAAGTGGGAGATTGTTAGGTTATGGAGCTAAAAGCTTCACTGATGCAGACATGGAGGAGGTTGCAGAAGAGTTGCAGAGTGTCACAGACACCGGCGTCGGTCAGGCCAACTGACATCGACAGGAAGGAGACAGGAAGCAACCAACGTCGGTCATAGATCAGCTGGCATTGGCACCCACACGCAGATAGGGACCGACGTCGGTCACTTTTGTGGTTCGAGTTGTGAGTATATTACGGGCAGTTGGTTGACGAACCAAGTGTTTGAATGTTTAGAGCTAATTTTAGACTGAGAGCTGTGGATCTAATTATTGTAATTAGGTGTCTAATTATTGTTGGGATGAGATCTATTTAAGAGACTCATGGTTGTATTGTAAAAGGGTGCTAAAAAGCCATAGAGCTTTTAGAGAGAGCTAGTGTAGCTCCTCTTAGTTCCAAAGGGGTGCTGAGAGTGTATGATCAGGGAGAGTTGTAGGGTCTGCAAGGTTAAGGAGCTGATCCACTGGAGTACTGGTTGAAGAATCATAAGGACTTGGTGAGGCAAGGACAAGGGTTCTTCAGGGGTGTAGAGATATCTACATGGTGAGTAAGGTCTAGTGATTTGCAGGTAGCAGTAGAGAGCAGGGGATCTACTTGGAGTACGGTTGTGTACTTGGTGAACTGGCAGCGTGTTACTGACTGGTTAGAGAGGTGAACATCAATTATATATTGGAGTTGATTGTTGTGACCGAGAGAGAGAGGGAAGAAGGTCTTGAGGTGTGGCGAACCTTTGAGGTGGAGGAAGAAGTGGCATCTTCCTTATTGTATATTCTTCTGAGTGATTATTAATACAATTGTGTATTGTCTCTCAATTCCTATGTTGTTTCATATTTCTAGTTACTTATTGATTATGGTTAAATTCCATGTTTAGTTGCTAATACAAGAAGTAATCATATGTGCTCTATTGGTAGAGCAAGATCCTGACTCAGTAGGCATCGGAGCATATTTATTGTTCTAGGTTCCTGACATTGCATGAGTTATTTCTTATTTACAAGTGATCATTCTAAGATAAAAAGGATCTCTTCACACTCATCTAGATTACGCATGCATAAACAACTAGGTTCTTATACCACACCCTTATTATTAGTTTCTTACTTCTTCCTTAGTTAAGAAATAAACAAAAATTGAGAGAAACACACATGACTAACTTTGGTTTATCTATCATTTATTACCAATATGGTGTCATGTCAGTTGTAGTATTTAGGTAATCCTGAAATAAAATCAAGTGAAACCACTAACCATTTATCTTTTGGTATGTCATGTGGGTACAACAAAGCCCCAAGATAGTAGTGTTCATCCTTCACATGTTAACATTCTAGACATCTCACCACAAAATTAGAAACATCTTCCTTTAGACCAAGTCAAAAATAGATCCTTTTTAGTTCATGACTCATTTTAGTGATCTCTGGATGGGTGAAATTAGGTACTATATTCACTTGAAATATAATATTATGTATTCCAATGGATTCAAGTATAATATTCCTTACAAGGCCATCTAGTTCAAAAAACAAATTAGTAAATATTTTTACCAAAGGCTTGTCAACTAATCCTACACTTACTTCTTGGCAATGTTTATCATCAATTTGTTATTGTAGGACAATATTCTTGAAATTCCCTTGTAGAATAGATAAGGCATCAAGGTATGTATGTTTGTTGAGTGCATCTATCATATAATTTTCCTTATCTTTTACATAAATGATGTCCATGTCAAAATGGCTAACATATTCCAACCATCTACACTGGTAGACATTCAATTCATCTTGAAAAAATAGATGTTATAGGTTGTGGTTATCATATTTCACGTTGAAATGTTTGTCTAGAAAGAAATGCTTCCACTATTTTAATGCGTGCACTATGGTATTAAGTTCTAAATCATGTGTGGGATAATTCTTTTCAGCTTACTTAAGCTTATGAGATTCATAAGCCACCACTTTACCCACTTGGATCAATATGCCACCAAATCCTTCCTTACAAGCATGAGCCCATACCTCAAAATGACCGTTTGGATAAGGTATAATCAGAATAGGGTCTATTGTTAACAAATCCTTAATCCTTCTAAAAGCCTCTTCGCACTAAGGTTTCCATGCTAATTTTATGCCTTTACACTATAAGGATGTAATGGGGTTGACTAGGTGATATAATTATTTCACAAATCATCGATAGTAGTTATTCAAGCCCATAAAATTGCATACTTTGTGCATGTTAAATAGAGCAAGCCACTCTTGAATGGATTTAATTTTTATTAGGTCCACTACTATGTCCTTCTTAGAAATCACATGTCCCAAGTAATGTATTTCTAATTGTTATAAGGCATATTTAAATAACTTGAAAAATAACTTATATTGTCTTAATCTTTGCAAAATCAACCTTAAATGATGATCATGTTTAACTTTGTTCTTGGAGTAGATGAGGATGTCATCCAAAAACACTAGTACAAACTTGTCTAGGAAATCCCTAAAAACACTATTCATTGGATTCATAAATGTTTCAAGTGTGTTGGTGAGGCCAAATGGTAGGATGGTGAAATAATAGTGGCCAAATCAAGTTTTAAATGTGGTTTTATATATCTTCCTCTTTGATCCTTAATTGATGGTAATTAGATCTTACATTAATTTTAAAAAAGACTATTGCATCCTTCATCTAATTGAATAAATCATCTATTTTGGGTAGTGTGTAATTATTGTTGATCATCACTTTTTTTATCATACGATAATCAATTCACAACCTTAAAGTTCCATATTTATCACAAAGACCACCGGAGCACCCCAAGCCAGCACACTTGGTCAAATGCTTATGTTGTCCAGAAGTTATCGTAATTGGACTTTTAGTTCTTATAAATTTACCGCATTGATTTAGTAATGAAATTTTAATGTAGAGAAAGCCCCTCGTATAATCTCAATAGAGAAGTCAAATTCATGTTTTTGTGAAAAATCAGGAAATGTTTTAGGGAAAACATCCACAAATTCACATAATATAAGCAAATTTAAACAAGACGGTTCTTCCTACTTGGGAACTTCTTATAGTTGGACTACATAAAGCTTACTACCTTTTATAATAGCATTATTTAATTTTAGGTATAAAATAATTTTTTCCCCTTGATGACCTTAGATTTTAACAAGTTTTCCATTCATATCAGTGCATTACATCCTTTTTTGAGAGCAATCTAGTGTTGCATGGTGTTGTTATAGCCAATCCATGCCTAATATAATGTAATAGGACCCTAAGTGTGTTAAAAATAATTACCCTTATCTTGAATGGGCCCATACCAATTTTGATTTGTTCCAATCATTCTTGGATAGGTACCCTCTTATCAGTACCAAACTAGAATTCCCATCCTTCTCTCAATGGCCTATATTTTTTATTGCATTTATTCAGTAAAAAAAGAGAAATAAAGATATCCATTATACCTAAATCAATTAAAAACTATATAATTACCAAAAATATTACCTCTTATCTAAATTGGAGTAGATTGAAAGTTATCTTTCTGATTATCTACAACATATACTCTATGGTTTACTAGTTATCTCAATTTTACCTTTGGTAAGTCCTTTTAGTAGTGGTTATCACTGCATTACCAACACACCACTATCCTTTGTGGTGATAATGGAATAATATTACCCCCTGTGGTTTGTCCACGTTGGCATTTTTGGTGTTAGTCCTTCCTAAAAGATCCATTTTTAGAGTTTTCTTGGGTTTTAAAATTATTATTTTAACCTAAAAAGCAATTGAAATTCATGTTGTTTATTTGGAACTTGTGACTCTGGTCTAATTTATTGAAACTTTGGGATGGGGGAGATGGTTTCCTAGCCTTTGACTACTATCTATTCATCTTTAAGTCTTGCCTCACTTTTTTTTGAGACTTTTCCTTCTCTTCTACCTTGTGATCAGATTCTATAGCAGTTGCCAATGTTTTAACATTAGTCATATTGATTTCATGAATCAGTATTTATTTTATCCCTAACTTTAATTTGGTTATTTTTTTCTCTTTATCATGCATGTAGTCTACATGATGTATTATATTCAAAAACTTACTTTTATATTTGAGGACAAAAATATTTTTTTGATTGAGAAGTTGAAAATCTTCTATTTTTTTTCCTTGAAGTTTGCACTTAAGTACCTTTTATATAAATGATTCTCAAAAGTTGGTTGGGTGAGGTTCATAGGCTAATAACCCTCTAAGGCACATATATGGTTCCACCATAGGGTAATATAACCATTTAAATGATAGACAACCACCCTTGCCTTCAAACTATATGGCATGTCATGAAGGTTAAATTATTTCTTCAGATTAACAAGCCATATATTGGTTGAATATCCTAATTCATCACCTAATAAGGTATGTGGGGAATATTTTTGATTTATACGATGATGGGGTCTACCATCCTTATAGGTATTTCCTAAAGTGTTTTCTCTACTATTTGTCCAACTCCTAATCGAGGAGCATTTTCTTGAGGATCACCCTTAAAAAATTTTAGCCTCTACTCTTGATTTTCAATTTTTCTTTGATTGACATTCATGGAACATAAGATTCCATGAAGGATCTCTTCTTGCTTATCATTTTCATTTTCTCAAGCCACATTATCATTTTGTGTTTCACTATTTTTACTGTTATTATGGGGAATAGGTTCATTCCTGATTTGGTTCAGGTTTTTGGTAGTACGGTCCCTACCTCAACTTCTACCCCTACCACAACCTCTACTTTTTAAGAGTAGTTTATTTATTATTTGATCAATGTCAACCTGATAGATACCAGCTCTAGTCTTAACCATTTTCTTGATAATCCACCAAATAGTTCTTAGGTAGAGTTTAGAGTTAAATTCTTATAAGTTCTCTTATGTTTAGAATCAATAACTTAATGTAAGGTATGATACCCGGTAAAACAACCCCCAAAAAACATTTAAGAATCCCTTATTTTAGAATTTATAGTGAAAGGTGAAATTATTTATGACCTAAAACTTAGTTTTGCATAACCTATCATTGTGTTTGTGTGCATGCAACTGTTAGTTAGAGTAAATACCCCTAGAATATTCTACAAGGATGATTATTGCCCTAAGGAGATTTTCATGCAATTTAAGGTGTATTTATATGCAATCCATAGCAATATATACATAACTTCATGGTAGCAGACACCTTATTAATAGGACCACCCAGATGTCCTTATCCTACCTAAACACTCAACATCCATGGAAACCTAGTATAAGATAGGGTTGTCAACTTGACCTTATTCAACCTTGGGATAACTAAGTTAAATACTTAGGTTATCGATGTTATTATAACATTAGGGATGAAATATGAATTTTAATTTTTAGGCAATTTCATAACATTATTCTATATAATTTAGGTAATGGAATTATTTTGAATAAATTTTATAAATTGAACTATGCTTATGCACCATTAATATTCAAATTAATGTTTACATACTTGATGTATGTGAAATGCCATGATGGTACTATCTATAATTTCATATCATTAAACCATGATCTATGGTTATGTGGTAATCTTACTTCATGATATTGCTTTATAAAATAATTTTTCATTTAACCAATTAATTTATAATTCTTTCCAAGTCAATATTGTTTATAAATAGATATGATACTTTCAAATTATAGTGGCATAATACTCTCACTAGAACATCTGATAAATAGTCTTCTAGAGATTTATATTTCTCTATTATTATTTACATGTCACTTGGTCATAATCGTAAGACTAATAAAATTATTCCACTTGTTTCAAAATGGTAAAAACTATAATCCTTCATTGAATACATTAACTTTTGAATCTATTCCTTAAAGAACTTAAATATTGATTGTCTCATAAATAAATACTAATAAGACTATTTAAGTGAATTAATCATGATTTACTATATCCATTAACTGTTGAAAGTGTGCACTAAAGGAAGGTAACCTCTTTGCCATTATATCTCATTATGCATATTGATACTCAAATCTTAATATGCTTTAGTTGTGAATAAAAGGAATATGGACTAGAATTTAGAACAATAGTTACTAATAGTCTTGTAACTAAATTAATTCTTAATTGAGCAATTTAGATAGCCTTCCTACAACCCATAGAATAAAATAACTACTTTTTATTGAGTTGTTACTTAAGGAGAATGACATAATCAGGTCATTATGAGAAAAGAAAAGAATTAGTGTTTGTAACTATTTTGACTTAGATTCATTAATAACTAAAAGAAATTGAGACAAGAGATCCCCTTCTAAAAATGAAACATAACTAATTTGACTTATAATTTCATTAAGTAAAGATTCTAAAGATCTTAGTAATAAGCTTGTTATACTTATCGATTCGAATTACCTCTATTTCAACTACTAATAGTTTTAAACACATGGTTGAATTGAACATAGTCTTGTAAGCAATCAATTCTTTATAATTCATTTAATCATTTCATTTCTTTAGGTAATAGAAATTAATTTAAGATCATATCAATAGTTATGAAAATAAAGGATCAACTGTCTACTAATATTATATAAGCCAAACTAAGATGATAAAATCAATTTATACAAGAATTAGAATAACTACTAATGAAGTTGTAACTAAGTGCCATAACATCTTATAAAAAATGCACTTGTGAGTAATCTTGAATAATTTAATTTGTAGCAATGCAAAATTTTCATGATTAATACAATGACTATCAATACATGACAATTTAAGTAATAATTAACATGCTTATTAGGAAAGGTACAAAATTTGATTAATTAGCAAATCTTAATTGATTACTGATTTTTAATTGCAACATATAGTAAATATATGATGTTATATTTAATTAATTCACCTTAAGTGTCTAAGTTCCCATATACTAGAAGATGGTACAAGTTTTAATAAGCATTCATACTGAGCAATAAAAACATCTAGGTTTCGCATCTTATGAACACATTCATCACATAACTCGAGAATTTAAAACATAATACTACAACTAAAAGTAAAATTTACAAACTAAAGATCTAATAGATCAAATAAAATATGTGAGAGTATTTAATCAATACAATTTAATTTGAGAATTTTAGTAACTAGTTTCATAAAATACAACATAATGAAGGGAGACATCAATCATACAACATTATTAATGATTTCATAACACATTAAATATTTATTAAAAAGCATGTTGTATCAAATTTATCATAAATTATCATAGTCAACAAGAAACTAGATGAATAGTAAGCATGTTATCCTACTCATATGAGCCATCTTGTATCAACCCATCCTATGAGCTCCCTAATTGGGATACCTTATCACCCCCAACCATCAATTAGGAATTGGAGTCCAGATTTTAGGACTTTAAAAATGTAGGCAAGGACAATAAGGGGAAAGAGCCTTTAACTTAAAAAAAATATATCAATGAAAATTTCTCATTGAAATTTTAAATACAAACATTAATAAATAACCTTGGCAAACATGATAATCATCTGAAGTATTTTTAGAAGTCAACTGCTTATCTAGTTGACCTCATTATTCCTTCATCACTTGATTTAGGTAAACTAAGATAATAAAAAAAAATAGAACCCTTGTTAAATTAATATACAGTCATAAAAAATGAATGAAAAATAAAATAGTAACAATTCATTGAGGTTTTAAACACTGGACTTATTTATTACAAGCTAACCAAATATGTATATTCTACTCACTTAAAATAGTGACGAAGTTTATAAATTAAGTTATTATATAATTGGTTTGAATTTAATACTAGAAAAATCACAAAATTACACAACCCAAATGATTACAAATAAAATAATTTATTAAACAAGGTATAAACAGATGAATCATTTAAATAATTTCGCCATTAAAATGGCGTAATAAAGACTTAGCTAAAAGAATGATTTTCTAAAAACCCCAAAACACCAATAGTAATTTTCATCCAAAACCCATAAATTTTATACAGAGAATTTACTAAATTAGTTGACCCTTCTAATAGAATTCCAAAAAAAAGTTAGGGAAACAGATAAAATCCATGAAGTCGTTAAACAAAATACCATGAAAAAAATGCCAGATGTTAAACCAGGTCACCCTTTTTCTAGAACAATAAACAAAATAAGAACTAAAAATAATTAAGAATAATTTTGTCATGATTATAATGAAAGGATTTTGACTGAAACAAATATTTTTAAAAAACACCAAGACCTGAAGCAATTTGATATAATCTATAATAACCCATTGAGGGAGTAGTGGATTTTTAAAAAATTAAATCCATATTCAAACCCTTGTAGGTTCATCATGAAGTCGTATGAATTCCTTATAAACTTGCAAGTAATGTTTTTTTACTTTCCCTCATAATATGGAAATAAAAAAAACACTTTGCAAGAGAATTAGAAATGCATAATTTACTTATTTTGTTGCAAACCAATGGAAGAGAGAATAAAAAAATTTACTAACTTTCCTTGGCCATGCCCTTCTTTTCTATCCTCAGCACCAAGCAAGTTCATTTTCTCTCTCCAATAATATTTTCATGCCCCCAAAGCTTCTTCATGCTGCCACCATGCCCTAGGGTTTCCATTTTTTATCCACCCCCTCTACACCTTCTCCTCTCTCTCTCCTCCTTCTCAACTACCCCATTGACCAATAAATAAAAATGGCATTGGGGGCTGAGATAATCTCCTCCCAAGTCCAAAAAAAATTAAATGCATGGACAAATTAGCCAAAGATCAAAAAAATTAAATGATAAGTTTTAATTCGGGTCAAAGTCCCATGAATCATAGTGATTATTGAAAATTTTAATTTACCAAAAGAATATCATTATTACTAATTTGACTTAACAGACAATTTCTTGAGGTTCTTGCTAGGACCTTAGAGGGGATTGGCAAGAGAGGGATTTGAAAACAATACCAAGGTAAACCCAAGTATAATAATTATGCTTAACGAGATAATAATAACAAATATAGGTTCAAACCAAGACACTCAAATTAATGACACCAATCAATCTAAGCAAGGATTTAATGTTTCCAAAGATCATACATGAGTAAAATAAATAATGCATTAAAAACAAGATTGAAACAATAGTCGAAGTGATCCCAAAAATAAAAAAGTAAAGGATAGACTGTAAATTGTCACATAAGAGACAACACAAGCAATATCACACATCAATAAAATAGACTAAGCAGAATACATGATGGAAAAAGTCAAGACAATCAAAAAAATGAAAATAATAATAATAATAATAATAATAATAATAATAATAATATTAAATGAATAGACTACTATAAGTGTTTATTGCTCATTATATTACCCTTTTTTACCTGTGTTAGTTACCTTTATTCCTTATCCCTCAACAACTAGAATCCACCACCAGCCTAGCTCATGTGACCTATACCTACACCCACAAATGGCATCAATATTACCTATAACATATAATCACATGAAAAACTAAAATGAATAGTATCATGCAAAAAATCAAATATCATGACCAAATTAACTCATATACAATATAAACTCTAGCTATAACATTTTGTCCAGTATCTAAAAATAGATTAAAATAATGATTCCAAGTATAGATGAATAGTGAAAAAGTGTGTTGAACTAAATATAACAATATGTAAATGAAATATGTAGGCGGGGTTATAACATGATGCTTGGCTAGTCTAGAAAGAAAGGCTCTATCTGCATGGATCATTAGCATATGTGTCGTATGTATTAAATCAATGGTCTCAAGAAGAGATATGAAATCCTTGGTATAAATCCATAGAGACCAGAAGATATGTGATCATTGATCTTGATCTATTAAAATGTGAACTCACTCATGCAATCAAAGCATGTCAACACAGTCAAATATATCTACCTAAAAATTGACAACTCATAAAAATGTAGTAAATCAATCCTATTTTCATCAATAACATTAAATTGATCTTTTAAGATAGTCAAATCAAATTTCCATTCAAATTAAGATTTTATGAAAAACCAATTCCATTCATCATTTTGGTGATTTCTCCATTTCACAATAATTATGTTGTTTAATAGGGCTATATTGTTGTTTCCATTAGCATTTTCACCATTTTGTCAATTTCATCACTTTCTTGGTGATCCTACTATTTAGGAAAACATTATTGTTATTTATTATAATGTTCTCTTTGTTTTTTATTTTTCTCACCTTTCATGTGGTTTTCATCATTTTATCAATGATCTCACCATTTTGTGAGACATTATCATCATTTTGTCAATTTTGACACCAATCTCGCTATTTCACCATTTTGGTGACTCCTACCCTATTCTAGTGATTTTTAATATTTTAGTGATATCATTGATTTTGTCACATTCACATCATTTGGACATTAATTTCACTATTTTCATAAGGGTTCTTTTGTTGTTTTCATGGGTGATCTTGTCATTTTAAGATTTCCTAAAATTAATGAAATCACTTAATTTCATTCTTATACCTAACACTAATGGCATTAAATGTGAAATTTTTCAAAAAATAATTTTACTTACCAACGCTTCACTCCTTGATGGTCACCTCTTCCCTCTCACTCACTTTACAAGGTCTTTGTGGTGTGAGATACAAGCCATTGAACTAGAAAAACTCAAGCCTAAAATTAAGAGATAAAAATTCAAAGGTAAGAGGGTGAAAATGAATTTTTTTCACCCTAGGGTTTTACTTATATCCAAAATTCATTTTTTTATCCCCAACCCCTCATTACATCCTTTTCTTCTCAAGAGGCCTATTTATGGCTCCTTTGTCCAATTATAGTCTCATTTTTGCCTATTTTCTTAGTTTCTTGACCTTTTTTACTATGAAAGGTATCATTTTATTCATTTTGAAGGAATTTCTATCAAAATTATTTCCCATCCATTCCCTTGAGGGGGCATCCTGGGCATATCAGCCATCATCTAGGGCATCATTATGAACTCATTTTTAGCAAATTGAACAAGAATCAATAAAACATGAATACATCATTCTTCAAACATTATCAAATCATTTGAGGCATATTTACATACCCATTTAAACAATTTTATAAGTATTTAAAATTTTATTACTTCATTTATGTATCAAAATTCCATTTCAAATAGGGGAAAATGTAACACTTCATTTTCATTACTTCTCTGTCAGAATTTTGATCAGATCCATTTTTTGTAGCAATGCACAAATCAAATTAGAAATCATAAAAACATCCCAAATTCATCTACATAATTTACAATTGCATTATGTAACACATTGGTACATCTATGATTGGGACAACACACCATATTGTATCAATCAATTTTTCTTCAGCATCTTGAAATTATTCCCCTTCTTTCAAATGTCTCATTAGACATATTAAACCAAGAAAATAAAACATTGCAAATGAGACCACAACATCATAAAATCAACTTAATTAAATAATTAAACTTCCACTGAATTAGGTTACATGGAATGATCATGCCATTAATAATTAAAAATCAATAAATTCCTAATTTTGTATCACATAACAAATTGATAAGGAAGCCCTCTCCTCCATAGCTCACAGGTCAGGGCAGATTACTGGTAAACTTGCACCTAAGGCCAAACTTATCAATTACTTAGAGAGCGCTTCGAAGGAAGCTACTCAGGAGGAAGAATCTAAGGAACTGGAAGTCCAAGAAATTCTTGAAGACTCTAGAGGGAAGCAAGAGAACAAGGATTATGAGGCTGCTGAGGAAGAGGATGCTGACATGATGGGAACAACTGATAAGAAAAGGAAAATGTATGTTGAGGAAGATGTTGAGGAAGTTGGTACTAATATTGGTTTAAAATTTGAAATTGATGCCCTAAAGGATTGTATTCAGAAGATTGAGCAGAATTTCACAAATGGACTTCGAAACTCGATGCTACTACATATGTCTATGCTGAATGATGTGGGCAATGCTGGGCCTACTGTTAATGCTGAGAACATAGAGAAACAAAAGGATCTGCTCAAATCTATAGTCATGTAAGGGGAGCCTCTTTGAATCTCATTTTTTTGTTTCATGTTTCTATTTTTTGTGGCTATGTTACTCTGCTCGTACTATGTTTTCTTTGAAGGCATCTTTGGTTGATTGCCTTCTTGTCTTTTTTGCTCTGTAAGGGTTCGGCCCCTGGTCTTCCACCTTAACTTATCAAAAACAACTTGATAAATAAAAATTCATAAAATATTTCACTTTCCAAGGCAAATTGAATGAGAATTGGATATTGTGTAAGCAAGGTATATGACATGATCTTACATCCCTCTTACACACTCCATCCTTTCTCTTTCACACTCCATCCCCTAACATTAAATTCTCAACAGTGCTTTGAGGACTCAGTCTCCACTCTTCATCTTTATCTAAGATGGATAAGTCATATTCAAAGGAGGAAGTTATAAATTGAGAGGCACTCCTCTCATCCAAACAAGATTTTTTTGCTAAACTTTTATTTTCAAATCTTTAATCAAAGCTTCAACCAACTCTGGAATTGATCATCTAATCACTAATAGTGCAAAGGGAGATGTTATCCAATTCATTATGAAACATTGATGAAGATCTTGAGCACTATATTCAAGATTATCCACACTTGAACTCTAGTAAGGAGGATAAATCCAAAGAGAAGGTATAATTTGTTTAATTTTTTTCCACTTAGTTTGTTTGCCTCTTTCTCAAACTTGCCCAATTTGAGGGCATGTGATTAAGCCTTAGGTTGTATTTATTACGAATTTGATTTCATAATAACATACTAACACCTTTGTAATTGTGTGATCACAAATTTTTACCCTTAAATTTATTTTAATTAATCAATTAACTAAGAATAAAATCTATAAATTGATATACAACTATATACAATAAAATAAATTAAAATAAAAAGTTAAAAGTATGTTATAATAGTGAATTTCAAGAGTATAAATATGTACTTAGCTTGATATCACTTTATTACTAAATATATATACCTTGAAATTATTGGGAACTAATTATTTTTAACTCTTAGTTATGTCACCAAATAAATCAATAGTTTAAAGGGTAAAGGGATAGGAACACACTAGGTGGACCAAGATCTGAAATTGATTCAAATGATAGATAATACATGACTTTGACCTAAAATAAAACATTGTTAAACTTCTCCTATGACTACAATAAAACAACAAAATTGAAATTGGAAAGAATAATGCTCTTTTTCTCAAGATAGAATACTTTTGAAATCATATTTCCAGATGACTTCTTGGTAATGAATTAAATGGCTTTGATGTGATTTTATAGAAGAATATTTATTTCATTTTCATAAGTTGACATTTCAAAAAGCATGGTATAATTTTTATTAAATATATTAATTTTAAAAGTGTCTATTGGAAGTAAGATGACAAGGCACACTAGGGGATAAGGCCGCATTACAATCGTGTTTGCCTAGTGCAGTCTTATCCCAGAATGTCAAAAACTTCTAAAACTTGATATGGATAGTCTATGATAATAATAGTGATTACTAGGAATGAAACATGGATGTATTAATGTTATTTTATTAGTATATTTAAAATAAAAAAAATAATCCCATAATTAATTTATTAATGACATGGTAAAAAGACCAAGTAAGATAAGGATGTCAAGAATAAATATTGTCAAGAATTTGTTGATCAAATTTATGTGTCTATATTTGATGCTCATTTATTTCAGTGATGTAATTTTAGACACTAAATTTTCATCACTTTCATGCTGAAATTAATAATCATAATGATTTCTCATTATAATGCACAAATCAACCTAGAGACCATTGAAACATTCTAAATCATTTGCACTAGTTAACGTGCACATTCTATGACATAGTGGTGAATCATAGATTGGGGAAATACACCATATCAAATCATATAATCCATCATATGTATCCTAAGATTAGTCCTCTTATTGCATATGTTTTTCCATTTATATTAAATCAAATCAATTAAACGTTGTAAATGAGACTATAAAAGGATAAAATCAACTTAATTAGCTAATTATTTGATTAGTCTAATTAGAATTCTTATAAAAAAGAGGTTACATGGAGTGTACATGTCATAAATATCAAAACATAAATAATTAGTATTTATCTTCATCATCCAAGCCACTTGCCAATTTAATACTCATTGAAAATACAAAAGTCAATAAGAAAAGGGATGATTGGAAGCAAGCTCTATGACATCTCTCTTACACACTCAACCTCTTACACCTCTCTTAAATAAATAAAGGGTTAATGATTTGAATATATCACATACTCCATGTTTAAAATAATGGAGTCTTCTTATAAATTCACCCTCCAAAATTTATGAGGTTGAGGATCCATTTTCAACCTTCCATTTCAATATTAGATGGATGGTTCACAATCATTTAAAAAGTTTATAAATTGAGGAGCCATTATTCATTATAGACAATATTTTTGTGAAAACTTAATCTTCGAAATTATCAATAGAGATTCACATCTTCCTTCCAATTGTTCATTAAAAAATCACTAGTTTCTTAGGGGATATGTTTCCCACATGAAGATGTGACATTAAAAAGGAATCCCAGGCTATAATCAGGGCACAATCACACTTCAAATTAGGCTAGAAGGTAACATCCATGTATAAGGTATAAATTGTCTTTAGTTTGTCTCCTATTTACTTGTTTGTCTCCTTTTACATCTTTTCCAATCTGAGGAATCTTGCCTAGGATGTTATGTTTATCATTTTTTTTCCATGACTAACAAGAACCAACCTCCTTTTTACTCGTGTGATTTACATATGGCATATTTAGTGGGACAAACACCCCACATCATCTTTTGAAACATCACAATGTTATTTTAACTAGAAAATTAATCCTAATTTTAGATTATTTCTCTTATTTTTATTTAAAATTTAAAAATTTATGTTCCCATATTAGAGATGGTAATACTATGATAAATGACTTGATCACCATCTAAAATTAGTGACATTAACCTAGTTATTGGCAATATCATAGACTCTATTTTCACCTTCTATCTTTTTAAGAAATGGAAATATTGACCTAATTTTTAGTAGGATTATGTTGATAAATGATAATATTTCTCTCGATTCTAACTCAAATTATCATTTCATAGAACATCATAATGACAAATTAAAATAGCAATATTTACTTGCACACCGTTGTAACGAACTAACTATGAGTGGTATCTCGCTAGGGTAAATTTTTTCTTTCATTTGTTTGTTATATATTTTCAATGATATTACTTGAATAAATGGTGTATTTGATGAACAAAATAATGATATTGTATTCTATTTTTTTATGTCTACACTTTATATAATCAGTAGTATCATCCTACTTTTTGGTGATATCATACAGCTAATCCATGGTTTCTCTAGTTTATATGTTCCTATTCTCTATCTGTATCTCATTAGGATTGATTAAAAAATCAACAATATTTGTTAAATGGTGCGATTGATCTATGTCATTTAGTTGATACTTAAACAAACCCATTTTGAACATCCTTTTGCAATTCAAATACCACAACCAAATATTTAACTTATTTTTTGTAGGTTTTAAGTTCAAATTATTGGTTTATTATAAAAATAAACACATTTTTTTATAATCATATTTCAATTTGGTGTTTTAAAACACTTTTTTTTTAAAATTTATATATTTATTTCTTTGTTCATTAAGTTTTTTTGGGTAATATACTTATGCGTATGCTCTTCCCTTACCCAATTTTGGGACCTTGGGTGATCAAAATCACATAGATTACCATTATTTTATACCCAAAAGGACATTAGATTATGCTCTTCTCTTTCCCCAGTATGGGATACTGAGAATCATAAATAGTGAAATTTATTTTATTTTGATTGTGAGATGTTGATTTCATCACCTTATCATAATTCCATGGGATGTAATGACTAGGACTTCAATCTCCAACATACATACCAACCCGTGTACATCTGGTGGGGTATATAAATTGGGGACTAATCATTTCAATGGCCTAGGTGGTTGTGTGTTTTAATCACACTGTCATGTGAGGGGATTCCATTATCTAATACAAAGGGTATCAATAATTACCCTGATGTTTAAATTTTTAGTATCACTTCATTGAAACCTTATGGTTAAAGTGGTCATGAAGGGACTAGACCCTATAACTAATTTCACATTATTTGTTCATTTTTATGGTTTTTAAGCCCCACATATCATGAGGTATATCTTAGACCATATATAAAGGCTTTTATAACTTCTAGATTAATAAAATGAACCAAAAAATGTTTTTAGTGAGGGAAACCAAACTCCCCCAAGATCGCATGACGTACTGCTTGAAGTGAGGGTTAAGAAAAATTAATCTATCATCACTTCAAGTAAGTATATTATATGGGTTACACTTCAGTTGCACTCTTTTTTACCACTAAAATATGGATTGTACTACATGTGTGTTATTAATTTGTTGTTGTCAATATACCCATTTGTGTGAAAACTCTAAACATCAAAACAATTCAAAAAAACCTAATTCAAACCTTGTCATTACAAACTTGCATGAAGAGGCATTATTCTACCCATTTTTCAAGTCAATTTCTACCCCATCCTAAGTGTTATGATGTCTAATTTAAACCTTAATCTATCTACATAGTATTGTTACACTTCTCATTTCGAAGCAAATGTGTTTTTTTCTATTTTCTAATATAATTCTAAATCTAAATCAAATCAAATTCCAAATATAATTAAAAATATAAAATTCCAATTCTAATCCAATTTTAATTTTTTTCAAAGTCAAAGGCAAAAAAAAATTCAAATTCAAATTCAAATTCAACTTAATTCAAATTCAAACATTATCACATTCAAAGGTCAACTAAAGTGAAATTCAAACTTTTTCAAAGTCAAAGGTTAATTAAGTCAAAATCAAAATTTTATACATTCAAAAATTCCAAAGTCAAAGTAATTGAAACTTTAAAAATTCAACTCTTTAAGTCAAAACATTACAATTCAAATCATAGTGGCAATTCAAATCCAAATATTTTTGAAATCCAAGATCAAACATTTGAAGTTTCAAAACTTGACTTGTAGACACATCCTTTTTTGATAAACACTTGACATTAAAACATTTAACTATACATTTTTAAAACAAATTAAATTGAGCATAATTCCACTTTGACATTTATATTGATGAATCCAATCCAACATTCTATTTTGAGGCATACAAGATACATGTTAACTTTAAAACACATTTCCATATCTAATAAGTTAATTTTGAATTGAAAGGCACTTAAAACTTCAAACATATCCAAATAAATTTGATTTGAATATTTTATTCAAAATGAATATTATCAATTCAAACATGCCTAAATGCATAAGAAGTGGGGATTTTTATAATTCATTATATGATGATAAATAGTCTTATGATGCACTTGGATATCATCAAAATATCGAAACATAGATGAAATAGAGGTATACTAACTCGTATATGATAATGTGCCACTTTTAATAAAGCCAAGTCAAATCCGATTTGAAAGCAATCTATTTGACAATAAGGATGAATCCATTTAACAATTATTAACATAAGGTGCCAATTTTCCACCTAACTATTATGTAGATAAATTGTATAATTTTTTTCCTATAGAGGAAATACCTAAGAAATTACTTATAGTCAATAATGAGCAATTGTGGAAAGCTCAAGTCAAAACTAAGAATCATCTAACAAAGGGAAGGGATAACTTATAGACCCATTTTAACCCAACCAAGTCCTTTTTTATCAATTATAGTAGATGACTTATCTTTTGGCTACCATGGCTACTTCTCTAGTTATTTCTTCTTCTACCAATCCACCACCTATGGACCAATATCCACCACATGAGCAACAACCACAATATCCTTTAGCCAATCCTATATCTAACACAGATCCATTAGCTAATCCTAAATAAATACCTTCATTTTTTCCATTAAAACAACCTACAACTAATCCAGTTTAAATATTACCTAATTCACATCAAGTCCATTCTTCCAATATTCAACATGGTACAAACAGTCCACTGCAACAAGTTATAACTAATTAGAAATAATAGGTTGTAAACTCTCCACCAAAATAAGTTGTGAAAACTTCACAATGAGTTCCTATTAATCCACAACACATTCCTTATAGTGAATAATGGATTATTATTAACGAACAATAAGTCCTTATCCAACATTAAGTCCCTATCCAACAACAAGTCCCCATCCAAAAATAATTCCCATTATAATAAAAAATCCCACTTAATTCATAATAAATCTCTACCTATCAATAGAAAATTCCTCCATTCCAACAATAGTTCCTCCTACTCAACAACACATTCCTAATCCACTTCTAAATATGATTCAACAACATGTACCCTATCAATAATATAATCTTAGTTATAAGGTTAATAACCTTATTAAATTGGCACAAAGGGTACCCATTCCTACACATCCCCTCCTGATTAGACCATTTATCTTGGTCAAGCTAAACCACATTTAAACATCAAACAATATGGACCTCTTTTATATAAACATACTCCAAATTTTTAGGACTTACATGAGTTAAAACATGTAGTTTTATCACTCCAAATAAGTAATTAGGGTAGGAAGTTCAAATTTGATGAGATATGCCCTTATCTATTTGACATGACTTTCCTTTAAGTACCTCTCTTGTCTCACTTTTAAATGCCTAAATTTAATAAATACAAAGGGAAAGGTGATCCAAGGGAGCACCTAGATGGATACTCTATTGCATGTCAAGAAGTAGCTTATACTAATATTTATTTGCTTCACTTATTTCCATGCAGTTTGGGTGGACCAACCTTGGAGTGGTTTCTCCATTTACTAAAGGTATCTATCCAAACTTTTGATGACATATCTAAGAATTTTTTCAATCATTTTTCATATGATATGGAGCATGAATCAACCATGGTTTATCTATGCAATCCAAAAAAATGAGGTGGAGAAATAATTTTAGATTTATAGTAATGATGGAGAGCTTTGGCTAGCCACTTCCCACATAATCTTCTAGACAAATAGTTAGCAATCATCTATACTTCCAAACTTCATGAAGAAATAAATTATAAATTTAAATTTCACTATGCCAACATGTTTGTAGATATTATTGATAAGGGAGTGCAAATTGAAAAGGCTCTCAGTGATAAGGGTTTGGTAAATATTCATAATTAGAATTAAGTTCAAGCTTAAGCCCATATGCAAGCACATATGAAAAGCCTAAATTATTCAATTGAAATAATAATGTTGTAGGCAATGGATTGATTGAATCAAGATATATACAAATGGTAAAACCACCACATGTATAAAATACTTCCCTATGCAATCCATTACATTTCAAATACCTCCACCTCAAAGGAATCAATACCAAAATATTTTTTTTATTGACCTTGGTAAGCCTATTGAGGCAGTATTCCAAAAATTAGTGATTACAAACATGCTCATTTGTCCAAATACCAATCCTTTTCATGAAATCCAACCAAAACCTGCATGGTATTGAGATAATGGATATTATTATTTCCATCATGTTAAAGGCCATGGTATTCATAGGTGTGTGTAGCTTAGACACTTCATTTAGGATTTGCTTGATTGAGGTGAGATTGCATTAGAGAATTGTGATTTTAATTCAAATCAACAAATGTGTATTTTCAAAGATCCCTTTTTGAAACATAATTCTAACAATCAACCTAATCAAAAAAATCATCAAAAAAATAATTAGAATCAGAATCACGAGTAGAAGCAATAAAAAAGCAATCATAATCAAGGTTAAGATTCCAAAACCAACTAGATTGTCTACAATACTATCCCATATGAATATAGTATTGTTTTAGGCCATATTATTAATAATTATGTATCCAATATTAAGATCAATCCCCATCCTCCATCTAACACTGCTTGACATGTTATCCCTTCTATTATAAGACCTCCACCTTCTATCCTAGTTGACCTTTTATTATGCATAATAACATTGTTATAACTCATCCATAGGTTACCATTCCAGGTCCTACACCTCCTTCTTCCATACCTAAATTTCCTCTTCTGACTCAAAATTTTAATGTTATAACTCGACGTCCAATGGTTACCATATAAGGTCCTTCATGACCTTAAAACAATAATCCATTCCAAGGCCTTTTTCCTTGAAGACCCAATCTATCCTATTATGAAAATTCATATGATCTTGTGTAATAATTAAACAAGACACTAGTACGAATTTCTATTATATATCTTCTGTGTATGTTGAAAGTCCACAAATAAATATTGTATGACCTTATGAGATAATTCAAGATTGTAAATGGCATTTATCAAGCCAAATTACAAGAATTTTTGGGACCCTTATACCTAGGTTAACAACTCACATTTGACCAAAGTGGCATGTCATCCCTTGGTTCATTACATATCAATACCCTTTTCTAATGAAGTTAGTGTTTACCATCACAAGATCAAAAGATCAAGTGCATGATCATAGATAATGGTTAGGGTTTGAACATTGTTTCATTGAAATTGGTTAAACATTTTGGGTATACTTTAGTAGATCTATATCCATATACCATTAATATTAAGGCATATGAAAATGCAGAGAGTGAATTATAAGGCACCATTTTTTTGTGTCCTTGTTGGGCATGTCACCCATAATACCCTTTTCCATGTCATTGACATTGAACTAACATATAATTTACTTTTTAGATGTCCTTATATCTATGAAATATATGCACTCCCTTTTATATTACATTAATTTTTGAAATTTTCCCATTTTGGAATGGAGGTTACAATTATTAGTGATTTACATTCATATCAATATTATAAACATTTGGAAGCTGAATATGGTCAATACAACTATTGTCTTAGCACTAAGCATGAACCAATAAGGACAATCATATATCTCCTTAACCTCATATATAAAATTATGTTAAATCCAAGTAGTCTTTCTTCCACTTCTATTTCTACACTTCCTTAAATATTTTCCCATTTCAAATTGAAGATAAAGGTCATGACACGTATCACATCAAAAATGCCTTCCATATTGATAAATTACCCAAGTCTAATAAATACCAAGGCAAACCTAAGATGTAGTGGTCCAAAAATACTAATTCTCATCCAAAAGGGCATATTCCTTTTGTTAATAATAATTTACAAAATTAAGAACAATATAGTATCTTAGGATATTCTTGGCTATATAATGATATTTTTTCCTCTTGTTATCAAAAAATTAAACATCATTTTCCCAATATAGTCATGAAATATCAGGATTATAAAGGAAAGAGCTTGGGAATTAAAAACAAGGTATTATTGAGATCATTTATATAAATAAACATAAAGTAACTCAAGGCATTGGATATAAGCCATTGGGGGAGACCCCTTAGATATCAAGAGTAATACAACTTTGACATCTAATGAATATGATCCCAAAAGTGATGCAAAATTTTACTCTAGTATCTATTATGAGAAAGTCAATGTGAAACTCTTTGATAAAAATGTCATCCTTACCATCACATCGACATCCAATTTCCCCTTACCCTTCATTCTCTTAAAGTAACTCATTAAAATTGGTAAAATCATGAAATACCATTGGATGACTTCCAGAATGAGGAATCAAAATCAGAACTCATGGGCCTTAGAGATGGTTTACCACTTGGATACCACAAAAAAGGATTTTTAATTACATTGTACCCTATTGCCTACTTTGGAAAGAAGGAAAATTTCCTTTTCATGAAAATAAAAATAAATATCAAACATTGAAGTCCTCTATCGAAAAGCTCTTTGGAGCAATTTTGGACCTGGGTAAAAGTAAAGAAAAAGATGAGTCCCTTGGTGAAAATTTGTTTTAGGTGACAAAGGTCAGAAAAGTTTTCTCTTTTCCATAGTAAGCATAGAGCCTTATAAGTACTCACATTACATTTGGTTGAGATATGAGTCTAAAGGATATTAATACATTTGAATGATTAGTTCAATATTTTCCACAAACATTTATTGAATTACCATTACCTACATTTGGTGATTCATATTCTTCTTTCATGGGTGAGCATGATGGACCACAATCGAATGAATAAGATCAATTTCAATCAATACCCACTATCTTAGATGATGGTTCTACATTGTTTATGGAAGACACCACTAATGTCAATATCATTACTATAGATGATCCTAAAATTGTCAAACTAGGTGTGTCCATCACAAATAAATAAGGAGAGTTCATCATTTATATTATCAAGGAATTCATTAATATATTTTCAAGGTCTTATTCATACATGCCTAGGATAAATCCATATTTGGTGTTACACCATCTTATTGTGCACATATATTTCAATGCAATCAAATATAGTCTATGGAAAATGCATCCACATATTGCTATATTAGTCAAAAAGGAATTAGACAAATTATTAGGATAATGATTTATTAGATCTATTGACTATTAATAATGGATGTCTAATATCATCCTAGTTAGTAAGAAACTAGTGGGTATTCACTTATGCATGGATTTTATATAAATCAACAAGGTTTATCCCAAATATGACTTCCCTCTTCAAACATTGATATGATCATAGACTCAACATTAGGATATAAGATGTTATCTCTTATGGATAGTTTCTCAGGATAAATATAGATAAAGATAACACCTAAAGACCAACATAAAACAATGTTCACAACTCCATGGGGGACATTATGTTATCAAGTGATGCCATTTAAATTAAATCATATTGGTGATAATGCCAACAAGTAATGATTATCATCTTTCATGACATGATGCATGATATTATTGAGGATTATGTTGATGATATCATAGGCAAATCAAAGATATGAGCAGAGCATTCAACAATTTTATGTAAAATCTTTGAAAGGCTTTATGAATATAAGTTGTGTCTTAATCCAAATAAATATGTATTGTATGAATATAATGTGTGTCTTAATCCAAATAAATGTGTATTGGTGTTACTTTAGGAAAAATTATATGTTTCATTATTTAACACAAAGGTATTGAATTTCATCCTAACAAGGTTAAGGCCATTATCAAGATGCCTCCTAATTTGAAACAAATCTACATCTTGTAGGGAAAAAATTAGTCTATTCCTTAATTCATTTCATAGCTTGCTAATCGATGCCAAAATTTTACTTGAATCTTGAAGAAAGGAAAAAAATTTAATGTAATTACAAATGTCAATAAGCATTTTATCATTTAAAAACTTATTTGGTAAATCTATGAGTGCAGTCCTACCAATGCCAGTGAAGCCACTATTGCTTTACATTGTAGTGCTTAAACAGGCCTTGGGGAAAATTTTGACCTAACATGATGATTATGTAAAGGAACACATCGTATACTATCTAAGTAGGACATTGTTCACTAAAGATAATAATTATACACCTATTGAGAAAACATGCTTAGCAATGGTATTCACATCCCAAAATTTGTGACACCACATGTTGAATAACAAAACCATTGTTATTGATAAACTTGACTCAGTCAAGTATCTTTTATATAAATAATTTTAATTGGTTGTGTCACCAATTGGGTTATGTTTTTTAGTGAGTTCAACATTGAATATACACATCAAAAGGTAATAACAAGGAAAATACTTGCATATCAACTTGTCAAAGCATCTTTATCATATGCACATCCTTTGAACATTCATTTCCCTAATTAGTCTATCTTTAATCTAGGTGAATCACATTAATTTAAACTATATTTTGATGGTTCATTAACATATTTTAGTTCAATTTATAACATTATATTCATCACACCATAGGGGATATTATTCCAAAAGCATTTCAAATTGGTTTTCCATGCACTAATAATATTGTTGAGTATGAATCACTTATTATAGGAATTCATCTTGTAGTGGAATGGAATATTTATTAGTTGGTTGTATATGTAGATTTACAATTGATTATCAATTAGGTTACAGACCAGTATCAAACCAAGGATGAGAATTTTGTACCTTACAAAGGCATGGTTTATGGTATCAAACAAGAACTTTAAAGGCATCCAATTTGTGCAAATTTCAAGAGTCAATAATAGATCAACCGACACTATGGAAACTATTGTATCAATTATATAAATATATTATAATGTTTGTGAATATAAATTTCTCATTGAAAATCTTCTTATACTAGTTTATAGTCATCCAGAATTAGAAATGGTATGTCATATTACTAGTTCTAATTCCCCTTGGTAACAAGATGTATAGAACTACCTTAAAGATCATATACTTCCCATTGAATTATCCTATAATCAATAAAAATCCTCCATTAATAACACAGCTTGCTACACTTTACTCAGTGGTACACTCTATATCATAGAGGCTATGATGGGACACTACTTTGATTTTTAAACTCAAGTGAATTTGAATTAGTGTTTAAAGACATACACAAATTGATTTATGGGGTGTATATTAGATAAATGGTCCTTGACAAGAAACTCCTTTGGATATGATACTATTGGTCCACAATAGAATCAAATGAGTGTGTCTATGTCAAAAAATGCTTTGCCTATCAAAAACATGTGATCTAATTTATTTTCTTCACGAGCATTTCAACCTATTACATCTTCTTGTCCATTTTCAATGTGGGGATTCATTCTCATAGGGAAGATAAACCCTGCATCCTCAAATGACCATAAACATATCCTAAATGCCATCGAGTGTTTTAATAAGTGGGTTGAGGCGATTCCTCTCATTTACATAACTGGTAAGTAAATCTCCAAATTCATTTTGAATCATCTCATTTGCCATTATGGAATTCCCTCAACCATCATATATGATAATTAAAAATCCTTCAAAAACAAGGATGTGAAATCCATATGTACACAATTCCATATTAAACATAGGTTTTCCATTCCCTATTATCCCTAAGATAATGACTAAATTGAGGCATCTAATAAGACTTGTTAATATTCTTAACAAGATTGTAAATAATGTTGGATATGATTAGGATTTAAAACTATTCCCTAACTTATGGACTTACTATACCAATATCCATACACCTATATGTATAATTTTATATTCCTTAGTTTTGGCTCTAAATCTTTCCTCCCTATTGATATTGAGTTGCCTTCCATGCACATATTTTTATATCACATCATTGATGATGTAGAGTATAGAGTAGCTTAGCTACAAGAGTTAGATCTTATAGAAGAGAAATAAATAGCTACTTTAAACCATCTTAAGGCATATCAAAATTAGCTATGCCAATTTTATAACAAGCACATCCTTTCCTTATACTTTGAAGTTGATGATCTTGTGTTAGGATATATTTATAAAAACACCAATGCAGACATGAAAAGAAAGGAAAATTTGATTTTTAATTGGTTAGGTCCATTCATCATCACAACAAACTATAGGTATGTAGCATATAGATTGGCAACAACAAATGGGTAAGAGCTAAAGGAACACATAAACATTATGCATCTCAAGCATATTTATGCTTGATTTGTTCAAACATTATCTATGAGCACCCTTGCTTGGAGGTAGGTCTATTCACATTACCTTAATCCCTTCTCCATTATTGAGTCTTTTCAGAGAGACCATAGATGCATCGATTGAAGCATTATTAGAAGATGATTTCTTATGTTCATATTAAGCAACATATAGGAATGAATCAATATTATAACTATGTGCACAAGAATAGTCTCATATCTCATTATGATTAGCATAAATATCAAATTTAGAAATAAGGGCCAAGATATGCACATTAAGAGGATGAAGTGTAACATCCCCATAGGGATTTACTAGAATAATGTGGTAATTTTTTTTCTTTTAAAATATTTACACAAAACTTATTCTTTCATTAGATTTCACCACAATAATCCAATTAGTGACCTTAGCATATAAATTAAGTGTATTAATCATAAGTAAACATGTATTAATAATAGTTACTAATCACTTGCATCATATGTTACATAACATAACTACATAAGAAAAGTAATTATATTAAAATTTAGCCACAACTGGTACAGAAATACAACCACTATTGTCAATGTAAAATAATAAATCAAATTATTCTATATAGGAATGTGTTATTCCAAAAATTTGTCACTTGTTTTTGTGGACAACATATCAACTATTTTGGTCCTGCAGGCCAAAATGATCTCTTCCTTTTTCACAAAATGTTCTGAGCAGCCAAGTTCTTCAATTATTCAAGCATTTTCAGCTAAGGAACTTACAAGTTCAATAGGCAGGCTTTCTCAAAGGGAAGTTCAAAACACTTAAGGCATTTCTTTAGTGTTTTGAGTCTGGTTCAATGACGAGGTTTAATCAAAAGACTTAATGACAGGCTTCAAACAAATGGAATGAACCATTGAACCTCACCTTCAAAAGGTTCAAAGGTTTAAAATTTCAAAGGTTCAATGAGTTCAACAAAAAAGGAAAGGATCCAGAAACTACAAAGCTTCAAAGGATTAAAAGAAATAGATTGAACCGTTGAACCTTAAACCAAAATGGTTCAATAGTTCAAAGGTTCAAAGAGTTCAAAGTTTGAAAAAAAGCTTCGAGCTAATGAAAGAAGCGAAAGATTCTAGAAAGAAGTTCAAAGAAATGGTTCAATAGAAGAAAAAAGAGAGCGAACATGGCCCTTTACAAAACATTGAATCGACGAACCGTTGAACCAGTGAACCATTGAACATTTGAACTGCAAGGTTTAAAGGTTCAAGGTTCAAAGTGGTTCAAGCAACTAAGTGACCAATGACATCCCCATGGACGTAAAATTATGGGTAATGAAATATCTATTGATTTTCAAAGATGAAAACTCGAGAACAAACTCAATGAACAGCCAAAGAAGGAGCTGAAGGAGCCAATAGAAAGCGAGAAGATAGCCTGAGAGCTCAGATCACTAGGAAGGGACAAAATTTATAGTGAATCTAGAAATATCTATAGAAGAGTTATTCTAGTGGGTGGAGTAGTCCACCAGGTGGACATCAGAGAGCGCAAACATTCAATGGTATGGCTTGTTTTTCTTCATTGAGTAAAGGCAAAGTGAATAGTCACGTAAGTATCATAAAGAGGACCAGGCAACCCATGTTTGGGAGGAGACATTTAACATAATTAGAATGCCTAAGTCCAGGCTAGAAAACTGCTCCATCATAGCCCCTTCATAGAATTTCCTCTATCTAATGCATTGAATGTAGTATGGGCCATTTTGTGAAACAAAGTGCCAAGTCTTTCTTTGAACGCTATATATTGTAATCTCTCATTTTATGCAAAGGGAGATCTCTCTATTATTAGGAGCAAAACTCTGCCTAAATTGAAAGGCATTCCTAAGACTTTGAGCTCAGACTGTTAATCATATTTTATCATTTGAATGAGAAAGCAAGTGACCTTTCAGACTTTGTGTTGAAATAGCTTGTGTTATCTAAGAAATTGTCTTATGTCTATTTCCTAAATACAATCTTTTCCATTTAATCAAATAAGTATAATTAGTGGAAGTAATTTAGAAGGTGTTCTGAAGCCAACTGTGGGAGACTTTGTGTTACCATCATTGTGTTCAGTCTGTTTGTTTTATGTTTCATTTTAAAGGATATTGGTGAGACTTTGAGCTCCCATTACCCTTTGTAACCTTTCACTTTTGTTGTAGTTGAGGTGGAGACTTTTTGCTACACTTCATTCTACTGTGTTACTACGTCCTGATCAGTGAGAGAAGTAATGAAAGACTTTGTGTTTTCATGGGTTTCTTGTGGTTACAATTACTACACAAAAAGTCTTCCTCTAGTTTTTTTAACACCATTTTTGAAAAAAGAGAAATGTCTTCAGTAATTACCCAAGATTTCTCCTTGTCCTTGTGAACATCATCTCTAAAAAAAGAGAGATAGATGGTTTCATCACACCCTTGAGTGTATTTTCATCTTATATTAGCTATAGTAGTTTACTGGGAACCTCCCTTGCCTTATAGGGAACCTCCTTTTGATGAGAGGAGAGATTTATCTCATCTTGTTGTGGTAAACCTACACATCTTACCATATAAATATCCTTATTTTGAGGTTGATATACCTATTTTTCCATTAGTTAGTTGGTGATAAAATATTCATCCAACAGTTTTTGGCAACTCTATTGGGGAAGAATGCACAGTTTGAAGCCTCAAGCTTAAAATTGAAGTAGTTCAAGTTCTTTTCCATTTCCATTTTACACTCTAGCAGATCCATGGTATACACAAAGCTAGAGAGCTCAAGGTATTGTGACCCTGTATTTGAGTTTGTGTGGCAAAATAACTTTGATCTTTCCCCTCCACAAACTCACCTTCAGCGAACTAGGAGTTTTCCTCCTACCAATGTTAGGTCTCCAATACCAAGCAAAGCTTCTCTTTCCTCTACTAGCAGAGCTTTATCTATACATACCCCACCAAGATTTTTTATCCCTCCTTTCCATTGTCATATTATGGCAGCTCAAGGCCCCTGGAGTAACACCTTTGGTCCCCTAAATCTAACTCCACCCTTACACGAATTACCTCATAGTTCAAGGAAGAATTTCCCTAAGTTATTTAGTGATGAGAGAGTTCATCCTGATGAACATATTTCCACCTTCTACATATCCTATGGTGTAATAGACATAGAGTAAGAGGACATAGCAATCAGGCTATTTGTAGAAACATTACAAGGTGCTACTGCAGACTGGTTCTATCATCTGTAGGCTCAGATTATAACTGACTGAAACACTCTCAAAGCCAAATTTGAAGCTAGGTTCAAACCTACAAAGGATGCACATGCCATATTGGCTCAGGTCACACAAATGAAGAAAGAGCCTCATGAACCTATGAGGGACTTCATAGCTAAATTTGACAAGATGAGGAACAAGATTCCCATAATTGCTCAGCAGACACCATAAAACCTCAAATGCTTCTTCATAAACTCTCAGCTTCCTGAAGTGAGTTTCTTTTTGAGGCAACATGGCCACATCAACCTTGCTACATCTTAAGATAAGAAGAGATCCTAACAGAAGTGAATCTTCTTCATCTCTTGAATATTCTTCTACATGCATCATTGATCCTATGGTGAAAAAGCTAGAAAATGAGTTGCTAGCTCTCAAAAATAAAATGGCACAAGGGATGTCTACTCCTCCTTCATATTGAGATATACCAAGGAGGACTTTTTCCAATCAGTCATACCAAGGCAATGCTACCAGAAATCAAGGGCAACCAAACCGTCTTCCTCCCCCACAAGGGAAGCTTGTCATTGAAGCAACACCAGCTAACTCAGTAGTTGGATATCTTGAAATTGAATCTGATTTCTCTTTCCAACCTAAGTTGAACCAAGAAGATGATGCTAATCTCTTCACAAAGGGATAAGAAGAATTAGCTGGCAACTCCAACATCAATTTCCTAAATTACCAGGAAGAAGCTAGAAGCAATTCAGAAGCATTTGATGGATCATACGTTGTATTTACCATGTCCCAAAACTATTCAGTTCACCAAGATGATAAGGGAAAAATAGGGGAAGAATTTCGACCAGTAATTTTAATTGCTAAACGGGGGACCACTCTACCTTTTCAATCAAAGGACCTAGTGATCACTAAAAAAGTAAGTACCTCAAATATTCCTTTTCCTTCTACTTCAAATTCTCAGACCAGTGCCACACCCCCAAAAAACTAGAAGGATGGACTGTCTTCCCCTATTTCTAATTCATTTTAGTCATTTGATATAATTTAGCATGCTAAGAAGACCAAAATTCAACTAAGTTTGAATTCTTGCAATCCAACTCTGAGCAGTTGGATAGGTTGGTTGAATGTGTGAAGAATAAAACCATCCTTGCAGGACAAGATATTTCAAAATTAACTCCTTGTCCCCCTAAGAATACATCCACTTGAAATAATCTTGTGATTACTCCTCCAGTTACCCCTAGGAAAATAGAATTGTTTTATGTTTCCCTGTTGATAAACGGTCATCAACTAAATAATTGCATTATAGACTCAAGCACTTCTAACAATGTCATGCCTACTAAAGTGGCAGACTCTCTTGGTCTCATGCTAACTAAGACCTTTGGTATATGTTTCTCCATGGAAAACAAACAAGTGCCTTTGATGGGACAAATCAAATATGCTCAATTTGTGTTTGTGGCTTTTCTAGATAAGAGAATCAAAATGACAGTCTTGGTGGCTAACGTTCCAGCCTCTTATGGCATTTTGCTTGGACAAAATTTATGCAAAGATGTTGGTGGATAATTAAGCATGGACCTATCTGAGGCAAGGATACCTATGAAGGGCATCATGCAAAGGCTACTTCTTGAGAAGGAGGAAAAGTATATTATCACCCAAACGTCAGCCCCTAAAGCTCAAATTCAATTTGAGTCTTTAGGCATGGGTAATTACTTTTTGTCTACTGAAGACGTTCCTATTTCAGCAAATGAAAGCTTACTAAGTCACAATCCAAAAAATTTAGATAAGGCATCAGAAAAATTGGTAGGGCACAGTACACATGAAAAGGGATCTTTCCTTCTTGATGAATAAAAATTTGAAAGAAGATCAAATTCTGATGATGTCTAGATTCTGAAATTTGATGGCAGCAATTCTTCTACTGGTTCTAGAGCTAGAGTTGTTTTAATATCTCCTCAAGGAGATATTTTACCCTATGTATATAAGTTATAGTTTAGCAACACTAATAACACTATTGAATATGAATCATTGTTACTCGGTTTAAAGGCTGCTCAAGATAAAGGTGTTAAAATTCTTCATGCCAAAGGAGACATAGAACTAGTGGTTTCTCAGGTGAGAAACCTGTATCAAACCAAGAATGAGAGATTGTGACATTATCACAATCTGGTGTGGGGCTGAATTGAAAGATTTGATGCTTTCAATATTTTTTTTATACCTAGAGAATTCAATAGTCAAGCAAATTTATTGGTTGTCTCTATAACTCTCTTGGTCCCTCACCAAGATTTCAAAGAAAATAGGTACACTATCGAGTTGGTTTTTCGACCAAGTGTACCTAATAATGCTGACCATTGATAGGTGTTCAATGGTGATAACCAAATCATTGATTTTATGGAATAGATGGATAGCTTTGAAAAGCTTTATTTTGAAGGCAGTGAATCTCCACCGTGGGAATCAGCTCCAAAAACAAATTCAAAAGCTGATGAAGAGTTCCTTCAGCTCAAAGGGAATAAAATTCCTAAAGGATTAGTTTCTCTTGAGAAATTTTTTGACAAGCATGATAGGTTTATCAAGGAACAAAAAATAGATTCAAAATCCTCTAGATATTTTGATCAAATCAATTTGAGTACAGAAGACAATCCAAAAATGGTCAACATTGGGAATTATTGTACCCCTAATGAAAAACTCAAATTTATCACTCTACTTCACCATTACATTGATGTTTTGGCATACTCTTATGATGGTTTAAAATCTCTCAGACTTGAAGAAATCCAGCATGAAATTCCTCTCAAAATTGGGTCATTGCCTCATAAGCAGAAGCAAAGGTAGCATAACCCTAGGATATCAGGCACAATTTTGTCTGAGATACAGAAAATGCTAAATGCAAGAATTATTTTCTCAATCCATCATTCCAATTGGATTGTGAAAATAGTCCCTATGAGAAAGAAGAATATAAAAATTCACCTGTGTGTTGATTTCAAAAATTTGAATCAGTCATCTTTAAAGGATAACTATCCCCTGCCTATCATGGATCAACTACTGCAGACAGTGACTGGCACTGAGATGTTATCAATGCTAGATGGTTTTTTAGGATATAATCAAGTGGAAGTTGGTGAAGTAGACCAGCATAAGACCACTTTCACAACACCTTGGGGCACTTTTGCATATCGTAGAATGCCTTTTGGCTTGATCAGTGCTGGCACCACTTTTCAAAGAGTGATGGATCTTGCTTTCAAAAATGAAATGGGAAAATTCATTGTGGTATACCTCAATGACTTGACAGTCTTTTCTAAATATCATCCTAATCATGTACATCATCTACAACAAGTGCTAGAGTGATGTAGGTAGAATGGTATTTCTCTTAATCCCAAGAAATTTAATTTTGGGGTTACAGAAGGTAGACTTCTCGGTCACACTGTATCTTGAGAAGGCATAAATATTTACCCAGAAAGGGTCAAATCCATTCAAGAGCTTGTTCTTCCTGCCAATAAGACCACAATCCACTCTTTCTTTGGAAAGGTAATTTTTTTTCAAAGGTTCATCTCTAAATTCACAGAGAAGACTCACCACATTGTCAATATGATGAAAGGCAAAGCCACTTTCAGCTAGACGAAAGAAGGCAAGTCAGCATTTCAAGACATCAAAAAAGCTATCACCCATGCCCCAATTCTAGTTTTTCCTGATTACACCAAAGACTTCATAATGTATAGTTATGCTTCTGAACACACACTTTCAACAATTCTGGTTCAGTAGAACAAAGAAGGTGTGGAATCTCCTATATCATTCATGAATTGTCCTCTCAAAGCTCATGACCTAAAATACTCAAACATGGAGAAGCATGCTTATGTAGTGGTAAAGGTGGTAAAGCACTTCCATTTTTACATCTTGAACTCACACACTATTGCTCTGGTCCCTAATACAATAGTCAAGTCCATACTAACTCAGTAAGAGTTTAGAAACAAAAGGGGCAATTGGATTGCTAAAATCTAAGAGTTTGATCTAGTTATCAAACTAATGAAGCTTGTGCAGGGAAGGGGTCTCTGCCAATTAATTGTTGATAACATACCAGAAGACATAGGGCATGAAGAAATAGAGTTGAAGACATGCCAACAGTTCTTTTTGTCACCACTATGAATGAGTGGTATTTGAATATTGCTCATTTCCTTACCTATGGTGAGTGTCCTGCTCACCTGTCTCATAAAGAAAAGAGGACTATTAAGTTGAAAGCTGCCAACTTTGTCCTGTGCAACAACGGTCTGTATAAGAAGAACCTTGATGGGGTATTCCTTCACTACATGGATAAAGTGTAGTAGAACAAACTTTTAGAGTATTTCCACAATCTAGCCTGTGGAGGACATTTTTTTGTGCCCATAACTTCCCATAATATTCTGTGAACCAAGTATTATTGGCCTACTCTATTTCAAGATGCATATAAATGGGTACGTAGATGCGAATTATGTCAATAGTTCATCGAAAGACCCAAATTTGTTGCATTACCTCTCAAGCTTATGGTGATAGAAGAGTCATTTTAACAATGGGGAATTTATTTCATTGGCACTATAAATCCATCCTCGAGTGTTGGACATGATTATGTTCTCACAGCCACAGACTACTTTACCAAGTGGGTGGAAGCCATTCCAGTCAAGCATGCTACTTCAGAAGTACTATGTAATTTCTTCAAAGAAAACATCATTTCCAGGTTTGGGGTCCCAACCAAGATTTTAACAGACAATGCAACTTATTTCTCTTCTCATGAGATTACCTAATTCTGCTATTATTATGGGATTATTCTCTCCCACTCTTCTGACTATTATCTGCAAGGAAATGGCCAAGCAGAATCAAGCAACAAGAACTTGGTGACCATTATCAGGAAGTTAGTAGATGATAATCAAAGAACCTAGCATAAAGCATTGATTGACACTTTATGGGCAGATATAATCACACCTAAGAGGGTGATAGGTATGTCACCATTCTAACTTCTATATGGTTTAAATGCAGAGATACCAATCACCCTAGAATTAGCAGCACTAAAATTGGTGAAGGCAGTCAAAGATCAAATATTTAAAAGTTCCATCGACAAAAGGATCATGTGCTTGACTGAACTAGATGAGCAGAGAACTATAGTGGTGGATGGTATTGCCACACATCAGAGTCTAGTAAAGAAGCTCTTTGACTAGAAATTAAGGATTTGTGATTTTTAGATTGGAGATTAAGTTCTGTTATGGGACAAGAGGAGAGAACCAAAAGGAATGCATTGAAAATTTGATTCTTTATGGAGAGGCCCATTTTCTATTCATCAGCTCAATGGTGAAAATAGTTTTCTACTAAAATATCAAGATGGCACACCTTTTTCATTGCCTCACAGTGGGTAGCATTTGAAGCACTTCAATCCTTGAAGTATAAGATAAGATCAGTTGTACATATGTATAGTCTTTAGTTTTTTTTGTGTTGTTTGTTACATTTTTTGGCATCTTCTTCTTTTTGGGTGGCATAACTCCATAGCCCAATGGCCTACATGAAGGCACTAAAGAGTCTGGATTCTACTCTCTTCAATTATTTTTACAATTGATGGAACTTCCCAAAGCCAGTTGTTGTTCCAAAAATCCGTCACTTGTTTTTGTGGACAACATATCAACTATTTTGGTCCTATAGGCCAAAATGATCTCTTCCTTTTTCAAAAAATGTTTTGAGCAGCCAAGTTCTTTAATTATTTAAACATTTTCAGCTAAGGAACTTACAAGTTCAATAGGTGGGCTTTCTCAAAGAGAAGTTCAAAACACTTAAGGCATTTTCTTAGTGTTTTGAGGCTAGTTCAATGATGAGGTTCAATCAAAAGACTTAATGGTGGGATTCAAACAAATGGAGTGAACCATTGAACCATTAAACCTCACCTTCAAAAGGTTCAAAGGTTTAACGAGTTAAACGAAAAAGGAAAGGATCCAAAAATTATGAAGCTTCAAAGGATTCAAAGAAATAGATTGAATCGTTGAACCGTTAAACCTTGAACTGAAATGGTTCAAAGGTTCAAAGAGTTCAAAGTCTGAATAAAATTTTTGAGCAAATGAAAGAAGAGGAAGATTCCAAAAAAAAGTTCAACCAAATGGTTCAAATAAATAGTTCAACAGAAGAAAAAAGAGAGTGAACATGGCCCTTTACAAAACATTGAATCGATGAACCAATGAACCATTGAACCTTTGAACTGCAAGGTTCAAAGTGGTTCAAGTGACTAAGTGACCAATGATGTCCCCGTGGACATCAAATTTTGGGTAATGAAATATCTATTAATTTTCAATGATGCAAACCCAAGAACAAACTTAGCGAACAACCAAAGAAGGAGCCGAAGGAGCCAGAAAAAAGTGAGAAGATAGCATGAGAGATTAGATCACTAGAAAGGGACAAAAGTTACAGTGAATCTAGAAATATCTGTAGAAGAGTTATTCCAGTAGGTGGAGTAGTCCACTAGGTGGACATTAGAGAGCACAAACATTCAATGGTGCGGCCTATTTTTCTTCATTGAGTAAAGGCAAAGTGGATAACTGCGTAAGTATCATAAAGAGGACTAGGCAACCCATGCTTGGGAGGAGACATTTGACATAATTATAATGCCAAAGTCTAAAATTGCTCCAACATGGCCCCTTCATAGAATTTCCTCTATCCAATGCATTGAATGCAACATGGACCATTTTTTGAAACAAAGTGCCAAGTCTTTCTTTGAGCGCTATATATTGTAATCTCTCATTTTATGGAAAGAGAGATCTCTCTATTATTAGAAGCAAAACTCTATCCAAATTGAAAGGCATTCCTAAGACTTTGAGCTCAGACTATTAATCATATTTTGTCATTTGAATGAGAAAGCAAGTGACCTTTCAAACTTTGTGTTGAAATAGCTTGTGTTATCTAGAAAATTGTTCTTATGTCTATTTCCTAAATACAGTCTTGTCTATTTAATCAAATAAGTAGAATTAGTGGAAGTAATCTGGAAGGTGTCCTGAAGCCAACTGTGGGAGACTTTGTGCTGCCATCATTGTCTTCAATCTGTTTGTTTTATGTTTCAATTTAAAGGATATTGGTGAGACTTTGAGCTCCCATTACCCTTTGTAACCTTTCACTTTTTTTATATTTGAGGCAAAGACTTTATGCTACACTTCATTCTACTATGTTACTGTGTCCTGATCAGTGAGAGAAGCAATGAAAGACTTTGTATTTTTGTGGGTTTTTTGTGGTTATAGTTACTACCCAGGAAGTCTTCCTCTATTTCTTTGAACACCATTTCTGAAAGAAGAGAAATGCCTTCAAAAATTACCCAAGATTTATCCTTGTCCTTGTGAACATCATCTCTGAAAAAAGAGAGATAGATGGTGTCATCCCACCCCTGAGTGTATTTTCATCTTATATTAGTTATAGTAGTTTACAGGGAACCTCCCCTTGATGAGAGGAGAGATTTATCTCATCTCGTTTTGGTAAACCTGCACATCTTGCCGTATAAATCTCCTTATGATGAGGTTGATATACCTTTTTTTTTGTCAGTTAGTTGGTGACAAAATATTCACCCAATAGAATGAATCAATATTTTTAATATGCGCACAAGAATAGTCTCATATCTCATTATGATTGGCATAAATATCAAATTTAGAAATAAGGGCCAAGATATGCACATCAAGAGGATGAAGTGTAACACCCCCACATGGAATTACTAGAATAATGTGGTAATTTTTTTTCTTTTAAAATATTTACACAAAACTTATTCTTTCATTAGATTTCACCACAATAATCTAATTAGTGACCTTAGCATACAAATTAAGTGCATTAATCATAAGTAAACATGTATTAATAATAGTTACTAATCACTTGCATCATATGTTACATAACATAACTACATAAGGAAAGTAATTATATTAAAATATAGCCACAAATGGTACATAAATACAACCACTATTATTAATGTAAAATAATAAATCAAATTATTCTATATAGGAATGAATCAATATTTTCAATATGTGCACAAGAATAGTCTCATATCTCATTATGATTGGCATAAATATCAAATTCAGAAATAAGGGCCAAGATATGCACATCAAGAGGATGAAGTGTAACATCCCCACATGGATTTACTAGAGTATTGTGGTAATTTTTTTTCTTTTAAAATATTTACACAAAACTTATTCTTTCATTAGATTTCATCACAATAATCTAATTAGTGACCTTAGCATAAAAATTTATTAATAATAGTTACTCATCACTTGCATCATATGCTACATAACATAACTACATAAGGAAAGTAATGATATTAAAATCGAACCACAACTGATATAGAAATACAACCACTATTATCAATGTAAAATAATAAATCAAATTACAATTCCAATAGGCATTTTGCCTATAAATACAATAATAGATATAATGTTCCATGGAGCTCGATTTACTCTAACTCTCATATCCCTGATAATCTCAAGTGTATTCTTAAAGTAAGTACTACAGTGGGGAGGGAGAGAATCATCCAAGTGATTTTACACACCAACCATAGACCATCGATCCCATGCACAATCCTCCAAATAGGGAATGGCCCTCCCTTCATGGATGGGTAAATAGTGATGGTGCGAGAATCTAGAGAGACATGTTAGTACTTATGCGCTATAGTATTTCTACTACATGATGTGTACTATAAGGAAATATGTTTTATACATGATATCATACAAACATGTAAATCATACATATGAAATTATAATGTCTATCTAAACATTACTTTGGCCAAAGTTTTTAAATAGCTATTAATCTCTAGGATCAATCAAATTCATTCACACCACTTGATTGGATTACCTTCATCTAGTATTGGTGATGCTAAGTAGCTAGTGAAGTCTATCTCACTACTTAGTACCAAAAATAAATGATTTGGTTAATATATAAATAACAAATAGATTCATACACATTATTTATACTAATAGGTTTAAAACATGATAAATAAATGAATAATATTTATACACACATTTAGTTTGTCAAACGTATGTCGAATATTTACTATATTATTTTACACCATAATATAATAGCATAACAATTTCGTTTATTTACCAAACAGGGAAAACATAAAAATAGACTGCATTACTAAAATCTTCAAGTAAATTTAATTGTTTTACAATTAATCAATATCTTAGTATACCTTAGTATATTGTTCATGATTTATGTATAATCTCATTGTGTTTTATACATATTTCATTCACACACACACACACACACACACACACACACACACACACACACACACACACACACACACACACACACACACACACACACACACACACACACACATTGTGTGTGTGTGTGTGTGTGTGTGTGTGTGTGTGTGTGTGTGTGTGTGTAAATAAATATAATCTTAGTGTTTAAAAAAAATACTTAAGTTTATCCATAAACATTAAACTCGTAGCTTCATATCACAGGGTATATATATATATATATTTATATACCGTATGTTATTTTCATGAAACACTTAATTAGATATATATATTTATATATACTCTGTTTCAATATTCATATTACACATTCCTACTTTATACTTTGTTCATATATATACATAGCTTCATGTATATCCTTAGTCTCTAAAATATGTTCAATTAACAATATACAGTCTAGGCATTCATATATATTTAATTTCCCCCAATTGTCTCAAATTTTCTACGACATAAAAAATATATATGTTGGTCTATGTACCACATATATTATTAGGTATAATAATCCTAATAGATTCAATAAAACATTAAATTGAAATCCTTTGAGAAACTAAGTATTCTATAGGGTTTTAAATAACAATACTTAGTGTCATATAGATAATTATGGCCTGTTACGAATTCACCCAAATCATAATTATATATAGAAATTCACTATTTTATGCGAAAAGTGTTAAATCATCTTTTGTATATAATAAACCCAAATCAACAGTCATTATATATGATATATTATCCTAAAACATAAGGTATTCCAACATTGTCTTAGTATACACAATTTTTTTTGTATATGTTTATATATTCAAAAGTTTGTTTACCCTACCAACTATGTATATATACAAAATACATTTTTGACAATAAAAAACACAATTTATGTATGAATAACAAACTATTTCCTAGGTTATAATTTTTCTTGAGCTAGGGCATTAAGTTGTTATCTAAAAACAACTTTAATTTACACCATAGTTTGAACATACAAGCAAGTTTAGTTCAATTTTTTTAGGTTTTGGAGGATGATGGATTAGTTATGTGGATGGCCAAGCCATCCACAAAGCTAAGCCTGTTACACTTATTCAAATACAAAATAAACATTTTCTAAACCCATTTTACTTTGAACCATTCACATAATTTTTCAAATAATAGAATAGTAAATAAAATTACCAACCTCTATTATGCTTCCAAATTGAATTTGAAAGAACCCAATTTCCTTCTCTTCCTTGTGCTATGTTTTACCTTATTTTTTTGTTCATCACCTCTTCTCTTCCATGACTCCTTATTATATTATCCTCTTCATCCCCATTGCACTCAAAATTTGGATGCCATTGTTCATTCAGTTCATAGTCCATGCATAATCCCAAATTTTCACTTAAACTCAACTAATCCATATCTATCTTTTCATTAAACATACTAGAAGCCCTAATTTATATTTCATTCAAATGTTATTAAAAATTATTAAACATTTAATTTGTTTAAAGATTTTTGCATGATCATTATGTTATAACCCATGAGTATATCCACTAAACAAGTCAACTTAATAATAATTTACAAAATGTTAACTCTTATTTCAAACTTTGACGTAGTCCACGCAAGAAAATAAGATTAGGCTTAACTCTAAGTTAGGATTTTAGGATAATTCAACCTCCTTAATATCAAATAAAGGTAATTATCTCCTAATAAAATGTTAATTATCTTTTATATATCAAAATGATGGACCAATCAATTATTGATTCCAATTATAACAAGCTAACCATTTTAGTCAATTACTAGTGTATATAGGCTATATATGTCTTTATATATTTTTAATAGATTAACATATATTGATATTATTGAATATCAATAATAGTAAGCTTAACATTCTAAAACATTTAAAAGACATTTTACTATATATATAATAGTAATTAAATATATTAGACTTGATTTACATTTTGAAATCATAGACAAACATAAGTAAAGTAATCATATGAAATCCTACTACAACATCAAGAACTAAGTCTACATATAATATAAAAATTGCAATCATATACAATATTTATTCTACAACCATGTAGTAACATTTAAAACATGCAAACTTTAGTATCTAACTGCAATTATCTTTCAAAATGTATTATCTCTAACAAATCAAACACACAATGCATATAGCATTTAAATATAATGTGGTGTGTGTAGGGGTCTTAGCAATTCCTTTATCATCCTTCACTTTCTTCATAAACACCATCCTCTTTGATCATGTTCTCCATCCATCATGCTTTGGGGGATGAACTCTCCTGCATCCAACTTATGACAAGAAAGTAGTTAGTCAAATACATCATGATATAAAACAATGTTATAATAACAAAGTAACATAATCATTATATACAGAATTCATGATTATCCATCTCATAATAATTCACTCAATAAATATAAGTAACATACATCTATCTCATAAAATCATATGACTTATAATTTAGTTAAAAAGTAACAAATCAATTTAATAACTATATTAATCCATAGATAATTAAGTAAATCAATTTAGTGAGAAAAGCATGATGTAACATGAAGGGTGGGTATTAGGACATCATGTGAGGGTACATGGATAATATAAGCCTCCTCTTGTTCCCAAATCATGGAATATGGGATAAATACTATAGGATAAGGATGATGATATGATATATTCGAATGGTCGTTAATAAACAAGGGAAATAAGTAAATATTGAGACACAACTTCATTGGTTACTCTAGATTTGACCCATAAAAAGACACAAGAGTATGTTGAAAATTAATGTAAGACTCTACAAATAATTTCATGATGCTATGTAACGCATAAGAGAAACATGAATATGATAAACCCATGATGATAATTAAATCAAAAAATATAATGTAATAGCTATGAAGACAATGCAAGAAAAAACCAAGGATAAAATGTTATCTAGGCAAGGGTTTGCATGATTTATAGGATGTCAGATATACTTTATCATCTTTTGAAAAGTGTCAACCCAATGTTTCAAAGCACTAACTATAGAGGTAGAACCATACTTATATCCCAATAAAATTGGTTTTTAGGGTAAGTTGAGAGTAACTTCAGTAGGTGATCCAATCCTCTCAAGTGCACCACAAATCAAATAGATTAAAAAATTATCATATCAATGTAAACAAGGGGATCATAGGTACTTCCAATATACCGTGAGGAATGGGGAGACTAAATTCTATGTTTAGATCTATACTATGCCTATGAGTATTAAATTAAAAACCCCTCATGCCATAATATTTGTAAATAGAACACTGTGTATCCCTCATGATAGTAATTAAGCATTTTTAAAATTACCAAAACAAAGTTTCTGAAAAAAAAATATGAAATATTTTTGGAGACGACAATAACAAAAATTCAACATGAATTCAAAATAAAATTTCCCCTTTATCAGTATCTATTTGAGGTGACAAGACAAGCTTTATAAGTGTCGAATATCTCTACATTTAAAAATCTAAATTTCTATGTTATGGCTAGTATCCAAGGTTGAGAACTAAATTATTTTAGTGTCAAGAATTTATAGAATTAAATTGAAACCCTAAACTAAAAATCAACAAGCAATACAACCAATTTTATATTCTAAAAGCAAGTTTACCAAAATGTTTACTCTAGAATTAATTCAGATACTAAAATTAACTCTAATTTGAATGTAAACTTAAAATATGATCTAGGAAGATAAATAATATAGCCCAATACAAAAATAAAAATATATATAAAATTTACAAAAGTTTTAAACTAATAAAAAATAATAACTAGGTGTTTAACTTTGGTTATTTGGGCTTAAGAGTAGAATAACCCAAGCAAACAAATGCATAAACTATTTTAAGAGTAGGCTATTTAATTGAATTTAGATAATAAATATTTTAATTAATACACTAAATCTAAGAATGTACTAAATATAAAAAATATAATGCCAAAGAATAATTTGATTGCTTAAAATCAAAGGAACAATACTTAGCTTCTTTGTTAATGTGAAAGTAGATCTAAGATGTGCAGATGCAGAAGTAAACTGAATGAAGATATGGATCTCATTGCCAGTTTATATAAATATGCTTTTTGGTGTCCTAGACACTAGCGTTGATGCTTATGTCCCTACTTCAACACTTATGTATATATTAAAATATTGAATCTTTTCTGAAGCAACCACCTATACCTATTAATGTTCACTATTACCTTTTTGATTGACAATTTGGATCAGCCACGTAGGTTATAGATATATGTATTTTGAATAAACCCTAGTTCTATAACGTAGGGCATGTCACCTTGCCAAAAATGGGCTCGTGGTATCATGAACTCTAGTTGACCTCCATGACCTTTCTATCAATTAACATTTCCTACATAACCAATACTCCAAGGAGGGCCTCAGACATATGTATTCTCTCCTATATGTGGGCTTATGTGTGAATAATGGTTAAATATACTAAATGCAAAGGCATGTAATGATATAGCATGTAACCCGACAAATATTGTTCATAGGCTATTTTATGAAAATTTTAGACCTATAATAGGGCTACTCTATGACTGATATTGACATCAAAAAGTAAAATCATTTATGTAAATGATTTTAAGTGAGCTATATAGGTACTTCTTGGTATTTTCCTTGATGAATAATTAGTAGACTTTGATTTTTATTTATAAACTTTTTAAATTATATCACGATAGGATTAAATAAAATATATAGGCCGACCCATACATGTCAAAATATTTACAAATTTGGTCGTTCAGAAGGCACATACACTAGTGGTAAAGTTGGGGCACTAGTGTTGAGGTGAGTGTCCCTATCTAGACACTAATGTTTGATAAGGTATAAATTTTTTGAAGGTTTTTAACTATATTTAAATCATACAAATTAGTTTTTTAGCATAGTGTAGCATACATGTGATCTGTATCATCACAATAATAGGATCAGACTATACGGTAAGTAATTTGGCATAGTGAGATGGTGAATACAAGATTTTCAATAGTAGGAAGAGTCATGAACTAAAGGGTAGAGCCTTGATTTGTATTTTTCAAATGTATAAGACTGAGATGCTATATAAAATTAGATTTTATTATCTACATTTTCCATACTTTAATCTAATAATGCATAAGGATGAATTTACTAGGTTAAATGAAAGAAATGCATACCTTGGAGTGTAAAACACACTTTGCCTTTATTTGATCCATGTTTCAATTTTTTTCTATATGACCCATAACTAAGAGCATGTTACAATATAAATCAGTGCATATAATCTAAAGTTAAATAATTGAAATACTTTGAAATTAAAGAGATCAAGGAATAGTGCACTTATGGGTCAATGTAACCATGTTTTCCCTTATTACTTTTCCTTTATGATGATACATCCTTATGAATCATTTGAGAGAGAGGTTCATAACTAAAGCTTGAAGCTGTAATGGATATTAAAGGGTAATTGTACCCCTAACCTAGTGTAAGGGTGAGTAATGATATAACCATTGAGAGCACTGAATCCTAATCACATAACTCAACTGCATACATAATGTAACCAAGGTTAAGTGGTATAAAAAAATCAACCTACAAAATGGAAGTAGTCCTATGACTATTGATGGTGCTAAATCTTGACTACACTCATCAAAGAAGCCAAATTATATAGATAGGTGGACTCAAATTAGTGTGTATTAGTAAAATATCAGTGCATCTTGGTAAGCTATTTGAACATGTATTTTGTAATTTGGTAATTTTTGGTGCACTTGCATGAAATATGCACCTCAAACGTGTCTCAAGTTATAGTATCTATAAAAATATAACATATGCTTTATAAATGTATATAATATCTACTAGGGAAAATTTTAGTGGTGAATATTTATTAATTCATGAATATTCTAGTTTTATAAATTTGCATTTGGTGATTTTTTGGGTATTGAAGAGTCTGAAATTGCCTAAATTTTCTGGGTACAAGTTAATTTTAGGGTCAAATCACCTAGGATTTAAAATAATTTCATTCATACAAATATTTTTCATTAGTACCTCAAAAATTTATTTATGTACATTCACCTCACATCACACATGTATACGATTGTCTACATATGCCGACAATTGTCTAATATGCTAGTAATCATCTAAATATCTTCATATGTTGATGATCTTTTGCATATGTCAATGGCCATCCACATATACTGATGGCCATCTGCACGCATATGTTAACATCCATATTCATATGTTGATGGCCATCTGCACACACATATTAATGGCCTTATGAATATTCCAATGGTCATCCACATCTGTTGACAGCCATTGGCATTATGCAGACATCTATCGGCAAGTGCACTGTCAACTAGTAAACTTTTAGAGGCTGTAACTTTTGCATACAAACTTGGATTACGATGATTATTTTTTTTAAATTACATTTATTTTCAAGAGGAATCCAATTATGTAATAATATTTATATTTATGGAAGTTTTGTATTCATAAAATATTGGTTCTCCCCTCCACTTGATTCACCTGAACAATTAATCACCTTCCAAACTGATTCACCACCATTGTAAATCCAATTTGCCTAGGAACCTCCAAGGATTTTTCAATATATCCCACTAAAATTAACCCTGGCATCTATACAAAATTGGAAATATTATTTCTAAAATATGTGAAAATTGATGCAAAATGTATAAGATTCTAACCCAAGTATATATTTGAATCATTTAAACTGTATCAAATAATCTCACACTATGAAATGTGTATTTGTAGCTATGAAATGCCTCCACTGATATTCCCCTATTTGAGGTAAGGGGAATGTTATTTGGTATCCACCTTACCTTAAAATGATAAACTAACCATATCATATGTGTATTAATCATGTAGTAATCAAGCATATACTAGTATCATATCTATGTAGATATGTCAATGAAGCCTAAAATATGTAATGACAAGAATCCCTAAGATGCATGATATAGATCATGGAAATGTCTAGAAAGTAAAAACACAAGATCATCAAACAATCAATCACACACACAAGAACACTCAATGTCATTAAAAATGTGGTCTAAGAAACCACAAACAAGGGGCATATTAAAATTTTGCATAGTTGAAGGGATGACATATTCAAATGTACATTTATCAAATAAAGTAAAAATAAATGGCACAGAGGCCTAAAATCAAGGAGCATATTAAAAATCTCCATGGTCAAGATAAGATAGAAAAAATTTACCCTCAAGGAAGCGATAATGTGAATAAATTAAGTGTAAGCAATTGAAATAAGCATAGCATACTAGTCCTTGTATAAATGTGTTAGCAAAATAATGTCCTATAACATAACATATCAAGTACACTATATAATATATAAGAATGATTATAGACATGTGTAAGCCTTGATATATAATATTAACTTGATAATTTAGAGTGGTCATAAAACGTATGTAACATATATCAATCGTTATCAAGGAAGAAAATGCCCCCAATGTAGTGTGTCACATGGGCAGAGGAAACGTACAACATATGTATGTGAATGTATCATTTATCTAGTGTATGCATGTATCACACTCAAGTATGCATGAAATATATGTGTATATATAAATAAATGATATGCTATCTAATAACATAAAGTAAATAACATAAATGTATAAGCTAGTAAATTTGTGTATGATGAGTATTTTTGTATTTTTTATCTATTTGAATGTTTCTATATTTTATTGAATATTGGATTTTTTTTGAAATTTTTTTTTAAATTTTTTTAACATGGTAAAGAAAGGAGATAAGTAAAAGGAATTTTTTATTAGAATACAAGGATCTCATAAATGAGGTGACTTTGTGAATGCCCTCTATCATTGGTGTCACATTCATATTTTGTTTAATCAATATTATCAGGATCATACCAATCTATAGTATCATTAGGATCATAATAATCAATGTAATCGTTATTATAGGATCAATTTAGCGTCTTATATTATTCTTGAACTTGTGATATACTATTGTGATCATTTGTGTATGTAAAATTGATTGCTCTATACCATGCTTATGAATTTTTGGTATGCCATTATTTATATATGTGTGCACCTCAAATGTAAATACCTTATCAACATCCTAAGCTATATATTTTTCCTTGATTTTATTTTTATTTGATTTTAAATCTTATAATGATGTATTTAACCTATATGTACTAGGTCCTATAGGTATGAATATATTATTTGGTATCATAAAAAAGCTTGCTCAACTGTTTTATTTGTCATATCATTGGTATTGGGAATATCGTCATCACAATGAGAATCATCTAGAATTGTGAATTCTTACCATTCAAAATTAACCAATAAAATAAGCTCAAATGTTTGATATTCTTTTTTTTAATATAATTGGTTGCTTTGGCAATGTTTTTATTTTGTTTCTTTGTCCTTTGGTTCATTTCTAGCTTTAATTATTTCATTTTCAACTATTTTTTATCTCAATTACCCTTTGGTGCCCCTACCATTTATTTTTACACTTGTATATTAGGAGAAGCACTCATGATGTGAGTGAGTTTATTGATTTATTTATTTATTATAAGATCACTATTATTTATGAGTCTCTGTATTTTTTTGTTCAAGATAAAACAACAATATATATGATGCCCATAGAATCTATGGTATGCAAAATAATATTTTGATCTTCTAAGAGGATATATAGGTAGTAATTTGACCACTTTATTTCTAATAATTTACATTACAATATGACTTGAACTCTTATCAGACTTGTGAATACTTTTGTAATCACTATTTGTATATGACTTCTGTTTTGGCTTTGAATCTTGATAGGAATTCATGTTAGGTATAACATTGCTAGATGAAGATGCAAATACATGATTAACAATATCACACTATGTATTCTATATATACATAATCTAATTTTATAATGATGTGATCTTTAAACTAAAATGGTTTTGTAACTCTTATATGGTTCTTCCCATAGTAATATTTTTTTCCTTAAGGGATTCACAATGTCAAACCCTAGGAAATTCAAATTAAATATATATACACACACAATCTATGGGAGATGTGGGAGGTAGAGAGGTTTAAGGAAGGGTATGTTTTCTACCTTATTTTGGCACTATAGGATGGGCTACCTTACAACCTTGGAGTAGTGATAACATGGACCTAGTTAGATGGATGGTAGCTATCACCCTCCTTAGGGTTATGGGGGGAAATCTATTTTTAGTCATTTTTAAATTTTATAAAAATTGGGATGAGAACATGATAAGAGAGGCATACGAATGCTAGTGAAAAATACAACATGATAAAAAAATCACATCTAAATAATTAAAATAATTGGAAATAAAAAAAACCTAGGGAAAGCTAGTTTTGCACATGAAGACTCAAAGGTAGGGTTCACAAAATGTTTAAACTTTTTTTGGTTATTTGAGGTTAAGAGAAAAATATCCTAAATAAATAAATGCATAAATTATTCTAAGAGTAGGATAATTAATTGAAATTAGATCATAAATATTTTGGTTAAAACATTAAATCTGATAATATGCTAAATATATGAAGTACAATGCCAAATAGAAATTTGATTGCTTAAACACAAAAAAGAGATAATAATTAGATTATTCATTAATGTGAAGGCATATCTAAGGTGTATAGGTGCAAAATTAGACTAATTAAAGATCTGGATCCCATTTTTAGATTCTATAAATATCATTTTTTGTAGCTTGGACACTAGCATCACCCTGTGGACACTAGCATTGATGCTTTTGTCCCTACTTCAAAGTTTTTATTTGTATCAAAATATTGAATCTTTTCTAGAATGATCACCTTCACATGTTAGAGTTCATTTTCACCTTTCTTATTGTCTATTCAAATCATACACATAGATTATGGATATCTATCTTTTGATCAAACCCTAGTTCTCTAACATAGGGCATGTCACCATGCTAAAAATTGATTAGTGGACTCACAGAATCAAGCTGACCTCAAGGACCCCTCTATCAGTTAGCACTTCCTACATATATAATACTCAAAGGATGGCCTTATACATATGTATTTATCCTCTATATGGGGGCTTGTGTGTGAATAATAGTGAAATATGATATATGCAAGGACATGCAGTGATCTAGCTCGAAACTTGATAAATATCACTTATGGTTTGTTATTTGAATGTTTTAAACCTATAATAATGTTACTCATATTATTGATATTTAAATAGGGAATAATAAGACATTATAACTTACTTATGAATATGATTTTAAGTGAGCTTGATAGGTGCTTCTTGGTATTTTCATAGATGAATAATTAGTAAGCTTTGATTTGTATTTATACCACACCTTTTTAAAATATATCATGGGAGGTTTAAATAAAACAAGCAGGCCAACCCATATATGTCAAAATATTTAAAATTTTGGTTGTTCAAAAGGTACAAACCTTAGTGGTAGAGTTGGGACAATAGTGGTGATGCCAATTTCCCTATATCTACACTAGTGTCTAGTAAGATATAAGGTTGATAAAGGTTTTTAACTGAAAATGAAGGATATAAAACAATTTTTTAGCAAAATATAGGCTACATGTGATCTATTTCATTAAAATAATAGGGTAAAACTATGAGATAATCAATTTTTCACAGTGAGATGGAAAATTTGATCTTTTTGGCAATGGAAATGGTCAAAAAGTGAAGGGTAGAGTCCTAATTGGTATTTGTCAAATGTACAAGATCGAGATGATATATAAAATTAGATTTTACTATTTATAATAGGGTTAGGGTTAAAGAGATGTCCTTATAAACTAATTTATTTCAAATTGTGTTATCTTTCCACTAACTGTGATTATTTTTTACTATCTATAATAACATGAAAACACATATCTAATTTAAAATAGTCTCACCATATTTTGGGATAATTCTACAGTATGTAGATAGGGTCATAGTCCATCATTCTCTTTTAGTGTGACTTTATCTAGGTGGAATATACACTGGATTTAAAAATCTGAGTTGGTTCACCTATGTCTATATGCTAGCTAATTCTATGCAGAGCTTGTTTGGATGCATGGATAACCTTTAAAATCAAACCCTAGCCTGCATAAGTATACAAAAAAAGATCAAAATCAAAAGGGGGAAATGGGGAATTGGAATATGACCATGCTATTCTTATAAAGCCCCTTATTGACTAAGTGTTGCCTATATAATCTAAGTGGGCATCATATAGATGTATTTATCCCTTTAGAGAATATCAAATGAATGCAACTAGCCAATTTTATTTTAATGTTTGACAAAGGATTCCATCAACCTACAATAAAACAATGTTAACTTGGTTAATGACTATAATACTGTAACATAATTATAGTAGGGCTCTTTGTTGAATGGGTAAATGCTTATGAAACCAAGAAGATAAGTGCCTTTCTAATAAAGTGCCAAATAGAGGAGGTATGGGTTTCAAGTGTGGCACATGATATGATTTTATTGAGTAATCTTCAAAATATTTATAATAACCAACTAATTAACATGCATGGGAAATCTATTAATAAGCATGGCATTTTGAAAAACTAATCATTGGAGCACTAGAGATAAGTCTGCACTAGTGGATAGATACATAGTGTATCCCTACCTAGTGCACACTTGTCTAGAAAGGACATGGGCTTCTAAAACTAGACTGACAGTGGATTATCTCTTGATTAGGGATGAATAAAAATAAATTAGGGAAGATTGGAAGATGATCTTAGTAATTATAAGACTTTTTAGGCTTTCATATATATAAATGACTATTGAAATGGTGGATTGGCCAAGTAAGGTAAATATGTCAAGGACAAGAATTGTCAAACATTTATTATTAAATTTAGTTTCTACACCCATGAGCCTCCACACATAAAATGATAAAACTTTGGTGTTTCAAGTAAAACATAAGACAAATCATTTAAATTAATGTCATAATTTCTATTAATTTTGACATATTTTTAAATTAATATATTTAGAGAATCAATCTTTAAATTTTTTTTGGTATAAAATCTTTCACATAAATAGTCCTCTTATGATTTTATAAACTTAGACATCAATAAGTACTGATGCATCATACAACACAATAGAGTCTCAAATTAAACCCCCATTTGAGTGCTTAGGTAACAACTATTAGACAACTCATAATGAAAAAAAATCACTTAAATAAGATTAAATCTTATACATGAAAATATTATAAATCACATTTAAATTTTTAATGTGACCATCTATAATCAGTCTATGAGATCCATGTCATCCATGACCTACAGCAAACCAGTCTACATGCTCATCCTGTGCTAAATCTC